>PVKB01000668.1:247420-631541 GCA_004027205.1 Ctenodactylus gundi
AAAAAAAAAAAAAAAAAAAAAAAAAAAAAAAAAAAAAAAAAAAAAAAAAAAAAGAAAAAGAAAAAGAAAAGAAAAGAAAAGAAAAAAGAAAAATAGGTAAAACAAAATAAAGAGAAAGATACAAAGATATGCCTGGAAATCTATCTTCAAACTAATCACACAGACTAGGATTAAATATGGTACTTGAAAATAACTTTGGCTTGCTGTCCTATTTATCTGAGACAGGGTCTCACTCTGTAGTCCATGCTAGTCCTGAACTACGCAGCCCAGGTTGGCCTAAAACTCAAGGTAATTCCCCCGCCTCAGTCTCCCGAGTGCTGGGATTACAGGAGTGCGCCACCTGGTTTATGTGGTGCTGAGGAATTGAATTCAGAGCTTTGAGCTTGTTAAGCATTAACCATTGTACTATTCCTGTAGGCCTTGATTTCATTTTATATGAACTGACATATTACTTGCACATACAGAAACCGAGTTGCATAAAATTTGTTACAGAAATATAGGCATCAGGTAGTATATATACTGACCAAGGTTTTGGGGTTAAAGAAGTCTTTTTTTTTTTTTGGTGCTATAGTGGTGATCAAGCCCAGTGTATTCAGTGAGCCACTACCTATTTTGGAATTTTTTTTTTTTTTTTTTGAGAGAGGGTCTTACACATAGCCCAAGCTGGTTCTCAACTCACTACATAGTCCTTAAGTTGCCCAGCAATTTTCCTGCCTCAACCTCCTAAATGCTGGGATTAAGGGCGTGTGTTGCCACACCAGGCTTATGTGGTGCTGGGGAAGGAACTCAGGACTTTAGAGCTTTAAATGCTGTGCCATTCCTCCAGCCCCCTGATGTATGATTTTTAAACACAGACTTTTCCTACTATTTTAGTGATAGCTTCAGTAACTAATATTTACTGTCTAGTGTATGCCAGACACTATTTAAACTAGCCTTAAATGTATATTTGCTTATCACTAAAATAACAATGCAGTAGGAAGAAGTTTATCACCATTTTATAAATGAACACACGGAGGTACGCAGAGGTTAAATAATTTGTATAAGGTCATAAAGTTAGTTATAGCTAAGGCCAAGATTCAACCTCTGTCTGAAAACTATATGCAGGATTCCAGTCAACACGCTGTACAATGTGGTGAGCCTAACACTGACAACATAGTCTGTACTTTTTTTTTTTTTGTGGTACTGGAGATTGAACCCCTGGCCTTCACTCTGAGCTACCCTAGACGTTTTTTATTATTTATTATTATTATTACTATTTTTAAGACAAGGTCTCATTCTGTGATCCAGGCTGGTCCTGAGCTCACTTCAGAGCCCAGGCTGGCCTTGGACTCATAGCAATCCACCTGCCTCAGCCTCCCGAGTGCTGGAATTACAGGTGTATGCCACCACGCCCAGCTTATGTGGTGCTGGGGAATCGAACTAGGGTACTTAGCGCTTGCTAGGCAAGCACTTTAACTGATGAGCCATTCCTCCAGGCCCCTTATTATTTAACTGACACAGCGTCTTCCTACTTCATTAAATTGCAATCCTCTTGCCTCAGCCTCCCAGAGTGCTAGAATTACAAGTCTGAGCCACCACACCCAGTAGCCTGCACGTTCTGCATCACTGTACCCAGTGAAACACAAACTATGCATATGCTCTGCATGCAGTAATAATAATGCATTTTGCAGAATAGTCATGATGTATGTGCAAAGCTACAAAATGTATACTGTATGACAAAATTTTATTTACTTTTAGCCTTCACACTGAGCTATATCTCCAACCCTCTTCATGTTTTAATTTGGAGGCAGTGTTTCAGTCGCAAAGTCAAATAGCCCATGCTGTGTTCAGTCCTTCTCCTGTGGCCTAAGTGCTGGGATCACAGGTGTGTACTACCACGTCTGGTTCAAATTAATCTTTTGAAGTAGAAAAAATATTCAGGGGGCAATATATCAAATATACTTGGGTGGGGGCAGGGTTTCTTCCCACCTCAGCTGTAGAAAGTTATGACATGAACAGAGGAAGCTTTAAGCAGCTGCTACTGGCTAACAGGAGGCATCTAGGATTATACATTATAGGATAGATAAGGAGGGGATGGTGAGGAGGGAAAAGGCAGAATCTAACTGGAAGCTTAAGAAAAACACCTTCAAAACGCCTGTTAACTTTCCTTGAGAACAGTGACAGTATAGATCAATTAGCAAATGTAGGATGAAAAGAATTTCCATTCCAGGGCACAGCCTACACTATAAAGTCTACCTGGGAGTGTTCAAAGGCTATGAACACCTGCCTAAGAAGGCCATTTCCAGACTGGGTAAAAGCCATCTAAACGTAAGACTTTAAAATCCACACAAAGTATATATCTAGCCCTTGAAGATAAACAGCCTCCTAATTTTAACCCTACTTATTTTTCTCTTCAAGATAGAAATATTCAGACACCAAGACTGGTCAGGGATACCACAGATTTACTACTGTGCCCCCTTACGTCCAACAGGAAACTTAGTAGCAAGCAAAACAGACACCAACTCATGTGAAAATGTTTAAGAAAGGATTCTGTAGATATATCAATTTAACTAGTAAAAAATGGGCTAGGCTTGGTGGTACATGCGTGTAATCCCAGCATTCTGAGAGGCTGAGGCAGCAACTGCAAATCTGAGTTCAGGCTGGGCAATTTAGTGAAACCCTAAAATAAAAAATAAAAAAATAGCTGGGATGTAGTTCATTGTAATGGCCCTGGGTTCAATTCTCAGTACCATAAAAAAAGGAATGAAAAGACAGAATTTTAAGTTTTCTTTCCTCCTCCCACATGTGTTTTAGAAAATGATATATTTGATATTTACTCTTTCCACTTAATTGAAAGCTTTGTTTTTATAACTGCCAGATTTCAAAATTTCTCAGAGAAAAGAGACTTGCTTGCCTGGAACACTACAAGGAGGGCAGGAGGACTTTTGGTGAGGTAAACAATTTCTGAGTTGTTTGTACACTGTAAATCCTGCTTTCTCAGACACTATTTAAAAATTCTTTGACACAGATGAACTAATAAGCAGTAACTGATCTGCCTCTAGAGGTGCAAGGGCGGCACCAGGGTTATCTGCACTTCACATTATTGGCTACCTTTTTTTTTTTTTTTTTGGAGACAGGGTCTTGCTCTGTAGTCCAGGCTGGTCCTGGGCTCACTGTATAGCCCAGGCTGGCCTCAAATTCACAGCAATCTCCTAAGTCAGCTCTTAGCCTCCTGGATTACAGGTGTGTGTGTGCCATCATGCCATCATGCACTGCTCATGCGGTGCTGGAGAATCGAGCTTTTCTTTCTCTTGCTTTTTTTCTTTTTCTTTTTTTGAGGCACAGTCTCACTATTTAGTTCCAGGTGTCTCTAGACTCACTATACAGGTCAAGCTGGCCTTGAATTCGTGATCCTCCTGCCTCAGGCTTCCAAGTACTGGTATTATTAATGTATTCACTTTTGCCAAGCCAGGTAAGAATTAACCTGAGAGTCAGAAAAAAAAAAAGTAAAATTATTATGCTATTGTTGTGGTTTGGATTTGGAATGTCTCCCAAAAGCCTCATGCATGTGGATGTTATGGATTATCCATGGAACCATGTGCTGTTAGGAGGCTGGGGCCTGGTCGGAGGGGTGGGTTATGGGCGTGTGGTGGATTATAGGTGTGTGGTAGAGAGAATACAGGCATGTGGTAGATTACTGACTCCAGGCATGTGGTGGGGGCTTAAACCTGAAAAGGGTGGAAGACTCAGGCTGGACACAGAAGGGGCAGATCACTGGGACAGAAACTGGAAGGATATACGCTCCTTCCTTCCTTCCTTGTGGTATTTAACTTGGCTTCCTGTTTGCAATGTCATGAGGAGCTGCCTTCCATGTTATTCCACTTTTGCCAGCTGCCCTGGAACTGTGACCTGAAAACTGTGAACTAAAAATCTTTTCCTCCCATAACTTGTGCATGCAGGGTACTGACTCACAGTGAGACGAAAAAGTAAGACAGCTACATCCAAGCATGTATCTGTCATGAAGCACCGACAGTGTTCCTGATGCCAGCTAAGAGGCAGAGCTTAATGGATGCTGGTAGTTCCTTGGATAAATCAGTAGTTTCCTCTAGGTTAAGGCTTACTATGTTCTAAGGGTGTTAGGGCATCGAAGTATTTGATCATTCTAAATCAGTGGTCCCCAGCTTTTTGGACGCCCATGATCAGTACAGGTGAAGAACCTTTCTCCCAAGGATGGGGGTTACTTGTCGTGTAGGAGGTTGCTGCAGGACACGTAGCTTTGAACTGGGGAGCAGAAACAGGAGGGGAGCAGGAAGTGAAGCTCTGCCTCCTACCAGACCAAGCGGCAGCACTGGACCCTAATCAAGAGTGTGCTCTCAGGAGCTCCGCTCACTGCTGATCTCCTGCCCGTTACTCATCTATTCTGGCAGTCCAATTCTTCCAAGGCCATGGACCAGGACAGGTCTGTGGCCCTGGGGCTTGTGGACCCCTGTTCTCAACTAAAAAGAGAAAAATGTAACTGTCAGATGGATCTTTTAATTTTTGAACCATTTTATTATGATTATTGTTTTTGAGGTACAAGGGATTGAGCTGAGGGCCTTTACAATGAGCTATATCCCTATCCCTTTTTCTTTTTACTGAGACCACGTCTACGTCACTAAATTGTCCAGGCTGGGTTTAAACTTGCAATCTACCTGCTTCAACCTCCCAGAGCACTGGATTATATGTATATACCACCATACCCACCAATCAAATAATCAGGGGGTCTATCTTCCTTTATTTTTATTTATTCATTTTACATTTTTATTTATTTTTTGAAACAGGGTCTTACTTAATAGTCTAGGCTGGTCCTGAAGTCACTTTGTAGCTCAGGCTGGCTTCAAACTCATGACAATCCTCCTGGGGAATCTGCTTACAGCTTTGTACTTGCTAGGCATGTGCTCTAAATGCTACACAATTTCTCCAGCCCCAGGGAGATGTTTAAAACACCAGAATGCATTTCTTGGTCAGCACTGGTCTCACACTTTACCTGTGACAACAAGCTCTGGAGGCACACTAGAATTATAGAGAGAGACCTACATGCAAGAGGAAGCTGAGGACCTGATCAAATGGCTGGCTGGCATTTTTTTTCTTTTTTACCTTCTTTTCTTTCTTTTTTCTTTTCTTTTCTTTTTTTTTTTGAGACAGGGTCTTGCTCTGCACTCCAAGCTGGTCCTGAACTCACCATGGAGCCTAGGCTGGCCTCGAACTCATGGCAATCCTCCTGTCCTTAGCCTCCTGAGTGTTGGGATTACAGGTGTGTGCCACTATGCTCAGCTTTATGTGGTGCTGGAGAATTGAACTCAGGGCCTTAAGTTTGCTAGGCAAGTGCTTTAACCTCTGTGCTATTCTTCTAACCCACGGCTGGTGATTTGAGAGGAGGAATGTCAGAATCTTTCTGTTTTTGATACCATCAATCAAGTCATCTAAATGCCCAATTTAAAAGAAACCAAGGCAAAGTCTACCAGATTTGCCTTCCCAAGACTTATGTGTTGTTTCAGTTTGTTGTTCCTCTTACTAATTCTTCATATCATTAAGCTGTTTTGTCCAAAGGAGATTAGGCAAGTACTTGTGAAAAATGCTGCAAATCAAGAGTGGAGACAAAACTATCCTGTTTCTCTCAGCATTGACTTGGCTGATAGCAAGTAATATTGATCAGTACAAATCTGGTAGTCTAAGCTGGTCCTTGAACTATGTAGCCCAGGATGGCTACAAGCAATCCTCTTGCCTCAGCCTTCTGAGTGCTGGGACTACAGACGTGCACCACTACCTTCCACTTATGTGGTGCCGGGGAACTGAAGTCAGGGCCTTGCACTTGGTAGACAAATTATGTAACCACTGTGCTATTCCTCCATGCCCCTCACATCTGATTTTGTTAGTGAAAATAGTAACAGCTTGAAATTCTTAACTGAAATGAGAGACACCAGTTATGTTAGCTCAGTACTTTGAAATGAAATACATATACTTAGGTTAAAGTTATAGCACCAGTAACTTTCCCCATTCATATCAATAAACCAGGAGACGTTAAGCCAGGGGTCATTTACTAGTAAGAGTCCTACAAAAATATGCATTTCTCCTATAGTCCGTATGGGAACAGCCAAACTTTATTTGGTTTGGCAAATTTTAAATATTTCTAATTTAGGGTCATAATATTAAAGAATAAAAAGAACCTAAAATATCTTTGCTTAAAAATTCTCAGTAAATTATTCTTTTAGAAGAGGAATTCTGCCCCACAGTTACTGGATTCCTTCCCCTTTCACTGTACCTGTTTATGAGGACCCCTGAGTATATGTGCCTTAGCGCCTTCACAAGCTGTCCTCATTGCTTCCAGTGATGGTGTGCCCAACAGATCTGTGATCAAATCCAACTATAAAGAAACACAAAAATACAGATGAATAGTAAGATTATAAACAAACTCTCAATACTTTTAAGTTACAGCCTCAGAGACGAAGATGAGATTTTAGAAAAAAATTTTTTTTTTTTTTGAGGCAGGGTCTAGCTCTGTATTCCAGACTGAGCCTGAATGCACTACGTAGCCCAGGCTGGCCTTGAACGCACAGCAATCCTCCTGCCTCAGCCTCCTGAGTGCTGGGATTACAGACATGTGCCATCATGCCCAGCTAGTATGTGGTGCTGAGGGATCAATCCCAGGGCTCTATGCTTCCTAGGGAAGTGCTCTAACTGCTGAGCTATTCCCCCAGCTCCTGTAAAAATATCTTTAATATTTAATGAAAAAGCCTCTCTCCTTTCACTTTCTGGCTTTAAAAAAAAAAACCAGAATATTTATTAGGAATCTGTATTGGAAAAAAAAAAAAGCAGGGCTTGGTGGCACAGGCCTGTAATCCCAGCATTCTGGAAGGCTGAGGCAGGAGGGCAGGTAGATAGTAAGTTCAAGCACAGCATGGCCAACTTAGTGAATTAATGAGACCTTGTGAAAGCTTAAAAAAAAAAGTGGGGGGGGAGGGGCTGGGGATACAGCTCAATGTGAAGGCTTGACTTCAATCTCCAGTTTATAAAATACAAAGTTTAGGCAAGCACAATATTCAAAGAGCAATTTAGGAGTCTGCATCTGCATGTCTTGATCTCTTAATCCTTGCAGTGTTGAACTGTTCCCTGATGGTGACTAATGATTGTTCTTTTTAAATAGTTAATGAATGGAAACTAATGCTTCAAGTGGATGCAGGCTCATTAAGGGGGCAACTTACAAGTCAAACATGTGGTTTCATAAATACTAAAAAAATTCATACTTGAAAAGAAAGCTAAGCTCTCAATGTTTGGGCTGGTATCAGTCCTTCCCATTCTAGTCATGACAGAAATTTCTTACACTGGTAGAAAACTGTGGTACTTAAAAACTTTGACACTGCATGAGGCCCCATTTAGCTAGCTGGGCACAATAAATGTGACTAATAAAATGGTCTTCTTGGAAACAACCTTTCTAGGCACAAAAGACCTTTCCCAATTTTCTGCAGTGCTACAATTGCACTAACAGAACCTAATTACAATAGCATTTAATTTTGATTCCTCTAGGATGGGAAAATACCCACAGAACACTATTTTCTGTACTTATCCAAACTAGAAAGGTGCCATCAGCAACACTACCAGCCAGGATAATGGAGATACTTGAGAAGCTTTCTTTCCACAGAAGTAAAGATGTCTCATATACTTTTCTTGGGGAAAAGTGTGGAGGTTATAGTTCATGATTTCTAACAACCACACCAAGGCAAAAGAAATCAATGGCTTATGGAAACAAGCAGAACGTTGTCTAAAATGGGTCAGATCCATGGGTGGGAAAAACTTTTATGAAGTCTGCTAACAGTTTAGTGCTTAGGGTATTTATTTCTCAAATATACAGAGAAAATGTAACAGAAAATATTGTGGTTTGGATCTGGAATGTCCCCCAAAAGTCTCATGTGTTTGGATGTTATGGATTGTCTAAAGAACCATGTGCTGCTGGGAGATTGGGGCCTGATCTGGAGGGGTGGACTGCCAGCATGTAGAGTGGATTATAGGCATAAATTGGGGGCTTACCACACCTTCCACACCTGGGAGGGGCGGCACATTGAGGCTAGGCCTGATGGGTCGCTGGGATGGACCTGGAAGTATATATATGCTGCTACCTTCCTCTGGGACCATAATGGACTTGCCTTGACTTGCGCTTCCTGTTAGCGACGCCATGAGGAGCTGCCTCCACCTCTGCCTCTACCATGTACTTCCACGGTTGCTAGCTGCCCCTGAGTGGGCTGTGACCTTCTGAAACTGTGAGCTAGAATAAACTTTTCCTCCCTTAATTTGTGGATGCTGGGTCTTGAGTCACAGCAACGTAAAAGTTAAGACAGAAGAAACTACTTTCTTATCCAAGATAGACTCTGTTTATCTTGACTTCTCACCCCAATACATAATGACAACAGATAGGAGTATTCCTTAAGTGGCTCTTTTACACTGGGAAGCTTAAAAACTGTATTTGTGGTGCTTTTCTGTTTTGTTTTAGAGAAAGGGTCTTGCTCCATAGGCCAGGCTAGTACTGAACTCACAATGTAGCCCTGGCCGGCCTTGAAGTCACAGCAATCCTACTGCCTCAGCCTCTTGAGTGCTGAGGTTATAGGTGTGTACCACCATTCCCAGGTTATGTGGTGCTAGGGACTTAAACCCAGGGCCTTCTGCTTGCTAGTCAAGTGCTTTAACTGCTAAGTGACATCTGCAGCACCAGGCCTATGTATTTTTGTAGAAAATCAGATACTAGAATTCCATCCCCATTGCTTCACTTTCCTTCACATATTCTTTTCAACATCAATTCAAAATCCTTGTTAAATATACAGAATTTGAATTGCTTTTATGACTTTAAGCTTTCTTTATCAGTAAAATCAATTTTGAAGATACAAACTTTAAAGACTTTTAATACCAGAGGAATACTTTTCACTGTTGATCATAGTATATATATATATTATTATATATATATATTATTATATATTATTAATAATTCTATGTAGAAATAACATAAAGGAAGTTATTCTGTCTTTGGTCAAGTGCATGAATTAAAGATACACAGCAGTGAAAAGCCATCTTTTAAAATGTGAACTACCAAATCCTAACACATTGTGGCTCAAAATACTTTCCACTATACTCAGAGTAAAATCCAAAGTCCCTATCAGGGCACTACGGGCAGACTCCTCCTCTTTCCTTCTGATTATTCTCCTAGGGCTCTTCCCTGATCATTTCAGTCCTTCCAACATGCCTATTTGTTCCTGCCTCCAGGGCCTTTGCACGATGGCTATACTGTCTTTCCTTAGGAACATTCTTCCCTTGCATCCTCCTCTCTCTAATTTCCTTGTGGATGAAATTTAATCCTCTGAGAGAATTCTTTACTGCTGCCTTGCTAATTGGACATAGAACTTATTACTACTTGCAGTTATATTTATTTTGACACATATGAAAGTTTCACAAAGGCAGGAAGAAATCTGTCTTACTCCTACAACCCTATCATCCTGGCACACCACCACATCACATTTACTAATACTTATTGAGTGCTTACTAGCGCCATGCCTTATTTTCAGCTTTATTACTTTGTTAGAGATCTCCACAAAAAATAAACAAATGAGGATAAGAGAGGTGAAATAACTCACCCACGGGTAACTGATAGTAAGTGGCAAAGCCAGGTTTGAACCTACCAATGTGACTCTGTATTCTGGCCTCATTGCTGTTAAATTATTTTCATGAAAACACTGTTAAAATTTATAAATAAAAATATATATGGTATACCCCAAAAATATGTGTAGTAGTGAATTATCATCAAGGAAAAGTAATATTAAAAATTTTTTTTTGGTTGGCAGTAGTCGCGCTAAGGATTGAAACCAGGGCCTCTGCAAATGCAAAGCACATGGTCTACCACTGAGCTATACCCTGGGCCACTGATGTGTTTATTTCTTTTTTAAAAAATTCTTTCTCTTTCTCTTTCTTTGTTTTTGAGAAAGGGTCTCATTCTGTAGTTCATGCTGGTACTGAACTCACTATGTAGTCCTGGCTGGCCTCAAACTCATGCCGTCCTTCTGCTTCAGCCTCCCAATTGCTGAGATTACAGGTGTGAACCACCATGACTGGTCAAAGATATTTCCTTAAGGCTACATTTTAATCATCTCCTGGTATTTTCTGCCATATTTAATATTTTATCCCAATAATAAAAATTAGAAAATTTTCTTAATGTTCAAACTTAATTTGAGTACAAAGTGTTAAGTACCTTAGTCAGTAAATACATTTTAAAGTCAGGGCCATTTGATTAGACAGAACAGAACCCCCCTAACGACTCGAGTTTATACCTGTGCCAACTGTTACAGCTGTCTGTTGCTATGCATTGGTGCATGAAATAGTGAATACTTCATCTTACAGGTTCATAAGTCACAAAATAAATCTCTAATCTTTATAACTTTTGAATTTTAAGTGAATCTGAATGTTAAAAGCAAATTCAACAGTACAATGAATAAGCCCAAGACATGCAAAATGGTTTTCTTCCTCCTATCTATAATAAAATTAAACACTTACTAAAGCCTTTAGAGAGAAATTATACCTGCTGAATGGGACTTTGTGCCTGAAACAATATCCTTCGTCCTAGTAGTTCTGCAAAGATACATCCGACAGACCAGATGTCAATAGCATTGCTGTAATGACGACTGCCCATCAGGATTTCTGGAGCCCGATAATACTGAGTAACAACTTCCTGAGTCATATGACGGGATTCATCTAATTCTTCCACTCTGGCCAATCCGAAATCACAAATCTAAATATAAAAGACAATCAAGACATTATCAAGCAGACATATTTGTATCCAAAAGAACAATAACAACAACAACAAAATTCACGAAAAACTGACAGATCCCTTAATTTTGTTTTTAATGATTCAGGCAGAGTATTTTTTCTATTTTTTATTAGTATGTATTTGTGATATACAATTGGTTACATTAAAGCTGAATATTTTGGACACAATCCTAATTCCTGCTCCCTTCCCCTTTTGTGCCCCCTGTGGCTCCCCAAACATCTCAACTACTTGACTGTATTATTTATGCTCTGGATTTCTCATACTAGAGAAACCATGCAATATTTAATTTTTCCAGTCTCATTCAATTTATTAAGCATAATGATCTCAAGTTGTAACCATTTTCTATAAATGACTTATATCTGTCTTTATGGCAGAATAGTACTCCGCTGTGTATGTGTGCACCACTTTTTCTTTATCTATTGGTCAATTGATACATATTTTGGCATCTTCCAGGATTTGGCTATTATTAGTTGTACTGCTATAAACATGGGTATGCACATATCTCTGTTGTACATTGCTTTTAACTCTTTTGGAAAGATACCTAGAAGAGGTATCTCTGGGTCAAATGGAGTATTTTTCAGTTTTTAGTTTTTTAAGAAATCCCCATACTGCTTTCCATAATGGCTGTACCCATTTATAGTCCCACAGAAAGTGTAAAAGGGTTCCTTTGTCCTGCATCTTCGTCAGCGCTTTTTTTTTTTTCTCTCTGAGACAGGGTCTTGGTCTCTAGTTCAGGCTCATCCTGAACTCACTATGTGACCTAGAAAAGCCCCAAACTCAAGGCAATCCTCCCAAGTGCTGGGATTACAGGCATGTGCCACTATACCCAGTTTATGTGGTGCTGGGAAATGAACTCAGGGCCTTGAACTTGCTAGGCAAGTGCTTTAACTACTCAGCTTTGCTTTCAGCCCCCTTAAGATTTTCTTGATGCTGGACAACGAAAATACAAATACCAAGGCCACTGAAGATGAGGTGAGATTATGCCCATGCATTCCCTGGTGTTCTTCTTTTCCATACACACACTAGGCATTGAACTCAGGGCCTTCACACTGAACTAATCCCGTTTCTATTTATTTATTTATCTATTTATTTTTGAGACAGGGTCTTGCTCTATAGCACAGGCTGTTCCTAAACTCACTATGGAGCCCAGGTTGGCCTTGGATTCACAGCAATTGTTTTGCCTCAGCCTCCCGAGTGCTGGGATTACAGGCATGTGCCACCATACCTGGTTTAAGTGGTGTGGGAAATTGAACTTGGGTACTTAGTACTTGACTTAGCACTTGCTAGGCAAGCACTTTAACTCCTGAGGCATTCCTCTAGGCCCCCATTTTTTATTTTGAGACCTCGCCAAGGTGCTCATGCTGGGCTCGAACTTGGGATCCTCTGGCCTCAGCCTTCCAGAGTGCTGAATTATAGGTGTCTAGCTTCCACACCCAGCTATTCCTATCTCTGCACTCCAATATTATGATTAATTTTATAAGTCAAGATTTAAAGTGCAGAAAGAGCACTTTAAATCTGTTTTCTAATTTGAGGTACCTGTGTAAGATTTTATTTGAAAAAGTATTCATTATATTTTAATTAAACTACCCCTTGAGAAAATCTAATACCATGTATATACATATAACCTATTCATATAATGTATAAAACATATTAAAGACTACCCCATTTTTCACATACAATTCCATACTTTTTAAACACTATAAGTATCTTTTTTAATCACCCATCCCGAATACTATGTACTAGTAAATAAGTGTTTTATTTTTATATTATAGCCATATTTTTATTTTACATTTGTTACATAATCACATTTATTATTATAAGTATTTATTTATTTCTATATTTATTTTTTGAGACAGGGTCTCACTCGTTAGCCCAGGCTAGTCCTGAAGTAACAATGTGGCTCAGATTGGTCTTGAATTCACAGCAGTCCTCCTGCTTTAGTCCCTTGAGGGCTGAAGTTACATGCATGTACCACATCTGGCTTATGTGGTGCCAGGGAACTGGAATTCAACAGTTGTGTGTAGATATGTATGCATGCATGTACCTATATGTATTTGATACAGGGTCCTGCTCTATAGTCCAGGCTGGTCCTGAACTCAGGCCTAGGTACTGGGATTACAGGTGTGCACCACTATGCCTGGCTTATATGGTGCTGGGAAACAGAACTCAGGGCCTTGTGTTTGCTATGCAGGCAAGTATTTTAACCACAAGAGCATTACTCCAGCTTGGATTTCAAACTTTAAAACTTAAAACTTTAGAGTGAAGAAAACATTTCTAGACAATGCTTCTGGCCCCAGGTCTCTCTTAAAACAAAACCAAAGAAATTCTTTACTGAATTTAAAACCCCCTAACCCTCTTACCCAATACACCCACAAACCCTGACAAAACCCATCCAACATAAGCTGAGGACATAACCCAGTGGTTAAAGTGCTTGCCCAGTATTCACAAGGCTGTGGGTTCAATTCCCCAGCACCACATGAAAGTTAGTGGGTATGGCAGTACATGCCTACAAACCCAGGACTCCCAAGGCTAAGGCAGGAGGAATGCCCTGAATTCAAGGCCAGCATAGGCTACACGTAATTGTGGACCAACCTGGACTACAGAGTGACATCCAATCTCAAAACCAACCAATCAACCAACCAATCCTTCTTCTCACCCAAAATGACCCTATCCAACAAATGATGTCTTGTTAATAATGCAAATCCCTTGTAAAACACCACCAATCTGAACCCACTTATTTTAGGGAACAGAAGGCAATGTGAGCCCAAAGTAAGCAATTTACAATGATTAAACAACTAAAAAGATATTGAAGCTGAGTCTGGTGTTGCAAGCCTGTAATTCCAGCACTCTGAGAAGCTGAAGCAGGAGGAATGCAACAGTAAAACCGGCCCAGGCGATTTAGCAATTTAATGAGATCTTTCTCCAAATGAAAACAAAATGGGCTGGCCACGTCAGAAGAAAGGCCCTGGGTTTAATCCTTAGCACCACAAATACACACATGCACAAAAAAGTCATGAAATTTATAGCAAAATTATGTAGTTTGTGCTTAATAAAAAATGAAACACATTCAAAGTATGAATACAGATTAAAAGAAGTGCTTTGGGGGCTAGAAATGTAGGTCAGTGCCATGCTCGAGGACCTGGGTTCTATTGTCTAGCACCTTATCAGTAGTAGACAGGTGGGGTGGTGCGTGTGTATAAGACCAGCACTTGAGAGGCTGAGGCACAAGGATTGCTATGAGTTTAAGGCCACCTGAGTACAAAGTTGAGTTCATAATCAGTCCGGACTGCACGGCAAAAGAAAGAAATGATTTGATATAATTTTCTTTAATGAACTGGGCCCAGTGTCACAGGACTCTACTGACTCTAGCACTTTGGAAAGCTGAGGCAGGAGGGTACAAGTTCAAGCCCAGCCCGGGCAACTTAGGGAGAGTATTTCAAAGAAACAATAAAAGAGGAGCTAGAGATGTAGTTCAGAGTGAAGGCATTTTGTTCAATCCCTAGTAGTGAAAAAAAAGTTTTGTTTTCTTCAATGAGTTTTTATATTGAGAAGAAAGAATTGCTGTCTGTAGTCTGGTACTTGACTCTTCATTTTTTTTTTTTTCAAGCAGGCCTCGAAGGTTGGAGGAGTGGCATAGTGGTTAAGGCCCTTGCCTAGCAAGTACAAGGCCCTGGTTCAATTGCTCAGCACCATGTGGTGGTACACACCTGTAATCCCCGCACTTGGAGGCTGAGGCAGGAGGACTGCCAAGTCCAAGCCCAGCCTGGGCTCCATAGTGAGTTGAGACTAGCCTGGGCTACAGAGTGAGAACCTATCTTAAAAAAAAAAAAAAAAAAAAAAAAAGAAAGGCAGGCCTCTAGGATGAGTCAAAGGAGATCAAAACTTCAATCTGTTTTGATCTGTGTCACTGTGTCATGTATTCATAAATCACATTTTCCTTCAGTTACGCATTCATGTATCAAGAGTTCACAATACCATAACAGATGAGTTGGAAAACTGACTTCGAGCAGTTAATAGCATCAGGTATGACAGGTTCTAGGGGAAGGGCATTGTGAAGTTTTACAACCAAAAACTTAAGTATGAAGAAACCGGCTTAACTTGTCATAATATTAACTTAACTTGATATGAATAGGAGAAAACATTCTTACTTGTAAGGTTTTAAATTTTTTGTTAAACTGAGTTATAGGTAGGAAACTTTTTTTTTTTTGAGGCAGGGTCTCGCTCTGTAGGCAGGCTGGTTCTGAACTCACTACAATCTGTCTGCCTGAGGTGTGTGCTACCACACCCACTCTATGTGGTGCTGGGAAATCGAACTTGGGTTATTTACCGCTCAAAGTGCTTTAACTGCTGAGCCATTCCTCCAGCTCCAGGAAACAGTCTTGAAAAAAATAACATTTGGAGACTGGGGGCATAATTGTGGTGAAAGTGCTTGCTTAGTACGCATAAGGCCCTGGGCTTGATTCCGACCACCACATAAAGACTGTTTTGGTGTGGTTGGGTGCATCTGCAATTCCTGTCTTCAAGAGGTAAGGGAGGAAGATTACCTTGAGTTCAACTTAGTACCAGCCTGGACTACAGAGTGACACTCTGCCTCAAAAGTAAGTAAGTAGTAAAAAGAGAACCAACAGATTGGGAAAAAATATTTACCACCAACATCTCAGATAAGAAGCTTATAACTAGAATATACAAGGAGCTGAAGAGAAGTAAGCCCACCAAAATAAAGGATCCTATTGAAAAGTGGGCAAATGAAATGAAGAGACAGTTCACTCATGAAGAAATGCAAAAGGCCAGTAGATACATGAAAAGATGCTCAACATCTCTAGCCATAAGAGAAATGCAAATCAAAACAACGCTGTGATACCATCTCATCCCAGTGAGAATGGCCTATATCAACAAGTCAAATAGTAATCAGAGCTGGCACGGCTGTGGGGAGAAAGGAACCCTTCTACACTGCTGGTGGGAATGTAAATTTGTACAACCCCTTTGGAAAGCAGTATGGAGAGCTCTCAAAAGACTAGAAATAAATGTTCCCTTCGATCCAGCGACACCCCTCATGGGAATATATCCAAAAGAGGTCAAAACAACACACAACAGAGATATTTGTATACCCATGTTCACAGCAGCACAACTAACAATAGCTAAAATATGGAAGTCACCAAAATACCTGTCAACAGACCAGTGGATACACAAATTGTGGTATTTATACACAATGGAATACTACGCATCAATAAGTCCAACAATGTGGAGGGTTTTACAGGCAAATGGAAGAAACTTGAGAACATCATGCTTAGTGAACTGAGTCAGAAGCATAAGGTGAAACGTCGCATGGTCGCTATGATATGAGAGTCCCAGAGCACAACTCCTGTGGAACTTAAAACGAAAAACAAAGTGAAACATGGGGGTTAGGTAGGGGAGGAGGGAGGGAGGGGAGGAGAGGGGGAGGGACAAAAGCAGAGTGGGAAAGCCCTTGTCACCTTGACAAGATACATATGTGCATAAAAGGCTCAACTCCATTGTAAACCTTAAATTTTACATGTATACATATCAATAAAATGGGGGAAAGAAAGTAAGTAAGTAAATAAAGTAGCAGAAGGTAGAATTCAAAGACCTATGGAAGGAATAGGTTAGTAGATTCTGAAGACAATTTCTTGGTGGAAGCAAAAGAATGAACTACAATATCTGCTACTTTCAGAGAAAATATGGATAACAGGTTTTGATGTCACTAGAGGTAAACAAGGTCAGGGCTCTTCATGGCTATAATGGAGAATTTTCATTTATAAGAAGTAAAACCCACAGGCTTTTTAAAGAGAACTGGCCCACAGTTCAAAGAACTGAAAAAAATTAACATTTATTTATTAATTTATCTGTAATGCCTGTTTATTTATTTATTTATTTATTTATTTATTTTTTGAGACAGGGTCTCACTCTGTAGTCCTGACTGGTTCTGAACTCATTATGTTAGTCCAGGCTGGCCTTAAACTCACAGCAATTGTCCTGCCTCACACCTCCTGAGTGCTAAGATTACAAGCATGCACTACCATGCCCAGTTTATGTGATGCTGGGTAACTGAACCCAGGGCCTTGTGCATGCTAGGCAAGCCCTTTAATCACTCAGCTTTATTCCTGGCCTATATGTCTGTATTATAAGTAACACACATATGTGTACTTTGCTATTTGTGAACCACTCTAACAACGGGTAATAGGAAGTGGTAATAGGCAGAGAGGTAAAAGTGGATGATTTGGAGATCCCTTAAATATAAGTAGTCCTATAACCCATTCCTCTTTGAGGACTGGCTATAATATATTGTAAAAATACATTTCATGGGTGCATAAGCTCTTTTTTGGTCTAATATTTTCACTTCCAAATGTTCTGATTCCACTTTTTGCTACCTTAGCTAAAGATCATATAGAAATGTTAGCTGTGCAAAAACGTTTGCAGTCTTCCTAAAATCCACACATAAGTCTTATATAAACAAAAGCTACCTAGTCTTCTAATATATACTTTCTTTAATAATGGAACAATTCAGCATTGGAAGTGTAGCTCAGCAGTTAAAACTATTGCTTAATAGGTGCAAGGCCCTGGATTTGATTCCCCAGTAACCATAGAACTGACTGACATCTGCAATCCTAGCACTTAGGAGCCTGAGGCAGGATGGCCATGAGTCTGAGGCCAGCCTGCTACACAGTGAGCTCAGGATGAACCTGAACTATACAGCAAGATTCTGTCTCAAAAAAAAAAAAAAAAAAAAAAAAAAAAAAAAAAAAAAAAAAAAAAAAAAAAAAAAAAAAAAAAAAAAAAAAAAAAAAAAAAAAAAAAAAAAAAAAAAAAAAAAAAAAAAAAAAAAAAAAAAAAAAAAAAAAGAAAAGAAAAAAGAAAAAAAATTCAGTTTCCCTATTCATTCTAGTCATATAATAATTCTAATTTCAGTCAGGCATGTTGGTGCACGAGTATAATCTCAGCACTCAGGAGACTTAAGGCAGAAGGATTGCTGTGAGCTCAAGACCATCCTGGGTTACATAATAAGTTCAAGACCAGCCTAGATTACAGAGTTAAGATTCTGATTCAAAAAAGAAGAGGAAAAAAGAAAAGAGAAAAATCTAATTTGAATGTTTCTAAAACACAGGCAAATATCATGTCAAAAAGGTGAGCCAAGCCTGCAAAATAGTCACTCTGGCCATGAGTAGTGACACTGTTAGAAAAAACTCAGTATTTTAATTTTCAGTAAAGTCATGAAATTGCTCTAAAGCCTATATTGACCCTACCACTCTACATTTTTTTCTTAGATCTTTAAATAAGCAGAAGAACTACCTTTAGAACACAGTTGCTGTTTACAAGGAGATTCCCTGGCTTAATGTCTCGATGTAAAATGCCAGCTGAATGGAGATATTTCAAACCTGAAATAAGAAACAGATTTAATTGCGGATATTTAATTTTTTTCTTCAACCAATGAGCTGGGAAAAACCACAGAAAGAAACAAAGTATGAATTTTAAATTGTTCCCAAAATAACTGCATAATGAATATTACCAAACACATGACTTAGCCCCCCAACTCAAAAAACTAATTTTGCTACAGCAAAATAAAATGTCATGAAAGGTTTACACAGTCTGAGATGAGGTCTATAATTTGAAAGACTATATAGGTTTAAGCATAGATAAGCATCTTAAGCACTGCAGTTAAGATTGACCCTATGAACATCTTTGAACTGTTCCTCAGTGTAGCCAGTAGAGTTCTGTTACTGATACTCTCAACCTATGATTCTGAGAGTGCTCCAAACTGACAGGGAGCCTTGCTGAGAAGATTGTTTCATTGACATAAAATTCAGGAATTTATCCAGATTTGCCAGCAGTATTCGCTACCAAAGAGAATTAAGAGTGCAGTTAATCACTTTTTAAATACATCTGACATCTTAAAATTTTGGAGATTCCAAACTCCTCAATGTCAGAGCTTGAAGGTTTTTTTTAAAAAATAAAATGTAGCAAATCATGTTTTCCTAAGTCCAGAAACAGCTAATAAGCATTCCCATTTTTCCCTCCCACAGAGTATCTGCAGATTTACTAGATATAAACTTTCTGGTTTTAAATACAGCTTTTGTGTCCTAATTCTTTTGGCATATAATTCTTAGTCTCTTTTAACAACTCTTAATTTTATAAAATCTCTGGAAAAAAACGTATTTACTAAAGGTAAGAAAGCTGTTTTATCTTTAATTCCCCATGTGTAACAGCTAACTTCTGAAGGACACACCTGATGGCCACAGACATTCACGTTAGCCCAAATCCCTTCTCAGTCATGTCTGTGCTCTGAGTAAGCCCGACTGGCTGGCCGTTTCTACTGGTCTCTTCCACCTGTTTTGGTTTTCAGGGCCACTTTGTTTTTTTAGGGTTGGACTCAGCTACATCGGTCAATAATCTGAAAGGCCCACCTTACTGGCTTGCAGGATGGATGTCAACTAGGGGTGACAGAATCACTTTTTAATGTAGTCATCTCATCCCACATACTCCTACAGTATCAAGAAGTGCTACTCAGTGGACTGGCAACCAGCTCTTGTGCTAATACACCTTTGTAGATTAACAAAGTCACAGGGCATTCTCTTCCATCATGAAAAATAACTACTTGGCCTCCTTAAAGCCTCTTGTTTGATATCTAATATAAAAATAATGAAATATACCTTGGTCCAACGAAAAAGGGCTTTAGGGACGAGTACTGCCTTGAAAAAGAAAACCATTTCATTTATTACGACACTGGTTTTGTCTTTATAAAGAAAATCTTACCTCGCAAAATCTGATAAAGAAAAACTTTGACATGATCTGAGCTGAGTGGTTGAGGAGAGACAATAATTTTATGCAGGTCACTCTGCATCAATTCTGTGACAACGTATCTTGAGGTTTTCAGTTAAGGAGAGTTCAGAGAATTCAGAATCCCAGCCCCCTTGAAAGAATAACTTACATTCTCAAGGCTGCACAGGTGTAAGGAAAGGAAAATTCTAGAGAGCATAACGGAGGTGAAAATTCCAGCCTTCATAAGATTAAAACACTGTCAAAATTAAAAGAATGCACATTTTAAAAGTTAGCAGAAGTTAAGCCACCAAATGCTTTCCTTATAATCTTTAAAAAAGAGAAAACCAAAGCTAACCATTTTTAGCAAGAGCTAGGCCAGAAAAAAGTACGAAGACCAAATATTCTCAAGGTCTACTCAGAAACGTAACTAGAACATCATCTGAATTTTAAAATCTCATGGTCTACTCAGAACATTAACTAGGATGTCTTTTGAATCCAAACAAAAGGAGTTTTGGTGATCTTATCCTAGGCCACCATGGAAAAATATCTCAAGCCAGCCATCAACTATGACTTAAGTCATTTTACAAATTAAATATGGCACTCCCAAAAACATGTAAAATGGTTAGTTCAAATCTAAATGGGCCTATAACCCGAACAGCTTACTTCCTACTGCTTAACTTTATATAAGCTTATGAAATTTCCTGACTAAATTTTGAGCTTTTTATGCTTTGAATTCCGTTTACACTCTGGGTTTTGTTCAGTCACCATACGGCCAATGATCAAAGGCCATTGCCTGGGAAGCCATGAGGAGCAAAGCGTGTGAATATTACATACATCAGGAAATCATCTTTTGTGGTGTCTAGAACAAAGGGGATTAATATCCTACCCTTCCTGTAGTTCAACAGTTATTTAAAAGTATGGGTGAAAGCCACCATGGGTATACATGCTTGTAAGTAATCTCAGAACTTGGAAGGCTGAGGCAGGGTGGGCTACATACTGAGTTCAATGCCAGCCTGGATTATATGAGATTATATCTCAAAAACAGAAAAAAAGTTTCCGTAAATTTTATGATTTAACTATTAATACAACCTTACTTAAGACTTAATGCCCCAGGGCTTGGTTCCAAGTCCTCTTCTCTATCCACTCTCATCCTCTTGGGTATCTGAACCCAGGCCCACTCCTTTAAATAATGTCCATGCTGAAGTTGCTCACACCACCGACCACAAACAGAATTGGTATTTTCTTTCTTTCTTTCCTTCTTTATTATTTATTTATTTATTTTTTGGAGACAGGGTCTCTGTAGCCCAGGCTGGTCCTGAACTCACTATGGAGCCCAGGCTGGCCTTGGACTCATGGCAATCCTCCTGCCTCAGCCTCCCAAGTACTGGGATTACAGACGTGTGACACCACGCCCAGCTTATGTGGAGCTGGGGAATCGAACTCGGGTACTTAACACTTGACGTAGCACTTGCTAGGCAAGCGCTTTAACTGCTTAGCCATTCTTCCAGCCCCCCAGCCGTGGTATTTCTTTCTTCCTTTTCGCATCTCTCATGTAAAAATTTTATAGGTTTTACCTTTAAAACTTAGCTATGAGAGGCTGGGGCACAGCTTGTTATTAAAGTGCTTCGCTAGCATGCTCAAGGCCCTAGGTTTGAACCCCTAGCACCACATAAAGATTAGGTGGGCATGGTGGTAAACATCTGTAATCCCAGAATTTGACAGGCTGAAGTAGGACGTTTGTGAGCTTGAGGCCAGCCTGGGCTACAAAGTGAGTGCAGGACCAGCCTGGGCGACACAATGGACACTGTCTCCTAAGCACACAAATAAATAAGTAATAGCTATGAGTGGGCCACTTTTTAATCATGTCCACTGTTAGATTCTGGCCCAAGATACTTAAATTTCTAAAACAGAATAACCTGAATAAATTTATTGCTTCACTTTATTACATAGAAAAATGTTTAAAGTTCCTACACTTCTAAATATTTTAACCTTAATTTTAGGTTTTATCATCTAGATTCTTTCCAAAGAAATATATTTTGTCTCATAATGAAAGGGAGAAGGGGCTGGGTGTATAGTACAGGTTAGAGTGCTTGCCAAGCAAGGGCAAAGCCCTGAGTTCAGTTCCTTGGCACCGTATAAATCAGGCGCGGTATCACATGCTTGTAACCCCTAGCACTTGGGGAGCTGAGACAGGAGGACTGCTGTGTGTTCAAGGGCAGCCTGGGCTATACAGTGAGTTCAGTACCAGCCTGAACTACAGAGCTAGACTCTGTCTCCAAAAAAAAAAAAAAAAAAAAAAGCAATTTGGCATGCAAAATTCCCTACTGGACACTTTTCAGTGACATCTTGAAATTATTCTATAAAATAATATAGTTGCATTATGATATTATCAGGGTTAAATTTAGTTTTTGTTTTTAATCAACATTATATTTATTTAAAAAATTTTTGAGATGAAATCTCACCCTATCGTCCAGGCTGGTGTCAAACTCTGGATAATCCTCCTCCTCAGCCTCTGGAGTGCTGGGATTACAGGCATGTGCCAGTACACTGGCTTATGCAGCACTGGAGAAAAGAATTCCAGACCTTGTGCTTTCTAGGCAAGCACCTGAACCACTGTGCTATTTGTCCAGTGTCAAGGATTTTTAAACACACAGAAAATTTGAGAAGATTAAATAGTGACTACACATACAAGTCAGGGTCGTGTATCCACTATTCTGTCGTATTTGTTCATTTATCCATTTTTCTTCATAAACTCACCCCATCTTCTGGATGCATTTCAAAGAACAATTTTTTAGGGTAAAGGTCAATCTGTGTCATAACATCTTATTTGATTTTCTGTAAAAGCCAGTCCTACAGATGGGCCTATACGCTCATAAGCAATCTGGCCTTTTTGTTTCTCTGATACCATCTATTACTTTCCTCCTGGCTATTCTTGAGGCACACAAGCCATACTCCAGTCTCCAGCCTTTGCTCTAGCTATTCCTTCTGCAGAGACTGCACTCCTGATATCTATTTATCACTTTTCCACTTTCTCTGTTTTTTGTTCAAATTTTTCAAATGATACCTACCTGGAGTCACCTGCTACTGCACCCTGAATTCCCCATCCGATGGCTACCTTTCTGCCTAGCTCTACTGTTCTTTTTCCCCTTAGTATGTGTCACTCTATATAATTTACTTTTCATGTTTTTTTTTTTTTTTTTTTTTTTTTTTTTTTTTTTTTTTTTTTTTTTTTTTTTTTTTTTTTTTGTCTTTCACCTAACCCTACCCCATGGATTCAAGGCCTTTGTCTGTTTTGTTCACAATCCTTCCTAGATTCAGAATGGTTTTTGTACATTGCCAACCCCAAGGATTTGTTGAATGAATGAACACAAACTGAGCACCCAGCAGGCATCAGGTGACCTACTCTGAACAGGAGCTGGAGATTTAGCTCAGTGGTAGAGCGCCTGCCTAATCCTCAGCACCAAAATATATATGTACCTTTTAATCTATGATTCATGGCAACCTTACAAAGTTGTTGGTAGTAGTACCCCGAACTCACAGATGAGGAGACTGATGCTAAAAGGAAGCAAGTAGCCTGATTAAGGTTATACAGTGGAGAAATTTAGATTTGACTTGCTTTAGTGGCTCTCCACAATTTCAGATTTATCTTTTTTCTTGTTTTTGAGTTATAGTTTTAAAAAATTATTAATACACTAAATGCTCTTTTCCCCCCAGCACTTGATAAGTCCACAGTCTGGGGCTGAACTTGTGATCTTTCTGCCACAGCCTCCTCGGGTGCTAGAACTAAAGGCTTGTGTCATTTGGCCCAGCTGAGCTGAAATTATTTTATAAAGAACACAGTGAAGCTGGATGGGGTTGAGCACACCTGTAATTCCAGCATTCCAGAGGCTGAGGCAGAAGGACTGCAAGTTCAAGTTCAGCCTGGGCCAACTGTTAAGGTTTGGATCTGCAGTCTCTCCCAAAAGTCGCATGTATTTGGAAGTTGTAAAATACCCATGTCTTGTTGAAAGGTGGGGCCTGGTCGGAGGGGGTGGTACACTGGGGTGTGACCCATGGGTGGTTTCATT
The DNA here is from genome assembly GCA_004027205.1 of Ctenodactylus gundi. Taxonomy (NCBI): domain Eukaryota; kingdom Metazoa; phylum Chordata; class Mammalia; order Rodentia; family Ctenodactylidae; genus Ctenodactylus; species Ctenodactylus gundi. Next base: position 271,085 of record PVKB01000668.1, read on the forward strand.
GGGGTAGGACCTGGAAGGGTAGATCTGCCCTTCTTTCCTCACTTGGCTCTCATCTGCCATGCCTGTGGCAGTGGCCCCACCATGTGTATTCGCTTTGCCGGCTGCCCCCGAATGAACTAAAACCTTCAGTTCTCACCACGGCCAATTTAGATTTCTGCCTCTTCTGATATGAAGTTTTAACACTTTACTGACATTTTAGGACTGTAGGAAGGAGTGATGATATAATATTTCAGGCTGAAACCATTTATGTGTTCATTGGCCACACACACGAGCATCAGAGGGTGGAAGAGGAAGAAAAGTGAGAATGAGGTCAAATCCTTCCTGGCTTTGCTTACTTTTTTCTACGAGGCTAATTACCACTTACTTGTGAGACTACTTCCCATATTATAGGTATTAATCGTTTCGTATACAGTATAACATTTTCCCCACTAGGAAATCTTAATCACGGAATAAAGACAGAAAAACATCCTAGTTCGTACCATTATATCCTAATCTGAAGTTCTTATTACTGCCTGCCTACTGCCAACCCCCAAACTGGGGATTGTACCCACAGAGTGCTGAGCTACATTACGGCCCTTAAATTTTAACATTTGAGACGGGACCTCATTAAGCTGCCCAGTTTGCACGGACAATCCTCTGATCTCAGCCTCTTGAGTGCTAAGATTATAGGCATATACCATTATATCTAATAGCTTATTTAAGAGAGGGTTTTACTCTGTAAGTCCAGGCTGTTCCTAAACTCGTTATGTAGCCCAGGCTGGCCTCAAACTCACAGCAACTCTCCTGCCTCAGACTCCCTAGTCCTAAGATTACATGTGTGCACCACCATGGCAAGCTAATTTTTATGTGGTGCTGGGGACCTGAACCCAGGGCCTTTCACATGCTAGGCATACACCCCCAACCACTGATTTATCTCCCCAGCCCCCATATCCAGTATTCTTAAGTTGTAACGGTTCTATAAATCTTGAGAGGCAAAAGCAAAGAAATATTACATAGGAAAAAAATCCAAATAATGAAACAGAAACAGAAAAAATCCACTGCCATTACTATATTAAGTGTCGTCTGAATGACTGTGTCCTCTTTGAATCCCTATGTTCCAATTCTGACACCTAAGATGATGGTATTAGGAGTAGGGGCCTCCAGGAGGTGATTAGGATACAAGGGTACATCCTCATGGGTGAGACCATGCCCCCAAAGAAGAGGTCCCAGGGAGCCTGTTAGTTGCTTCTTCTATTTTAAGTTACAGCAAAATAATCACACGACCAAGGAAATGGGTCCTCACTAGACAAGTCTGTCAGCATCTTTTGGAAACCCCAGTCTCCACAACTGAGGAACCTGTCATTTGTAAGCTACCTAGTGTATGGTAATTTTCTTATACCAGTGTAAATGTATTAAGACAGTAGTCAACTTACATGAGAAAAAAAAAACCCAGTCCTACAGGGAGTACAGAGCACTTACATGCTTTGGATGTCAGGCATTGTTGAGTTTATTGACATTTTTTTGCTTCTGCCAGCACTGAAAGTTCTTGCGTTGATATAAAGAGCAGGTTATCTTCTATTCTGCCTTGCATATCTACAGCACTGGCAGCCAAGCTGTGATGCCAGGATCTTTAGTGTTACTTGCGACAGTTGGTACGCATGCAAGCAGCAGAGTGGAAACATCTTCATTTTCAAGTCACTGGGTTGAATTCTCAGTGCTGGCACTAGGGAAATCTTGCTTTGACTTATAAAAGGAACAAATTGGCACAAGAGCCAAAAACAGAGAATAAGTATGAAATCATGTCATATGTTTTCTCTTAACAGTGACTACATTTCAAAGAAAGGAGAAAAAGGAATATTTTGTGTGGCTGGAATAGGTACTGTTCTAACTACATATTTTATTAACTACTCATTTCAGAAAAAAAAAAATTGGCATTTTACTTAGCATCAGGTCAGGACCCTGTTCACTCTAGGCCTAAAGGGTCTGATCTGATCAGGTGGACTACATTTGACCAACAACTTCATACGGTTCAACCAACCTAATCAAAAAGTATTATCAGATATCACAAATAGAAAAATAAGGCTTTCATAATCATTGTAGGACATGATTGTGGGGAACTCAATTCTTCTATACTAAGACCACATACATGTATACATTACTTTCCACAAAACATAAACCAGGAAGTATTTTTTCTGCTAGACACAAATACATTACTAAGACAGTCTTCAGTATCCTAAACTCAAAGAGCCTTTTTTTGTCGGGGGGAGACAAGGTCTCATTCTATATGCCAGGCAGCTCCAAATCTCAGTAGCCCAGGCTAGCCTTGGAATCGTAACAATCCTCCTCAGCCTTCCCAGGGCTAGGATTACAGGTGTGCACCACCTCACCCAGCTTATGTACTGCTCGGGAATCAAACTGAGGGCCTTTCAAGGTAAGCACTTTAACCACTGTGCCATTCCTCCAGCCCCTCAAAGAACTTTTTCATTCAATATTCTGTTAAAATATTTTACTGACTGAAACAAGGTCTTGCTCTGTAGTCCAGGCAGGTCTCAAAGTGAGTCAGGTGCAGAAGATTATATATGTTAAATACCGCATGGTTCTTCTGATTTGGGAAACCCAGAATACAGGTATTGTATAGAACCAAATGGGTGTGATAATGGGAATTGGGGGAAATGGGGAGGGCGTGGGAGGGCCAAAAATGGGAAGGGACTGTAAAATTGATGTGATATATATGCGCACAAAATACTCAATTTCATTGTAGACACTAAAAGAATACTTCTTCTGGGCCAGAGGAATAGCACAGCAGTTCCAGCACTTGCCTAGCAAGCACAAGGCCCTGAGCACCACATAAACTTGGCATAGTGGTGCATACCTGTTAGTCCCAGTACTAGGGTGGCTGAGGCAGGTGACTGCAGTGAGTTCAAGGTCAGCCTGGGCTCCATAGTGAGTTCAGGACCAGCCTGTACCATGAAGCAAGGCCCTGTTTAAAAAAGAAAAAACAGTAAGGGCAGGTAAGTAAACACTAATAAAAGTCTAGGGCAAAACCTTGTAGAGCTCATTTACTTTCACCATTATCCATTTACTTTTGTGCAGAAATTCTTTCCTTTAGTAGCTTTTAAGTATGAAAGATTTAAAAATTGTAAGATTGAAAAACAAAGTAATTAAAAGAGCTTTTCTGCAGAGAGTAAGTTTTGTCATGCTTTAGTTTAGCGAAGTAAATTCTTAGAGGAAACACATTTGCCATTTCATGAAGAGCTGTCTTTTTTTTTCCCTCCTTCAGAGGAACAACCTAACAACCAGGCTAATCTTTAATATTTCTTTCTTTGGAAAATATAATCCCTGAATTTTAAAATTTACCAACTACATTGGTAAAAATTCAGAGGCAACACACACCACTCTAAGGTTTCTGTGCTGCTCTAGCAGTAATCATCTGAAGTCTCAATCCCCAGCATAATGTCTTGCAGATGTCTCAACTAGTTGCCATGCCAACTAAAGCAGCTTAAATTAAATGACGGTCTGAAAAGGCACCTGCATCACTCCAGGTCTGTTGCACATTAAATAAAGCTCTCTTGACAGAGACTCAGAGGTGCCATTAACTTGAACAGCATCCATCTGATTATTGTTTGAGTAATTCAATGAGGGTCTCTACACAGAATGAAACAGTGTGCTTTTTGCATCCCCTGGTCCTTTTAAATGGGACAGTCTCTTCAACAGCTGGTGTACCTACTGGGTCAATGACTTTGTTATGGTCTTTTAAGCTGCCATTGTGTGAAGATAAACTACAGAACCAAAGTAAGGGCTTTTGGAAGACTATTAGAAGATTAACCATTTCCTCTATTAAAACTCATTATTAAAAGTATCATTAAAAACACTGTATGGCATGCCAGCCTCAAAATGATTTGAACAGCTTTGCTATAAAATAAATTGTTGCTGATTTCAGTAGTCAAGTAGCTCCATGAAATATTAATTTGAAAATAGGCCGATTTGCTTCAGAAAAACAAATGGTGCAAATGAACAACTAGAAATATACTGGAGAGAAGACTCAGCAGTTCTGATGCATCTGATGCCCAAGATGAGTGACAGTGCTTCTGTGTTGCTTTTCTCTCTTTCTTGCTCTCTTTTTTTGAGATGGGGTCTTGCTCTGTAGTACAGGCTGGTCTTGAACTCATAGCAGTTCTCTAGCCCAAGCCCCCCTAATGCTGGAATCACAGGTGTGTGTCACTATGCCCAACTTATAGCTTAGCTTTCTTGATTAATGTTCTTTCCCCCCACTGAGCTGCTTCTTGCTTTTTCGAGTCTATATTCCCATTTCTTCATTTTCTAAGTGCTAGGGATCTGGGGATTTTCAGGGCTTGTGCATGCAAGGTGAGCATTCTACCACCGAGCAATACCCCCAACACTACCATTTCCATAACTTTTTTGCTCATTTTCATCTGACTGATATGTATATAAGTGAAACATATTTACATTGAACTTCAGAATTCTGCTCACATGCGTGCGCGCGTGCGCGCACACACACACACACACACACACGCGCGCGCGCACACACACTACCAAAAATTACAAACCCTTTCCCTTCACCTACTGATCCTCCTAGATACCCTCCCATCTAGTTATATGAAATGACTGTATTCTGGGTTTCTCCTATTAGAGAAACCATTTGATATTTAGATTTCTGCATCTGACTCACTTCCCTGAGAATAATGGTCTCAAGTTGCATCCATTTACCTACAAAAGCCTTAAACCTACCCGTCCTCGCAGATGTGTACATTTACCACAATTTTGTATCCATTGGTCTACTGATGTGTAGTCTGGTGTCTTCCACATTTTAGCTATTATTGTGCTGCTTTGAATGTGGGTATACATGTATCTCTTTTATATGATGCTTATAACTCTTTTGGAAAAGATTCCCAGAAGAGGCGTCGCTGGATTAAAGACAGTATTTTCAGCCTTCGGAGGAATTTCCACGCTGCCCTCCTTAGATGTACCAGTTTACATTCCCACCAGCAGTGTAAGAGGGTTCCTTTCCTTCCCACAGCCTCAAAAGCGCACGCCATTCTCTTGGGGTTAGATGGTATCTTTGTGATGTTTTGAATTGCATGTCTTTAATGGCTAAAGAGGCTGAACATCTTTTCATGTATTTACTGGCTATTTGAACTTCTTCATCTGAGAACTGCCTATTCATTTTTATTGCCATTTCCATAACTTAAACACATTCAGCACAGTATGCAGATTACTTTGAAATGAAAGCTCCTCGAATTCTGAAGTTTTAATTTATGGGCTACGAGGTGAAGAAAAGGAGAAAATGTTAACTTTCTGTAAAGCTATTATGTGTCTTTATAAATCATCTCATTTAATCCTCATAGTAATTTATAACTATTTCTATTTACCAGTTGAACACGCTGAGGTTGGGTGAGGTTAAGAGGCTCAACACAGCACTTGGACTCAAACATAGGCTGTAATGACTCGAAAGTTTGATCCTTTGCTTTTCTAGCAAAGAAATAGCAGAATGATTGGCCAGATATTCCTTTTGCTAATAACTGAGAAATACAGAGTTTCAAAAAATAAAATTTTGGGGCTGGAGGAATTGCACAATGGTTAGATGCTTGCCTAGAAATTGCAAGACTCTGAGTTTGATTCCTAGCATCACACAAATCAGGTGTGGTGGTATGTGCCTTGCCTTGGGTTCAAGGGCAGCCTAGGCTCGCTAGTGGATTTAGGACCAGCCTGAACTACAGAGACACTGTCTCAAAAAAAAGTTTTCCTACCTCTTTATCTCTTCACCTGTATCCTTCTACCTCTTAAACATTCACTTAAAGTCTTATTTCTTTTAGCCATTAGTTAAATTTAAAAAACTAATTTTAATAGTTCAAAAACCATTTCCCCTGCAACTACGAATCATACACCATCATTTAAACAGCTTCTTGAATAGCTTCCTATTTTGTATTACTTTTTTTTTGAGACAGTGTTGCAATGCAGTCCAGGCTGGCCTTGAACTCATAGCAATCCTTGGCTTCAGCCTCTTAAGTGCTGGGATAACAAACAAATGTCACCATGTACAGCTTAGGTGATGCTGGGGGAACTGAACCCAGAACCTTACACTTGCTAGGCCAGTGCTTTAACTGCTGCCTTACTCCTCCAGCCTTATTACTTTTATAAGTGGATGAAAGAAATTTTAAAATAATGTGTGTGTGTGTATAAAATGGGCACAAAACTCCAGACCAATACTTTGTGGGGTGGAGCAGTAGGTTGGGATAATGCCCCTTGACAGTTAAATGGGAAAAAAAAATCTGAATTAGAGACTGCTGAAAATACAGGACAGGACTTTGATGAAAAGTCCACTGAAAATAAAAGTTTAGGAATCATTAGATATAGAAAAAAACCAAGAAGTAAAAAAATCTCCATTTTCTATCATATGAAATCTTCTACAAGGCATCAATTTTGCTTTTGATTACTCACTTTTCTCTTTTTTTAAAAAAATAAATATTTAAATTACGCAAGTATAATCATCATTAGCAGGTTACAAATTCAACCTTACTGACCTTAACATCTTTTAGAATAACACACACTAGTGTCAAGAGCAGAGCTACTGAGGCAAAAGCAAGAGATCCTCCTCGAGAAAATGTCACAGAAGATAGAGGCAGGAAAAAACAGGAAAAAAGGACCTCCCGAGGATCGAGAAAATTAGGTGGGAACATAACTAGAGACACCAGAAAGGCAGAAAAAATAGAGAAGTACTTAGAAATAAAAACAAAAAAGTTTGCATAATCTTCCTTGATGCAAAAAAAATTGGGCATGAGCAAGAAGCCCAGGAATGAATCTGAAGCAGAGCAGCTACCACTACACTCAGTGGTAGCCTCCCCTGACCACTACACTCAGTGGTAGCCTCCCCTGACCACTACACTCAGTGGTAGCCTCCCCTGACCACTACACTCAATGGTAAGCCTCCCCTGACCACTTGCGCTGATTAAAGCAAATCTGAACTATGATCAGTATCTGTCTGTTACCTCTATGGTGCTACATCTATTTTAGGAAGTAATTTGAGAATGCAGGATCATCAGCCTCATACAAGAAATCCTGACTACCCTCACTGTCAAAGATAATTCTGCAGGAAAAGCTACCCAATTACCACAGAAACAAGTGCTGACATCAAATTCTGACCTTCATTTATGAATAGGATGATTGAGTACTTTTCTGTTTTTAGGAAGTCATGATTACTCAAGCAGTCTCCGAGGCTGCAGGACCAATGCCAACAACATCTTTGTTTAACTGTCATCATTAGCATCAATAAATACTGACTGAGTACGAAGTGGGTCCAAGAGAGATTGCTAACTCAGTGACAAGACAGAAAAAAATACAGACAAATGCAAGGCAACAGCTTAGGCATTAGATAAAGACTGACCCTGTTATGTAAAAACTGAGTAGAGAAGACAGAAGGAAGCAGAAAGATTTTAATGTACATAGACAGAGATCTGATCAAAAAAGAAAAATAGCTGATATTCATGTGTTAGGTATCCATTTTTAAATTCATTCTGCCTATCTACTTCTTATTACTCTAAGAAATAAGCCCATTTATGATGTGCACTATACAATGAAGCAAAGAGGTTTAGAAGGTGAAGGAAGCAGTCAAAGGTCACAGCTAGTATTTAGTAGAGGCGGTGCTAGATCCCAGCCCTTGTTCTAAATCTGCATACTGTCCTTTGAACGACGAAGTACACCCCAGAAATCTAAAACAAGTAAAGGCTAGAATCAAATAATTCTACTTCAGGAGGGAGAAGACCTGGAGATGATTTTTTTTTTTAAAATGAGGTGTTTAAACAGATTAAGCAGTGGCAGACAATATAGTGTAGGCTCTGGAATCACAACGACTGAGTCAGAATCCTGACTGCCACATAATAGCTTCATAACATCAGGAAAGTTAAGTCATTTCTCTGTCTGCATTTATAAAACAGGCACAATGAGATCCTTACGTGTATCAGTTCTGAACCACGAACAAAGTCTGGCACAAGGAGGACGAGGGTTGGGTGGGCACTATCATCACTGCAGAAAGGAGGAACTACACAGTTTTTAAAATATCAACATAAAAATGCTGATCAGAAGTCTTACACACATCAATTCATTTATTCCTTGCAACAACCCTGTGAGGAAGAGTGTTTTCTTCACTATCACTGGGAAAACTTCAGACTCAGGGGGAAGTATCAAATTATGTTTTCTAGGTCAAAAACCTAGCAGTCAAGAGATATCGGGATATGAACGCAACGTGATCTGAAAGCCCAAGACCTCCGCCAAAGTGACCGTGCTCTTATTTCTTCCTACATGAGGGTGCAGTGGGAAGCAAAAGAGTATGTGTAGAAATAAACTGACAGCCACTCCAAAAAGCTCCTTTTTTTCAGGCAGGTTTTGAAGGGGACACTGGGAAAAATACAGAAGGGTAAAGAGGGAAAATAAAGCTCCTGCTAGTGAGCAATGGGACCTGGAAGTCTGGGGTTTCCTCAGAAAAGTACCTTTAAATCAATGTGACATCAAAAAAAAAAAAATCTCACTGAAGAGCAAATTTTATTCAATTTTTATGAATGCAGTCTCATGTGGGCTGTTGGCACTGGAAACATTATGTCCATGACCGTCACATTCTTTCAGAGTTCACTCACATGAGAACAAAAAACCCGTTGTTGGACCAAGGAAAGTTTTCTACAGAATACAGCACTTTTTGAGAATTACATGCCTGATTTCAAACAGACTGAAATCTTAAAGAAATAATTAAAACTGCTAACCTCTCAGACCTCTGGAAACCTCCACACAGGGAAGTCCTGGTTTTGGCAGAGCTCCTAGTAACCTGAAGGACTTTTCTTATTTTGAGGTCAGAGTGGTAAAAATTAGTTGTCAGATAAGTATCCTGTAACTGATTAATAGTCACATATTCAATAAAATCACACACAAAGCAAAAACATACATTACCCCCCCCCCACCCCCCCGCAAAACTGTTTCGTACGCAAATCATATTTCTTTTGGAAAAATGACATTTCAACCTTATTTTTTAAAACTTTTTTGCTGGTGGGTGTGGTATTGGGGATTGGGCAAGGCCCTTCATACTGAGTTGAGTTACATCCCCAGTCCACCTACTTTTTTTTTCTTTTTTCTTTCTTTCTTTCTTTCTTTTTTTTTTTTTTTTGGAGACAGGGTCTTGCTCTGTAGTCTAGGCTGGTCCTGAACTGACTATATTGCCCAGGCTGCCTCAAACTCAAAGCAATTTCCCTTCTGAGCCTCTAGAGTGCTGGGATTACAGGCGTGTACCAGCACTGAATGGTGCTGGGGATCTGAACTCAGGGCCTTGTGCTTGCTAGTTAAGTGCTTCAACCCCTGAATGAATGATTCCTCTATCCCCTACTTCTGTTTCTGACTTTGAGATAGGGTCTTGCTAAGTTGCTCAGGCTGGCCTTGAACTTGCAATCCTCCTGCTTCAGCCTCCCAGAGGGCTGTTAATTACAGGCTTGTACCTCCAGGCCTGGCGTGATCCTATTTTCTATCAGGTGGTTCTCTGGCCACCTCTAACAGATGTATCAAACAAAAAACAAAAAACCCGACAAAGTAAAAATGTAATTACTAATGCTACTGTCAACTGTGGAATTCAGCATTCCTCAGTAATGTTTAACACTGGCACACGCAGAGTATGCAGAGAAAAATATAACCAGTAGTACAAAAAATAAATTGTACTGTGGCAAAATACAGATTTGTGGTAATGTGTTATAGATCTATGAAATTTCCTGAGGTACTGCTCTCAAACTGAGTCCATAGCAGGAGACTGGGCTGTGAGATTTTGAAGTGTCTAAAAGCCCTACTGATTCCTTGTATCCTTCAATTAAGGGAAGTCTGATACATTCAGTGGCTTCTGAAACCCCTAAGTCTCTAAGTAACACGTGCCTCCTGGTGTCTAGCAACCTAAAAAAGTAAAAATAAAGCCAGAACAGTGGGATATGAAAGAAAAGATCAAATAAATATAGTCCCATGGCTTTCCTTAAATCATCACACCTGAATTAAACATGTCAAGCAGCTAATAATCAGAAGGTTAACCAGAATGTTAAGCAGTTCAGGAGAATGATAATGGGGTTCCAAGGTTTTTCAGAAGCTCAAATTAGGCATGGTTCTGTAGTTATTCAACAGTACCCTTTAGCAGATAAGAGCCTGAAGAGCATAGCAGTCCCACCAGGTGGGAGATTTCAGATTATGTATTTATTTTTTTAATAGAGAGGTGAAAAGACTAGAGCCAAGTTTTGGATTTATTTTTCTTCACCTGAAATGCAGGTGTGAATAAGTTACTCCAAATACAGTGATTCTCTTCAAAGCAGAAAGGAAAGCATTCCAACTGAGTTGGAACTTTAAACAGTTCTTTAAAACAACCTTAGGCTCTGTAAAAGCATAGGTAACCTTTACAGCATGTAGCCCAGGCTGGCCTCGAACTCACGGCAATCCTGCCTCAACCTCCCAAGTGCTGGGATTACAGGCATGCACCACCATATGCGGTTTATGTGGTGCTTGGGAATCGAACTCGAAGCCTTCCTCCAACCCCTCTAAACAGTCATTTTTTTTTTTTTTTTTGGAAGTAAGGTCTCACTCTAATCCAGGCTGGTTCTGAATTCAATATGTAGCCCAGACTGGCCCTGAACTCACAGCAATCCTCCTGTCTCAGCCTCTAGACTACCAGGATTACAGGGCTGGCATATGCCACCATGCTCGGCTTATGTGGTGCTGGGGAACTGAACTCGGGTACTTAGTGCTGCTTGACACTTTAACTGCTAAGCTATTCCTCCAGCCCACTCTAAATAGTCTTAAGACTCCATTTTCTTTTTCAACACCATAGAGTTCTTTTTATTTCCTCAAGCTAGCAGAATGCTGGCTAGGTAGGTCCTGAATCAATCGTAAGAATTTTGAAATAAACACACGATGAAAATATACTCCTACTTTATAATATGTTTAAGTCACATACTCAAGACTTCTGTCAGACAGCAGAGCTGAGGGATGAGAGTGTGGCAGACAGAAAGAAGAGTACTATTAATTGTAAGATTGTTGATAACTTTGTTCCAGTACCAACAACACCTATCAGAGGAGTCACCAAGGTTTTCAGGGAAGGACACCCCACCAGGCTGGTGAGGTTTTAATGCAAGAATACTCTGACTACAGGCCAGCCAATTTTCCACATTTCCTTGTCCTGGCCTGCCAACTTAGTCTATGTCTCATATTTTTCTCAAGTCTCAGACAAAAGAAAAAATAAAACGAAGGGGGAGAGGAAGGGATTGTAATTTGGATGCAATATATATGTGTGCAAAATACTCAAGTTCAATGTAAACATTATGTATCATATATACATGAAATGGGGGAAAAGAATAAAACAGATTCATTACAAAGTGTCTGGAGAATCACTAAAAACCAGAGGAGTTTGTAAACTACTAGGAGTAAATATTTATCACTACTGATGTTATTCAAGTGTGTTATAATAAAGTAACGCTAAGTGCTCTGATAACAGCTAGCCATTTTGGACAGCTTAATGTAGGCACATGTATGAAAAGCTGTGATGATGTCTTAGGTAAAGCAGGTTCCTAATCTCTGACCATGTAGAGTTGAGAATTACAGCAGGCTGACTTGGCTTCTTCCATGAGAATACATTTAGTGATCTATGGGCAATGAACTATCAATGATGTATAAAAAACTGTTAACACTATAGAACTTTAATTTTAGAATGAAATATGGGCATTTATCTAATTAAGCTGTGTTGCTGGGTTGGGAGAAGGAAATGGAGAATGTATTGAGTCAAATTATTTCCTACAGAATGCATATGAACAGAAGGCTTTGCAAACCCAATTTTAATTCCTAAATTGTCTTTAGTGATTTCAGATAATGAAAAATCATTTGTTTTCTATTTCATAAAAAATATTACAATATCAAATATTTACCAAATCGGTTTCACACTGGCCAGCAATTTTACAATAATTTCTCTACTTTTTTTGGTAGAGTCTTCATCTTAATGCAATACATGCTGCAACAAACATGAACATCAGGTCTTTCCAAAAGACACAGTAAATTCTTAGTTAATCTGCATACGACACTTTGTTAATGCCTCAATTCATGGATTATCTTACATGGTAAGTACAAGAATGATAGTTAAAACATGCTTAGACCAATTTTAAGCACTAATTCTGAAATACTACCTGCCATTTGTGGCTGAAATAAAATCCTACAACCATAAACATGAGCCTTAATAAAATAAAATCTCTTTGTATTTTTTTCTTCCAAAGCCAGGTATACAGGCAAAGAAATTTCAACCTAGATCTTAGATAAGAAATTCCTTGATATAAATAGAAGGGAAGGCATTAAATGTTATGAATCAGGAGAATATCATTTATAGACTTTGCTCTCTTCAAATGATTTACACAAGAAAGAAAAGGAGCACTGAGTCAAAGGGAGATAGCTGTGCTGTTTTATAATAAACGGACATCCCTAAATCTCACCATCTTATTTGCAACAAAAAACTTGGGCACTTCTTTGCAACTACAAACAAATCAGTGTGTGCTTCAATAAGAATCACTGACCTTTTCTGAAGCATGCCTGTGCTTCTCTACAGAAATCAATGCAATAAAGGTCATTTTGTCAAAATGTCTGAATATAGCAATCTCTTTCCCAGGCAAAGGTGAATTTCTTCTCTTTTTAAAGTACCCAGTTTGTGTACAGAATGTCAAAAATTAAACCTGCTTCAGTTGTGATTTAAAACTAAAAATCAGTTTTACCATCAGTTTTACCCTCTTCTGAAAAAGTAAAACCTGGAAAGCTGTCATTCTATGCAGTCTGTTACAGCCCAAAATGTTACTAAGTGAACACACCTGTCACTAAGACTGTAGCCATATTAAAAAAAAAAGATCCTAGATAAAATCATGTTAGTTCAAACCCCACCTTTCTTTCTTTCCTTTTCTTCTTTTTTTTTCTTTTTGTGAGACAGGGTCTTGCTCTGTGGCCCAGGCCGGTCCTGAACTCACTATGGAGCCCAGGCTGGCCTTGGACTCATCACAATCCTTCTGTCTCAGCCTCCGGAGTGTTGGGATTACAGGGGCGCTCCACCATGCCCAGCTTAAGCAGCGCTAGGGAACTGAACTCGGGTACTCAAGCACTTTAACCACTCAGTCATTCCATCAACCCCCAGCCCCGCAACCCCACTTTCTTTTTTACAAAGTGCACTGGAAATGGCCAAAGCAAGCTGTGCATCCATCACACGTGGATGGTAGAGTCTAGTGGTTATTCATCTATGAACATAATCCTCCAAAGTGAATGTATCTACCTATAAATCCAGAGATCAAGAACCAAGGAATAGAAGAGTCAGGATAGTACAAACGTATGTGTGTGAGAATGTATTTGAGAGGTGAGCCTTACCTATATTATCAACATTTTATTGCTCCATTTTTTTTTCATTCATGAAGAGAAAATGTAGCCTTCTCAGGTACCTCTTAATCCATTCAGAAAGTCAAGGATTTATGTACTTTTAGTCCTAATATAAAGAACATCTTTCCCCAAAAGATGATGAGGTGTCAAATTATACCTACTGGCGCAGTAAGATCTTAAAAACTTACTTCTGTATATAGACGATTTAGTTTCAAATGCTGTTCTGCCCAATAGAAATTGAGAATATTATATGGTATATATGTGCACAAAATACTCAAGTTCATTTTAAACATTATGCATATATATACATATATATTAATAAAAATAGGAAGAAAAAGGAAAAAAACTTAAGAGTATTAATTCCAGTCTGATATACTATAAAAATGCATACACGATGTCACTCAAACCCAAGAGCAGACTGCCATGAGCAGCATGACCAAGTACAACAGCACTTCTGCAGGGAAGGGAGGCCTTTCAATATGCCAACCTCTGGGACTTCCTTTACCTACCCAGTGCTTCCCTTCACCAGGAGAGATCATTTTGGTGACATTTTAAGAGTTCTGAAGAATAGAACTCAAAACATATATGTATAAAAAAACCAAATCTACAAGAAAGCATTTCGCAGAGCTTACCAAAGAAGGCACTTTCTTTGGCAGTTGGGAAGTGATGAAATAAAAGTGATCCGTTCTATCTGCCTCCTCTATCTAGATATACAATCTGGTATCTCATTTATCTGTTCACAGTATGTACTTTTTAATATAGTTATCTTACCAATTTTTAACTGTTCTTGTACTGATTTGTATAAGAGGGTCATCTAAATTGTATTAGTCTATGAAAATTACAAGGTACAGACAAATCCTGCAAGCTGTTTTTCGAGGAGGAGTAGAGGAGTGAGAACAGGGCATTTTTTTTTAATTTCAAAGAAAACTTGGTTGATATTTCTACTGTAATAATGATTATTTAGGTGTTATATTTATTTGAAAACTACCCATCAATCTTAATTAACCATGAGCTCCATTAGGGTAGTGGCTTGGCTTCTTTATTTTGTACTATCCTGCTGGTACATCTTTGCTGAGGGTAAAGCTCAAAAGCCACAGCATAAAACAAACACTGGGTATCATGGAAAGTCACCTGGGAAGACACCCAGCATTATTTTTTTCTCCTTTAACAACTGTGCACAACAGTGACTACTTCTCAAGCCCAAAAGTCAGGTCCTTGTTACAGTGCGTTTGACTTTTGTTTTTGTTTTCTGAACTGTGGTAAGATATATAAAACACAACTTACCATCTTAATCATTAAGCATACAATTCAGTGGCATTAAGTACATTTAGTAAAGAGCCATCGCTACTATATATTCCAAGAACTTTAAAAATAACCTCCAACAGAAATTCAAGTTTTTCAAGTACACTTATGATTTTATCACTCTCTCATTTACTGATTGATGCTGGGGACCAAATCCAGTAGCTCTGAGCTACATCCCAGCCCCCTTTTTTTAATTCTTTAATTCTTGAGACAAAATCTCTCTTAACTGCCTAGGTTGTGGCTAGCGGAGTAGCATAGTAAAGAGTGCTTGCCTAGCAAGCTCAAGGCCCTGGGTTCATTTCCCCAGAATCACATAAGCAGGTCATGGCTGTGCATGCCTGTAATCTCAGTACTTGGGAGACCAATGAAGAAAGACTGTTATGAGTCCAAGGCCAGCAGGGGCTACACAGTGAATTCAGAACCAGCCTGGACTACAGAGCAAGACCCTGTCTCAGAAAAACAAAAACAAAAACAAAAAAAAGCCTAGGCTGGCTTTGGCCTCTAGAGACCCTGGGATTCCAAGAGTGGTCTACTTTATCCATTGATTCTTTAATTCAAAAAAATGCTGAATGGATGCCCAATGCCTCCTGAATAAAGACCAATGTTGTAAGATAAATATCCCAAACCCTCTATGAGTTGATACCACTTAGCTTAATTTCTCATTATTTGTGTATGCAACTTCTAGCCACTCACTTGGCTGACTGACCACTCCTTGAAGTTGTTCCTGATACTTACTATATTGTACTATCCATCCTCTTCAATGGCACCTGCCCAAATTCTTCTCATCCTCTAATGATGATATGAAATGTTTTCTATCCAGTCTCCTGTTTTCTTCTGCCTGAAGCAATCCTTCTCATTAAAGTCTAACATCACTTGCCTACATTCTTCTGCATATGATAGTTTTTCTTTTTTAAAAAATACCTTCTCTCTTGCACAGGCTCTGTATTCTTCTTGTGGGAGAAAGCATTACCAGGCACAGCAGAATAGGAGAAGAACATTCCTGGCCTACTGGATGAGAAAATATGGGTTCAAATCATGTATATTATTTTCTTTTTCTCTCTCTGTTTTTTAATTGTGCAACAAGGTCTTGCTCTGTAGTCCAGGCTGTTCCTGAGCTCATTATGTAGCCCAGGTTGGCCTAGAACTCAGAGCAATCCTCCTGTCTCAGCTTCCCTAGTGCTGGGATTACAGGTGTGAACTATCACACCTGGCTTGTGTGGTCGTGGGGAACCAAATTCCGGGCCTTGCACTGTGCTATTCCTCCAGCTCCCGATCTGTCGTTTCTAAGTGACCCTGATCAAGCTGTTTATCTTTTAAGCAAAGTTTCTTAATCTTAAAAAATACTGTTAAAGAACAGTATCTGACATTAAATTTTTAAAAAGTTTATTTTTGTATCTACCATAGTGAATCATAGAATTGTATCATATGTAGCAGAAATAAATGTTTGGCTGCATAAATTAACCACGCTGACCAGATAACATCAAGGTGGTACTTTCGTCAGGATTAGCTGTTCCTTGATTGCTCTGGCAGCTTTTCCTTGGCTTTGTCTTTCTCTGTGCTACTCTCCTAAGGCTTCTGAGAGGAAATCATTAAATTGTTAAATCATAAAATACTTTTCAAGCAATCAAGTTTGGAAGCTAAAAGGGGAAAGTGAAAAAATCAGACCTCTAGTCTTGGTTCTTTTTTTAATCATCATGCTTTCCAACTTATAGTCATTAGTAATGCAACAACATCTTATACTATCTATCTTATAAACATACAAGGCAGAGAAAATATTACTGGTTCATTTACCAAATATTTATTTTGCACTTGCTGCATGTCAGGCAGTGTTCTAAATGCTAGGTAGTGGCTGGAGGAATGGCTAAGTGGTCAAAGCACTTGCCTAGCATGTACTAAGTCAAGTGCCAAGTACCTGAGTTCAATTCCCAGCACCATATAAGATGGGTGTGGTGGCGCATGCCTGTAATTCTAGCAGTAGGGAGGCTGAGACAGGAAGACTGCTGTGAGTTTGAGGCTAGCC
This sequence comes from Ctenodactylus gundi, assembly GCA_004027205.1. Lineage (NCBI taxonomy): Eukaryota > Metazoa > Chordata > Mammalia > Rodentia > Ctenodactylidae > Ctenodactylus > Ctenodactylus gundi. The sequence goes on from PVKB01000668.1 coordinate 287,808, forward strand.
TGGGCTCCACTGTGAGTTCAGGACCAGTCTGACCTACAGAGTGAAACCCTGTCTCAAAAATAAACAAACAAACATACAAATAAATGCTAGAAACACAACAGTGAACAAAAACTTTGAGTCTGGGAACACAGCTGATGGTTATATTTATAAAATCATCAAATAGTAAATTCTTATAAGATAGGAATCTTTAAATTTTCCAGGATATAAGAGTGTGGTGGCATATGCCTGTAACCCCAGCAGTCTGTAGGGCTGAGACAGGAGGATTACAAGTTTGAGCCCAGCCTGAATTATAACTTTGTAACTAATAATAAGAACTGGAATTAGGTGAAATCCAGGACTGTCCCAACAGACTGGGACACACGGTCACCACATCAGACTTCCTGTCTCACTGGGTTTAGGATGTAACTTCTTCTAGTACAGAAGGCCTGCAACAGCCATAAAATGCTAATCATGTTTCAAGGTAAAAATAAGTTTTTTTCCTAATACAAACCAAATTTTAATTTCCAGTCCAGTATGTATCTTGTGCTTTCTGGGAAGGAGCCTGTTTATACGCATTCCACACAGCCCAGAATCCTAACATAAAATACAGTTTTCCAATTAAACAATTAGAATTGGTTTTTCTCGAATTAAATTTCACTAGGCCCAAAGTAATTAAGTACCAAATCATTTTTATACAGATTTCCTCATACAAACAAAATCAAAAGTACAAAATGAAAAATGTAATCCTCTAGAAACATGTCAGCTCAGGAAAATACATACCATAATCTTTAAAATTATTACAGCATTTTTATTTCCTGTGTTGACACACTATAGTTAAAATGATGAAAACATAAAAGCTAGAAGTTAGAGGTCATGGTAGAACTTACTGTTCCTCATACAACTGACTTATGCTACATCTGCTGCATCTTACATGAAGATTTAGAAAGAGTTACAATCTAGATATGGTCCTGTTTTGTTTGACAGAATTATCTGAAGACACCTGGTATTTTAAAAAACCAAGCAAAATTTCTGACAGGAACTGATATAATCATTTTTTAAAAATTACAATTTGAATCTCCTGTGGGAAACAGATCTGATTAACTGAATAATACTATATGCTGAGATTCATGTCACACAACACCTGATTACATCAAAATGCTCAAAGAACTCACATTTTCCAAAATGACATAAATCATTCAACTGAATTTTAAAGTTGGGCACAGTGGAGGATGTCTCTAATTCCAGCTCTCAGGAGGCTGAGGCAGGAGGAGTGTAGTTCAAGCCAGCATAGGATACACAGCAAGTTCAAAATTAGCCTGGACTAGAGCAAGACACTGTTCTCAATAAAAACCAAGCCAAAAATTAGGTTTTAAGTATCTTCTGGTTTAAAATATTTGTCTATTAAAACTTGAATATACAGCACAGCAGCTTAGTTTTTCGAACCTTAAAAAAACTTACAATGATGCGATACTGTATGTGTTATAAATGATTATTTTCTTTCGCCTCATAGTTTCTACTCTCTGTCTTGATCTCTTCAACTAAGTACTAAAACATTCATTAGATGAATAGCAACAAATTCAGAACTCTTCAGAGGCATTAGTCTCAAATAAACCTCAAAAAGTTTCTTTACAAGGATCCTGCATTTCGGCAGGGCCCGTGGCACAGGCCTGTAATTCTAGCACCCCAGGAGGCTGAAGCAATAGGAATGAAAAGTTCAAGTTCAGGCCAGGCAACTTAGTGGGACCCTGTCTCAAATCAAAAATAAAAGTCAGTGAGGGATGTAGGTCAGTGCGAAGGCCCTGGGTTGCATCTTCAATAAATACATACATACGAACATATGCGCAGGCCCCCCCAAGGATCCTGTATTCCAAGCTAAGCCATTTCTTCCTACAAACCTATCATCATGTAGCAGTAGTAGGTAATGGTTTTATGTTAAAAGGAATCAGTTTTCCCAAATGACAACTCTACTGGAGAACATTTCTCTCCGTGTATGATTCTAAATACAGCTCAAAATGATAAAGCAGAAAACATGAGAAATATCCAGGTTTCGATCTGAGAGATTTTTCTATCTGTAGTCAACTGATTATTATAAAGTAGTATGTTAATTTTATAACCTGAAGCTTAAAAACTGAGTAACATAAGACAAAATAAAAAGTGAAACATTTAACCAAAGGGTAGACCAGAGGGTTCAATGACTACTTAATGATAAAGGCAGTTTAGGTGGACATTCTTGAACAATTCTGTGATGATGAATTTCAGAGAAACATTCTGGTACCTATTAAGTAAGCCAAAATTAGTTACTAACAGCTAATAAATCAACTATGCCATTCATGGTTTTGAACTCTACCTATGCTAACTTTTCCTGTTCTGTAAATAATAAATCAAATCATTCCTAGATGTAATTACATTATGGTAAGTAACAAATAACTAAAATCTCCTACCTTACAGAAGCACACACAGGTAAACCCATGTACACAAAATTAATGCTAGACAGAAACAATTTGTGCTTGAACACATTGACATTAATTGTTAAATGAAGAGAACCTAAATATATTTGGCATTTATTTAATATATTCATTATCTTGAAAATGTTCTTATTCTACAGATGGCCTACATACAGTAAGTGGTGTGTACAGTTAGTGTTAATTCAGCAGAGCTGAGTTGCTCAAATTCTGCATCTTCCAAAAGTCTTCAGGGCTTACCTCTGGGAGATTACCTGGAGTAGCTGCCTGGTAACAGCATGTTAGTATGCATGGGACTTTGGGTATAACAGTGTGTACAAACAGTGTGATTTACAGTGAACACCGTTTTTAGTTGCCTGGAGACTTGGGCGGTGCTATATTCATTTGATTGGGATACATGGGAGGAGAGGACTGAGTAGCTATGGTCAGTCACATGACCGCTCCATTTCTATGTAAGTGACCCACTAGTCACTGAACACCAATGCTCAGGTGAGCCTCCACGTCTAGTATCACTTGGCATATGCTGTCACACATCACTGCTGAAAGAACTAAGCCCCATCTTCACAATCCTATTGGAAAAGAAGCAGAACCACGCACGAGGACCTAGGACCTTATTCTTCTGCTAGTTTTAATCTATAATCTGTTTGCTGTAATAAACTGTAACCACAAGAGTAACAGCCTGCCTTTCTGGGTCCCTTGAGTTCTTCCAACAAATCATCAAACAGAGGATGATCTCAGAAACCCTTGATACAAACTATAATAGAGTAAAATTCACATTTAATGAAGAGAATTTCTTTAAGATATGATTTCAGCAACTTCATTTTCAAAGAGGCAGAAACAGTACTACACACTTATAGGGATGTTTTCTAGTATGTGGCTTTCTTTCTCATCAACTAAGAAAAAGGTTAAAGAAGGCAGCTCTGGGCCAAGTGTAGAAAGGCACTTGTCCTGAATGATGACAGCACTGCCCACAGGCACCAGCACTTTATTTTCCTTCTCTGTGGACCAGGTCATCTTCATGAAGTCTAAGAAATAGAGTAATTAATGCTTTTTCCCTGGTTGATTCTACTGACCAACAGCTGAGGAGAAAAGAGTTTTGATTTTTCTACCTGTAAGTTAATTCTGTACTTGTTTTCTGAGACATGGTCTTGTTGCTAATATTCAGTCTAGCCTGCCCTCAAATTCACAGCAGTCCTCCTGATTCAGCCACCTGAGTGTTAGTATCACAAGCGTGTGCCACTATGCTTGGCAACTCCATTACTTCCTTAAAAAAAAAAAAAGGTTGGCATGTGTGTTTCAGAACTAACCAGTCTGGGCCAAAGTGTCAGATCTACAAAGATACTCTTGTCAGCCAGGAGGCTAGTCACAGGACAGTCTTTTCCTTGGAATGTACAAGACTAGTGTATACCAAGTGCACTGAGTTTTACTGAACAAAAGGATTAACTCTGTGAAGGATTCATGGATTAAAATATCACCAAGTATTGCAGCTTTTAAAGGGCTGGTTGATCAGATTAAAATGCCAGCAGTATGCATCGACAATAATTCTATCACCTTACAAGGTTTCCCAATTCCCTACCCAGCTTTATGTTCTCTTTCTCTTTAGGAAGCTCTCAATTATTCCTATTTTCTAAGAACATTATAAAAGATAACTGTAGTGTGATTACCTAATACCTGTCTAAGAATGAGATTTGCATTTATTTTACCGCTGAATCAGAAAAAATCTATTATATTGTCTTTCATTTTAGTAACAGGCCTAAAGTATTATTAAAAATAATAAAAAGCCTACTTTGAATAAATAGCACTATCAAGAGCTCACCAAATTCAGTGAGTTAGGATTCCCTATCTTTCCTAGAGCTTTACCAAGAGAAATACAGAATGGAAATTAGTGACACTTTGTTTAGAAATACCCTAGGGATGGATTAATGCCTCCATTTTCACAGTCTTAGGATCTACTGCCATACATTATTTTACAGCTCCTTATTATCCATGGGATCTAACATACTACTTTTAGACATTAGAAAGAGTAACAAAACGATGTTAAAATGTATACCCTGAGAGAATCATATAAGTAGGGGTTGACATCAAGGCTACACAGTCCAACCGCCTAGAAATAAACCACAATCCCAACAGTTCCTGGCACTGTGATCTAGGTCAAATCTCTTACCTTCTACACTTCAAATTTCCTCTTCTGTAAGGTGGAAATAATCACAATACCTTCAGGAGAGCGCTGTAACAGGGATTCATTAAACTCATGTATAAAGCACTTGGAACTGTGCCTGGTATTTAATAAACACTATGAAAATAATGGCTATCATTACCATTGTCACCACTACTACAACATCTACTTCCACTATTCCTTGGAATATAGAACTTTTTTTTTTTTTTTTTGAGATAGGGTCTTACTCTGTAGTACAGACTGGTCCTAAACTCACTATGTAGCCCAGGCTAGTCTTGAACACACAGCAGTCCTCTTACCTCAGACTCCTGAGTGCTGGGATTACAGGTGTGTGTCACAACGCCCAGTTATTATATATTGCTGGGCGAACAAGCAAGAGTCATTGTGACTACCAGGCAAACACTCTAATCCCTGAACTACTCCCCCAGCCAGGAACACAAAACATTTAACTTACCTCACTATTTTCACCTTATCACAAAAGTTATGACAAAACACTATTATCCTCTTAATTAATAGGCAACTGCTGTATATAGCAAAAGCATGTTCTACCTAAAAGATGGCTGACTTGCTGGTTCCATCTGCAAAATGGTATGGTAATAATCCCATCAAGTTATGTGGGATTAAATAAGACATCTATTCAGAGGTCCTGTTCTATATGTTGCCACATAGGACAGGTTGATAATAGTGAGCTGTATCAGAAATTTAGGATCTCACAATTACCTCAATCTAGGTACTCAATTGCTTCAGCAAGGACGAGATTTACCATAACAAGGCATGAACCCCAAAAGGAGCTATAAGAACAAATTAATATAAAAATTATCCCCTTCTTTCACATTCCCTGGTTAGGATACATTTCTTCAAAATAGTCAATGTGTGGAGGTTGGAGTATGTCAAGGGCAGAGAGTACCTGAGAAAAAGAAAGAAAAAAAAAAGGTCAAATTCAGAGTACTAAAGAAGAAACAAAATTCAACTTAAATGCAAGTAAATGCTACTAACTCTTTAATGAGTTAAGGCTTACTTACATTTACTCACTGATTAATTAAACTTACAAGTCAAGAGACCATTTTAAATATTGAGACGTATTATACACTTATTACTAAAGACAACTCTAGCTAAACCAAAACAAGAGCGGTGACCAGGTTACAACATACGCTACCAAAGCCCCTGTTCAGGAGCGTGTCAGAAAGAAATGCCCTATTTTGAACAATTGGTATTGAGGAGCTACATTTACCATCAGTTCTTTTCTTTCTCTGCTCAACAAATGTGTACTGCCCATTCCACACGACAGGCATTGTGGTAAGCTATGATGGTATATAGATGAACAAAACAGTTATCACAGTTTTAATGACAAGAGGAGAGGTAAGCATGACACAAATCGTTACACAAATACATACTTACGACATCTATGATCATGAAGAAAAAATATAAAGAGGAGTGGGGAGAAAAGCTTGTCTGTAACTATTTTAGTATGTGAAGGCAGGGTAAGTTGATCAGTGAGCAGGCAACACGAAGATGCAGAGGCAGCTTTTAGATACAGAAAAGCCAGTACATATGGAATGTAACAGGCAGGGGAGACAGGAGAGTATAGCGAAGAACAGCAGCGGGGCGTGGTGCAGCACCTCTGTAATCCCAGCACTTGGGAAACGGAGGCAGGAGGATGGCTGTCAGCTCAATGCCAGCCTGGACTACACAATGAGTTCAGGACCAGCATGAATGACATAGCAAGACCCTGTCTCAAAAAAATAAAAAATAAAAAAAATAAAAAGAGGAAGGTAGGAAATACATCACACAAAATATCTTTAAACCATATTAAGCTTCGGAGATTTTCTAAGAAAAGAAGTAGAGAAAAAAACTCTAAGGCATCTGAAACTCAGGTGCTTTAGAAAGTCAGCATACTACCTACAAGTATAACTTAATAAAGAGGCTTACTTTCCCTACCAGCCATCTCACTCTCTTTAAGTCCCATCTATGGTGCCACACTGAGGAATCTGAACCTATCTGGCTAATGAGAAATATCAAGCTCAAAGAACATGGAAAAATTAACTGGAAACAAACTGTGTGATGCAAAGTTCAAATTTTCTAATACTGACATTAATTTTTAAAGGAGTAATATTTTTATATTGTGGAAAATTTAAACATAAAAGTAGAAAGAATAGTAAGAATACTCATGTGCTCAATACTTGGTTTTAGGTACCCACATGGCCTTTCTTGTTTCACCTCTAACCTCTTCTCCCCCTTTCACCACACATGGGCTAAGTACCTCAAACAAATAAAAACTTTAAATAAATACAATTATTCAATCTAAAATTTGACATTTTCAATCTTTACTTATTCATTTTTTTTGGGGGGGGTGTGGGGTTAGGGTTCACACCCAGGGCCTAACACATAGTATTTTTAAACAGCAAATATCCAAGATTAAAATTTTCAATTTTTTTATTTTAATAGAGTTTGTTAGTCTAAAACAAGAACTAATAAGATTATAGACTGTGACTCAAGTTTTAACCTAAAACTTTCTCCTTTTTTTCCTTTCCTCTTACAATTCACTTGTGTAAGAAATCTTGTTCATTTTAAAGATTATTTTTTTCCAGCTAAGTATTTGTCACTTCAAAATTTTAGATTTAAATTATTTCATTAAACTAAGACCTCCCTAATGAAAAGCCGTCATTCTATAAGCAGTTAAATATTAGTTTTTGAGTGATTTAATGCTTTTAAAATGAATATACATATTTCCCTTTTGTTGTTTTTGTTATTTCTGAGGCAGCGTCTCACTCTGTAGCCCGGCCTGGTCCTGACTAGGTAGCCCAGGCTAGCCCTGGACTCACAGTAATTCTCCTGCATCAGCCTCCCAAATGCTGGGATTACAGATGTGTGCCACAACGCCCGGTTTATGTGGGGCTGGGAAATCGAACTCAGGGCCCTCCACTTGTTAGGCAAGTGCTCACCATAGTTAAGAGAATAGGACTGGGAGTATAACTCCCAGTCCTATTCTCTTAACTTTCGGCGAATGGTGTCCAACTTGATATTTTTAAAATGGCTGGTGCTTTATCTTTCAAGTCAAGATATCTCTGCTTATCTCACAGTCATAGACACTTTTTATGTGCTGTTCTAGAAGTACTGTGGTTTCGATCTAGAGCGTCCTCCCAAAGTCTCATGTATTTGGATGTTATGATTATCTATGGAACCATACGCTGTTGGGAGATGGAGGCCTGATCTAGAGACATGAATTATGGGCATGTGGTGGAAGACAGGCATGTGGTAGATTATAGATTACTAGAGTGTGGTGAAATTAAGGGCTTAAACCTGGAAGGGACAGGTCAATGAGGCTGGACCCAAAGGGATGATCACCAAACCGGGACCTGGAAGGATATATGCTACTTCCCCCCTTCCTTCTGGGACTTAGCTTCCTGTCTGCAATGTAGTGGGGAACTTTCTTCACCTCTGCTTCTGCTGTGTGCTCCCATTGTTGTTGACTGCCCATCAATGGACTGTGACCTTCTGAAACCGTGAGCTACGATGAAACTTTTCCTCCCCCAATCTGCACATTGAGTATTTCTGTCACAGTGACTATTGTGGTTTGGATCTGGAGTGTCCCCCAAAAGCCTCATGTTCCTATGGATACTGTGTAGGGGTGGGAGGTGGAGCCTGGCTGGAAGGGTCATGGACTTGACCTGGAGGGGCCTGTGCTGGTTCTACCCTTCCTCCTAGTCTCAGTTTCTCTCTTCCACCATGATGTAAGGCCCTCTGCTTTGGGAGTTCTGGCTCTGGCCCTGGCCCTGGCCCTGCCTCCACTCCAGTCCTGCCATATACTCCCACCATTTGCCACCCACCCACTTGTGAATGGACTATATGACCTTTGGAAACTGTAGTCTATAATAAATCTTTCCTCCCTAAGTTGTGGATTTTGGGTACTGAATCAGTGATGAAAAAATAACTAAGACAGTGATGAAGAGGTAACCAAGATAAGAGGCCTTACTATTTTTCACACTTACGTCTATTATCCATTTTCAATTAACATGTATATGATGTGAAGAAGGAGCAAAGATTCATTTAAAAATTTTACAGACAGTCTAATTGATTCAGAACTAGTGACTGAAATGGCCTGCACTGTAGTAGCAGTCCTGTAGAGTGGATGGCTGCATGTGTATGTACCAGTTTACAAATGATCTAGCCTGCTCCGTGAATGTGTTTACCCTTCTAGCATTTAATACCCGAGTCTCGTAGTACGTAAGTCTTCTCTGTGTTTAAATCACAGCTATTATGCAGTCTCAAACCCGGTAGCATATGTTCCTGACTTTAGCTAACCTTATTCAACTTCTTCAAGCTTGTCTTGACTATTTTATTCTAGCTCTTTTTCAGTTTCAGGAAGTATAGAGTAAGTGGAAGTTTCCACATACATTTAAACAACATCCTTTGATTCCAATTGGGATTATATTAAATGTACAATTCAACTTGGGAAAAAGAGGCATACCAATAATATTAAGTCTTCCAATTCATGAACATGTGAGATTGTATTATTTTAAACAAATCAAAATTTTTCCCAGTACCACAAACTGGTAATATACAGAAATCAAATTCACTGAAAAGTTAACATTTCTACCAGCACCATCTTGTGCTTTTAACTCTACATTCTTTAGCAAAAAAATTGTTAGTGCTACTCTTCAGTTAGTATTACTGATGTCTGTAGCTGAACAACATGCCTGCAATTCAGAAAAGAAACTTATTGGTATGCTTTTCTATGCTATTTATGAGCCTCTAAAGATACTGCTTGAGTTAGGTCAGACCATCCAAAGACACACAAATCATTATTTTTTCCCTTCAGTCTCACCCTCACAGTGCTTAACAGCTAAGATTGGGAAAAAGTAACCTCAAGAAAGAGATCACTGAGGTTGTCATTCTGAGACTTCTTTTCCGTTGTTTGCACTCATTTACTCTCAAGTAAGCTGTCCTCCGTGCTTGGTGCTACTACCTAAAGACAAGAAAAAGGCCCAAAATTATAGCACAGGGTCTCTTGACAGAAACCAGTAGACCCAAAAGGAGCGCCTAGTTGGCTTTGGAGGACAAGTGAAAGTCAAAAACAACATAAAATTGTATGTATATGCATTTTTCTCAAGAGAGAGTTCATGGCTTTCATGAAGCTCTCAAGAGAACAACATTAAAAATTAAATCACTTTCCACACTGATCCCATGACAACAACGCATGTGTGTGCATGTGCATCAGTGCACAAGTGGGTAAAGCAGGCATATGATGGGGTACATTCTGACTATCAGTGATAGTCAGATAGTCAAGTATTAGTGATAAACCTGAGAAATATCAATCTTCGGAAAATTAAATGTATTTCTGTTTCCTAAGTTTCTGTCAAAGCAAATTATTAAGCTGGTAAGGTAGCTACTCAGATATGACTATGGGTAGTTGTATACATATACATTTATTCACATCACCTAAAGTTAATGAATTTGATACCTTAAATTTTTTTTATTTTTATTTTTTTTTTAGTTTTTGAGACAGGGTTTCACTCTGTGGTCCAGGCTGGTCCTCAACTCACTTTGGAGCCCAGGCTGGCCTTGGACTCACGGCAATCCTCCTGTCTCAGCCTCCTGAGTGCTGGGATTAAAGGCCTGCGTCACCATGCCCAGCTTATGTGGTGCTGGGGAATCAAACTAGGGTACTTAGTGCTTAGCAAGCACTTTAACCACTGAGCCATTCCTCCAGCCCCTGAATTTGATACTTTAAAGGTTGCTTTCAAAAGAAATCCAAAGTCTCTCAGAATTTTGTAGTTCTTCTGACACATAAAACAGTCATTAAAATAAAAATTGAATCTTCCTACAATGACCAGGTTATCCTAAATTCTATTTAACATGACATTCTTTTTACGTCCCCTCTATTCAAATTTTTATTCCCAAGAAATTCATCTTAAGATTTACTTTTGCTGTGTTTAAAAACATCTTTGAGTTTCCAAGTCTACAGTAATTTTGTTTTTCTTTAGTATTATGGTACTGGGATGACACTATTCACCTACGTACTTTTAAAAATTACTAATATATGAGCCTTAGCCCTAGAGATTCTAATTTACTAGATGTTAGGTAATACCCATATTGTGGCTGGGATCTGGATTGTTCCCCAAAAGTCTCATGTATTTGGATTTTATGGATTGTCTGTGGAACCATGTGCTGTTGGGAGACTGGGGCCTGGTCTGAAGGGGTGGACCAGCGATGTGTGGCTGGACACAGAAGGAGCAGATCACTGTGTCCAGTCCTGGGCATATATGTATGTTGCTACCTTCCTCTGGGACTGAACTAGACTGGATGGGACTTGACTTGCCCTCCTGTTTGTAATGCTGTGAGAAGCTGCCTCCACCTCTGCCTCTGCCATGTTCTTCCATTGTTGCTGGGTGCCCATGGATTGACTGTGACCTTCTGAAACTGTGAACTACAGTAAACTTTTCTTCCCCAAATTTGTAGATGTTGGGTATTGAGTCACAGCAACAAAAAAGTTAACAAAGACAACCCACGAATCTGTTTTTAGGCTTGAAGTAATATGCTTCTAGGCTTGGTTGTTTAGTTTTCTGCTATCTATGCATTAACGTTCAACCATGTAGGTGGCCCTTCTATAGCGTCTTTATCATGGAATAGTACCTATCACATTTTAAATGAAGGCAGAGCCCCCAGAAGCTCCACATTCAAGGTGCCTTACATGACGTACACAATAAACATTTACTCAGTTATTGAAAATGGGCTCTGTAAGCAGGGATGTTTATAATCTACACCACTGAGCCTGTGGTTCCTTTATAAAAGGCTAATAAACCCTATATGGCAAGGTTTTTAAGAAGTAGAAGAATTAATGTGCACCTGGCATACTACCTGACAAATGGCATATACATTACACATCTAGTCTACCTCTTCAAAAAGAAGAGTATTTTAAGGTTTTGATTTCTTTTTGTTTTAAATCTCCCCTTGGACCTAGCACTACATTCTTTGTACAGGACACAATAAACAAACATTTGTTGCCTTAACTAAGCAAGTATCAGTTGTCTCTTAAGATTGTCATGCTACACATACCAGGTATGCTGGCCCTGAGATGATTCTGGAGACAGATCGTGAGCAGAGCAGACACTCATCATGTACAAAATGGTGGTGTCACACCATTTTCATCTCCACTTATCTGCCTCTCTTTCAAACATTCCTATAAAAGTCATAGGCATTCTTGTAATAGAGCTCAGGAGCTCCAAAGAGTAGTTGTGCATAACAGGCTTTCATTTTAAATTGCTATAATAATCATATATAGAGAGAGAAAGAGAGAGAGAGAAAAAGAGAGAGAGTCTTTTCTGCTTACACCATGTTCACTTTCAAATGAGAAAACTAGGGACTTTTCCTAATGCCTAGGGACTTTTCCTAATGCCTAAAACATACACACTGCTAGACAGTTCCAATGGACTGAAAGACAGCAACATCATTTTCCATTTTTTGCAGTGCTGGGGATCAAATCCAGGGCACATGCTTAGCACATACTAAGCAAACACTCTACCAAGTCACCAACACCTTTTTTTTTTAATAGAAGAACAATTTTGAGTCAATTCTGACTCTTAAATGCCAGCTCTTATAGGTGGTCGTGTGTTTAGCTGTATTATTTTTTGTCAGTGCTAGGGCTCAAACACAGGTCCTCCCACATGTTAGCCAAGTGCTCTACCTCTGAACTACATCCCAGCCCAATTGTGCACTTTAATTAGTATGACTTGCAAGAATTCAGTTTATTTCTACACCACTCACGCTGGCACTGTTTTAGCAACTTACTCCATAGCAATGAGTCATGAACAAAGATACCAACTAGAAAAACAGCATATTATGTGATGACCTATCTTTCTGTAAAAGAAACCAAGACTGGTCTGAAGATAATAAACCACTGAAATCCTTAGTAACTAAATTTTGGAAGGTATTTTAGAAACGTTTCTACCTTTTTCCTAGTTTCTTCTTTCTTTCTCCCCCCCCCCCCCTTTTTGATATGTACAAGTGCAGAATTAAAGGTTCACAATGGAGCTGAGCATTTTGTGCACTTTTTCCTAGTTTCTGATACTGTACTTTTTGATTAGGGACAAATTGAAGAAGTAAGCAAGCAAGCCCTAGGCATTCTAAATTATGCATCTAAAACTTAAGATAAAATAGTAACTTGGTTACTGTGAAACACTCTCATTGTTAAGTAGTTACAATGGACTAAACCCCAGTAGCATCTTTTTCCTACTTCCTAAGGATGAAAACCAGGGCTCCCACATGCTAACCAAGTGGTCTACCACTCAGCTACACTCCAGCTTAGCAACACTTTAAGAAAAAGAGTTTTAAGACATGCAATCAACAAAGTGAAATATGCTAAATCAAGGAGCTTCAAGTGAACTATAAAACTGTTTTATATTCCTTGTTTTACCAAATAAGCCAAACTTGTGTAATGTCTTTTCTAAATATTTTTTGTTTTTTAAAGACAGAGTCTTCCTCTGTCCAGGCTATTCCTGAACTCAGTATGGAGCCTAGGCTAGCCTCAAACTCAAAACAATCCTCCTGCCTCAGCCTCCCAAGTGCTAGAATTACAGGTGTGTGCCACCACACTCTGTTTATGTGGTGGTAGGGAATGGAACCCAGGGCCTTGCGCTTGCTAGGCAAGCACTCTAACTGCTATGCTATTCCTTCACCCTCTGCCATTTCTTTTTAAAGCAGGACTCAGACTTCAGCCAAAGTTATAAAAGTTTCGATGTAAACAACTATCAAAATTCACAAGAAATTTTATCTTATTTTACTTTATTTTTTGAGACAGGATCTTGGTCTACAGCCCAGGCTGGTCCTGAATTCACTATACAACCTAGGCTGGCCTTGAACTCAGGGCAATCCTCCTGTCTCAGCCTCCCACGTACTGGGATTATAGGCGTGTGCCATCATGCCTGGCTTACTATTTTATTTATATTTTCTGTAGTGCTAGGAATCAAATACATGATCTGATGTATGCTTGGCTAATATTCTACCATTCATTTAACCTCTCAGGGCACAAATTTTCTTTTCCTTCTCTACCCTGTTGCTGGGGATCAAATTCAGGACCAGTGCATGCCAGGTAAGAGTTCCACCATAGAACTACACCTTCAGCCCCAAGAAAACGCTTTTTAAATAAAAATTACTACAGCGATTAATAGCACAGGTTGAACACCACTATCGAAAGAATCCGAGGCAGTTTTTTTTTATGTGAAACTGACAATGAAGTCCAATGATAATAATTTATCTCCAGGTAAATTTTACTTGTATCACACTTTCAATTCACAAAGAGTTGAGAAGCTACCTCTCAAATGCAGTAAGTTTATTTGTCCACATTTCCTCATATTTAAACACTACCTGAAATAAACTAATTTGTTACCTTCAAGGTGCGGCTTTTCAGAGATGAAACTGTTTTCCTACATTTTTAACTTAACTATTGATTTAAAATATTAAAAGATAAAAATAAAGCACAATTTTTAAAAAATTGGCCAGTCAATTAATTATCCCACTTACATCACTTATCATGTATTGCTCTCTATTTTTGTGTTGGATTTTAGTAATATATAATATTTCCTTTGTATCAATTACCTTATTATCTTATTTATCTATTAGTCAATACATCATAGAATTCACTTAAACTTGCTCACTGTTAATTGTAAGAAGGGTCTAAATTGCTTCAGGTTTCTAAGTCCTTAAATGAAAGTTGTGGTTGTGATTTCTATTTTCCTTGCAAATACATGATTCTTCTCTATGGGTTTTAAACATATTAAGACTTATACTCATAGAATTTACAGAAGTTCAGGCTGACAAATACAGAGGGCACAAAACTATCCTGAAGCTGATCTGAAACTTCACAGGTACAACATTTTCTAATATGGGGTTAAGCCTTGTGTAAATCATGTAATTTGGAGTATAATTTTCAAGCTGTCAAAATTTTGATGAAATGGGCTCCTGAAGTAATTCTGATATATCACCCAGACCTCAATAGCGAAAATTTAAGGCGATTGAAAGATATATAGACTATGTTTTACAAGAAAACTATAGTAATAAAGGAGTCAACTTTGAAAACTCTATGTATACATGAACATGTGTGTCCCTTTCAGTAAGAATATGTGAACTGAAAGTCTATCAATAGGAATTCTAGTCTATTGATGTGCTCAATGCTTTTCACAGAGTTGCTGTTCATAAACTTTGTAGAACCGTAGTTGATTTCCAAATTTTACTTGAATGTACCCTTTTTAAGTCTCTTTTGCCCATTAGTAATTCAGTGAAATAAGTTTAGGAAATAATTTCCCCCAAATATCAATTTCACTTACATTATCATGTTTAAAAAAACACAACATCTTCAATTCCCGGAAGACTCTTTTGCAAGAGACCAGATTCTGGAAGACGTTGGGCATCTTTTTGAGTGCTACTCTCTTTCCATCTCTTGGATCTGTTACTGACCTAAAGAAGCAATATTTGGGGGAAGAAAGGGAAGGGGAGAGAGAGAAAAATCAATTCCAAACTTTGTTCTTCAATGTTTCTGGTCATGACAATTATCTTTCTCTAAAAACATTATTAAATCCACATAATAATGCCGTAGCACCAATGAGATGAGAGTACACACAAGGACAATGTTTAGCTATCCCACTCACCTACCAGACTTTGTTTTTTAAATCCTGTCTAAATTTCTATAAGGAAATTCTCTGAGAGGTCACTTAATCTGAGGCAGAAAGGGTCTTAGTGATGAAGCCGTTTTAAAGATGCAAGGGGAAAAGCAGCAGCATAACACATGAACCACAACCAAAGTCAAATTAGTTCTATGCTTATTTAAAGAATCCCTCAAAATGGAAAAGATGCTCAACATAATTTAAGTATTTTGTTTTCTAACACAGAAGAACAACTTTTATTTATATGGACTTCAGTGTTAGCTGAACAAAGTCCCCTTTTCAGAAGTCAGAGTGGTAGCTCACGGATTCCTCTAGTTTCTAAGTGATAATAACCCCTTCCTTTTCATTTCTTAGCTTTTGGTGTGGTAACTGCTAGTGGTGGTTACTATCTCTTTAAATTGCTCGGTCTCCTTCACACTGTTTTTTTTTTCCTTCCTCTTTTATCTTCCTAACCACCTGTATAGTCAATTACATTTCTCTCTGAAATACTAGGGAGCCTCCCACCCCCATATGGACTCAGATGATACATGGTAAACTAATTAGGTAAACTGAGTCAGGTCAGCATAAGCCTATAATCTTAGCACCCTGGGAGGCTGATGCAGGAGGATCACAAGCTAAGTAATAGGGACTTCCAGCACTTTTGGGCAATTTAGCAACACCTGTCTCAAAAAAAAAAAAAAGGAAAAAATAATGGGCTGAAGATGTAGCTCAGTGTGAAAGCCTTGATCTCAATCCCCATTACCACCACCAACACCATCAAAAACCAAATAAAGAGTCTGCAGCTTTCTTTAACCCAGATGGCTGGTCACTAAGGACATCTTTTGTGGCAGCATCTCCCTTGAGGAGTATGGGCAAGGACTTCGCAGATTAGCATCAATTTGGGTTTGTTTGGTGTTTTCTCATTAGCAGCTTCAAATAATGCATATTGATGGGAGCAATAAAGAATAAGTGTCTTCTCAGAGCATCATATTAGGAGGCACATAATGGGAGTATGCTCGATTATTGGTGATAACTAGTCACCTGGATGAGGTGTCTGCCAGGTACCCTGTGTAACTGTGTAAATAAATGTCTTATTTCTCATCGCAATGACTTACTTACTACCTCAGCATCCATTGATACTATTTCTGAATCAATTATAATGATAGATACCAAATGGTACTATAATTTTAGTATTTTTAGCAGTCCAGTACAATAAATATTAGTTCTTTTAAAAATGAATAAATGGATCAAAAATAATTTCCTTCCCAAAGGCCTCATACAATAGTTCTTCCTCTTAAGATTTGTTCTTATTGGTTACCCTAATGGTATGGGAAGCTGCTACATAGGCTAAACTTACTTGACAGAGGCTCAGGGTTAGCACTGTGCCTTGGAATGTTTTAAAGTAAAATTCACAAAGCTGCATTTTATTATTCATGCAAGAGTCAATCATGCCTGTAGCTGGTAACAATATAATTAATGGATGTGAATGGCAATGCAGTAATTTCACGCCATGTTGAGTCTGTTCTCTCTTAACTTGAGGTAGCAGATGCTTTAGTTCAGCACAAACAGTACCAGAAAGTACAGAAAAGTGTGGAAGTATGTTACACAGGAACTCTTTCATTTCCTTTGCTATTCAAAGGCTTGCCATGCTTAGTTTGTCTTGTGTTGCAAAACTCTGAAACTTCCATCTGCACTTGTTTATAAAGTTCAGGCTGCAGAGATCATGAACAACATTTAGGAAAACTGCTCACTTCAAGGAAAGGAGCAATCCTTAGACCTACAATTCACCTACTGGTCAGCTGCTCTTCTCTGTTAAATACTGGATGCCCTAAATAGTATACCTGTCATTTCTTTTGTTTACTTTCCTGAGCATTCAAGTTATACTAACTAACAAATGTTTACTTCCTACATTTTAAATTAACAATTGGTTTTTCTAATTCCGTATTAAAAATAAAGCTTTAACTGTGTGAAGAATTTTTTTAGATTGGCCCACTGTGTATCGATCCTTCTCAGCAATTAGAGCACATGTTCAACTGCTTCTTAAAATGTCAGAAGAATGCACAAGCCATTTGTCAGATAGTTTGTCAAGACAATACTACAACAAAACAGAGAACTTTTAAAATGTGTTATGGGAAAGTTTTCTTAATCCCTGTAAACTATGACCACACAACAAATCAGTAAATTTGGAGTAGAAATAAATCAGACACTACTGGAGATACTTCCAGGGAACCAAAACATCACTTAAAACAACTTTAATCTACTTAGTAAGGATCTCTGAGAAACTGTGAACTCCTGACCCTTTTCTTTGTTTCATGGAGTACTAGGGTTTAACCTATGGCCTTTGCACTGGGTTACATTCTCACTCATTCATTCACTCATATATTCATTCAGACAGGGTCTCACTAAGTCACCAAGTTGCCTAGGGTGGGCTTGTGGATTCCCTCTTCTGTCTCAGCTTCCCACAGCACTGGGATTATGAAGTGTGCACCACTCTCAGCAGCCCCCTCCTCTCTCTCTCTCTCTGAGACACTCTGTAGCCCAGACTGGTCCAGAACTCACCATGGAGGCCAGGCTGGCCTTAGACTCACGGCAGTCCTCCTGCCTCAGCCTAAGGCCAGGCTGGCCTTAGACTCACGGCAGTCCTCCTGCCTCAGCCTCTGGAGTGCTGGGATTACAGGCATGCGCCTCCACGCCCAGATTATGTGGTGCTGGGGAATCTGACTCGGGCACTTAGCGCCTGACTCTGCACTTGCTAGGCAAGTGCTTTAAACTGCTGAGCCGTTCCTCCAGCTCCCCTCATTCATTTTTATGTGAGCAATAATTTCCCTCATGTCTTTAGTAACTTGAAGTTCATGTTTCTAACACAAGTTTTTAGCTATCCAGAACAGATACTTTATAGCAAGAGGGTTTTTATTTAGATTAAGAAAATCAGGCTGTCTTCATGTGAAGTTATCAGCAATACCTTTTTTATTTACTATGTGTACTACAATTACTATATCAATTGCACCAAATGTAGTATAAATCTCAGTTAACAGAATCTCCTTACTAGACTCTAAATATTTAGATTATTGCTTTCACATTTTCTTTCAGTTATTTAAACTTGTATTTGCATTACTTCTGCTTGAGAAAACGGAGAAAATGAGAAAACTTTAGAGCAATTATTTTATTTTTTATTTTTGGAGATAACTCTATAGTCCAGGCTGGCCTCGATCTCACAGCAATCCTTCTCCCTCAGCCTCTTGAGTGCTAGGATTACAGGCGTGTGCCACCACATCTAGCTTATATGGTTTTGGGGAATTGAACCTTGGGCCTTGTGCTTGTTAGGCAAGCATTTTAACGACTGAGCTATGCCTCTAGCCAAGAGGCAAATTTTTTTTTGACAACAAATAAACATAGATAATGTATCTAGCTGTTCATTAGTCCTTCTTGTATAGTCAAGGGCACATAAGCAATTTAAGGAATAAGTTAAGGAATAAAGAAATTTTTATGTCCCCCTGATCTTTCTCACCAGAATTGTAACAAGCTGTAGTTTTATGTACTCTGCCATAATTTACAGAGATACATGGCATTTAGAAGAACAAATCCTTCCAGGCCTCCCTGTTCCTGTATAAAAAGACAGATAAAGAGTTCTCTTCTTCCACATTTATATCACACGTTGATCAGTTGAGGTTTTTGATTTTGAAGGTTTATCTGAATACGGTATTTGTATGCATAAGAAAATAGATCTTTTCCTTTCTCCTCAAGATATACAAAATGATCTCTGACTCTGCTAGCTCAAAAGGAAAAAGGGCCTAGAAAAAGACCTAGTAAAACAGCTAAACTATGGCTGTGGTGAAATACTTAATCATTCTTTTTTTGTGTCTTCCTAACATTTTTGATCAGGAGAAACAAAACATGTATATTTAATTGAAAGTTAAACATCTACTTAACATCTTTTAACTGTGTTTAAATAAATAGCACTGGGCCATTCTGATCTGTAGTGAAATACTCAAATGTCCTGATAAGGAAGGAGGGAAGAAAGAGGCAAAGCCATCCTGTACCAGAATGTCAAACTTATTTTCAAACACTGTTAGTAAGTCTTTACTTTTAAGACCCCTTCAATTCCTGCTAACAATGCTGGATAAGTTAAAATATAACTGAAAATTACTTTATGTTAGGCCTGTAGTCTTGTTCTTACAACGATGAATTAATTAGTTCCACCCACACCATATGTGCAGTGGTGATATAAAGACTCTTCCTCTTCAGAGCTGTCAGATATCCCTGTGAAGACTGTGACCTGCCTGCAAGAAAGAGGCTACCCTGTCTTTTCAATGGTATTTCACTATGTTAAGGGGTGAACATGATACGGCCTAGACTGCCAAGTCTGGGAAGTTTCATGGCCCACTAGCCACCGCCTTCTCTTAGAAAGAGACCATGAATATTGCATGGGGAAGAAAGCCAGTTGCAACGAAGGAAAGGCTTCTGTGCAAAGCCACAAAGAAAAATAATTTACAAGTTGCTCTTGCATTTTAACAACTCTGGACAAGAAGAGGTCACGAAGGGTAACTAAAAGTAAAGCTATGTACTGCAAAAACGCACTTCCTTTTAATTCCATTGATGACTTCTGAAAGTTATGTTCAGTGACAGGAATGCTGAAGAATATAAAGTGTAAAAATTTTTTAAATGATAACTTTTGTACATTAGGCTTATGTAGATAGAAAGTATCACATGAAAGAAAAGAACAATTTTATTAAAATGTCAGGTTTATAAAAGAATCGCTTCACAGATATCAAAATACTTTAATAAACATGGGTGGGTATACAACTCAGTGGCCGAGCACCTGCCTAGTATGTGCAAGTCCTTGGATTCAGTGCCAGCACCACAAAAAAAGAGGGGACAAATGTTCAATGAATTCAGAAACTGTTCACACAGTTGGGAAAAAAAACCCCTTAAGCTAGTACTTTAATAATTATTATAAAATGTCTCAATAGGGTGACTGTTAAAACAGTAAACCTATCAATAATAAATGCATTTTTGAAATAAGAGCAAATTCAAATATAGCTTGTAAATGCAATTATATACATAAAATGTCCACATTTTCTAAAAATGTATACCTAATTTATATGGAACTCAGGGGCTTCACACATGTGTGATATAAATATCCACGAAATAAATCTAGAACTTGTCTTAAAATACTACAGCAACAATAATAAAAAGGGATAGTTGGAAATGAAGCAATATTGACAACTATTAACTCTAAGTGGCGAACATAATGGGGTTCAGTTACACAGAAATGAAAAAATGTATCTGAAATTTTTCAAAATAAAAGGAATGAAATGAAATTTATGAAAATACTATTTACGGTAACATACACTATAAAAATATCCGTATCTGGGACTAAAGCTAACAAGTGAAATCCAAGACTTCTATATAAAACAACAGCAATGAAAACTGAAATAAGTAAAATAAAGAATAAATGAGGACTTGGAATGAAGGTGCAGGCCGGTTAAGCTCAGCACTCCGGGAGGCTGAGCAGGAAGATCACAAGCTGGAACGTGGCTGAGCAACTTAAAAAACTTCGCGAGACCTGATCTCAAAAATAAAGGGGAAAAATATATATATATATATGACAGTGCAAAGGCCCTGGGCTCAATCCCCAGTACTGGCAAATAAATAAATGACAGATAGATTAGATTAGATAGATTCATAAACAAAAGATGCAATATTGTAAAAATTTCAATTCCTCCAAACTGATTTATAAATTGACTGAAACTAGAAAAATTCAAACTTTCTCCCTGTCTTTTTCTCTACTTCTTTCTCTTTTCCCCCTCATTCCGTCTATCTATCCTCCCTCTCAGGGCTGGAGATGAAACTCAGGGCTTCACACATGCTAGGCAAGCACTCTACCACTCACCTATATCACTGGCCCTAGACAAATTACTTAAGTTTTTATTTAAACACGAGGTATGCTATGGATAACTAAAACACTGCTAAAGAAAAAGGAGGAAAATATTGTTTTACAAAATGAGACTCAACAAAGCTGTAATAATTTACATAGTGTACTTCTGGTGTCAGTATAGATCAATGAAAAAGAAGCATGACCCAGAATTGGATTTTTGCATAAATGTCCACTTGGCTTATCAAAAAGATGGTTCTGCAGAGTAGGAGAAACAGGAATATTGTTGCAATTATTAAGTGACTGTCTCAGCTTCAAATCTATCTAGTAAACTGCACTTGGGCTGAACTCTGGACACATTTTAGTTTTAACAGCAAGGGGCTCTTAAGCAAGCCTCACTGCGAGACTTCCAGCTTGGTTCTTGTTTATCGATTGTTTATCTAAGTGTGACCCAGCAAAACTTCTCCACTCCCAGTATAGCTAGTGGCTCCCTATAGTAGTAGCTCAATATAGTTTATAGTTTTTCCAACTCTTTTTAAATTTTCTTATCATCTTATTTTTAAAAATTTGAATTTCCCTACCAGATCCCTTTCCCCTTCTCATCCCCTCCATCATCCCCACAGCCCTTTCCCTCTCCACAAAGTCTATGTTCTTGCTAGTCTTCCCAACTCGGGCAGAGCTTGCCTCACTGCATCCCCTGACACAGATACCAACGCTAGCAAGCCAGTATTCCCCTGTCTGGTGGCTGAATTTGTTGTACAGGGTTTCAAATTTTAATGATTTCAAGTTCTTCCCTATGTCTTCCAAGGTGTGAGGTGGGAACCCGCTACTTCTATGATATCTCAGTGTTCTCTTCTTGCCTTAATTACCAGTTAATAACACTATAGCTAATCAACATCGTTTTCATATTAAGCTGAGTCACGGGATGCTGGTTTTCTCCTGACTGGACCCTAGCGGATACAACAAGCCTTTGCATGTACGTCAGCTAGCCATATGGAAAAGCAAAGTGAATATTCTCCCCTACTTCACACTACACATCTAAGGACATGCCAGGTCGACTACAGGCATAAATGAGAAGAGCAAGCCTGTTAAAAGCAACATATGGAACAATATCTTTTTGATATTGGGGCAGAGAAAGGTTTCTTCAACATGACACAAAAGACACTGATCATACCAAAAAATACTGATATATTTGCCCACTTTAAAATCAAGAACTCATTTTCTTATCTCTACATTTTTAAGACAGTAAAAGTGTAAGTCACACAGTAGACGCCTGCAACATTTTCAAGGAACAACGGGGCTCTTATCTGGACACAGGTAGAACTCCATTTTTTTTTTTTAAGTCTGACAACTGCAAATATTTATAAAGATGTTATTCAATAGCTGCTCTTAAGAGACTGCTGATCAGGGTATACACTGGTAGATCATTTGGAAAACAAGTTGGAATTGTCCATTAAATCCATCCATCCATCCATCCATCCATCCATCCATATCCTCTGGCCCTATAATCTGACTCTGTGGTACATACCCAAAAGGAATGTGCACATCTACACACTGCAAGACTGAAAACAATTCAAATATTTGTGAACAGTAACAGGATAAACAAATTGCTATGTATTCATATAACGAATACTTTCTTAGCAATTAAAATGAACTGCTACATGCAACATTGCAGATGAATCTTACAAACTTACTTTTGAAAAAGAGAATCAAAATGAATACATACTGCAAGTTTTCACTTCCACAGTATTAACAATATAAGCACAAATGAACTTTAATGTTCAAAGATACACAATCAGAAGACAGAAAGTCAAGAAAGGAAATGATGGGGCTGAAGGAAAAGCTCAGAAGTTAAAGCACTTGCTTAATGACATGCTTGGATCTGGAGTGCCCCCCAAAAGCCTCATGTACCTGTGGACTATTGGGAGGTGGGGCCTGTCTGGAAGGTGTGGATACTTGGGGCTTGACCTGGAGGGGCATGTGGTGGTTCTGCCCTTCCTCCTAGACCTGTCTCTGTTTTGCCAACCTGCCCATGAGGACTTCTGTCTCTGGAGCACTGCCTCCAGTTCTAGTGGTGGCCCCACCATGTGATTCCACCATTTTCCAGCCAATCACTTGTGAATGGACCGCAACTTTCTGAAACTCTAAGCTAAAACAAATCTTTCCCCCCTCATTAGTGTATGTCAGGTATTGAGTCACAGAAACCAAAAAGTAACTAAGACACCTGAGTTCAATTCCCCAATATAATATAAACTGGGCATGGTGGGACATACCTGTAATCCCAGCACCTGGGTGGCTGAGACAGGAGGACTGTTGTGAGTCTGAGGCCAGCCTGGGCTACAGAGTGAGACCCTGTCTCAAAAATAAAATAAAATAAAATAAAATAAAATAAAATAAAATAAAATAAAATAAAAGGAATGGTGGAAGAGGACATGGTAAACTTCTGGTTGCTAGTGATATTCTATTTTTCACCTGAATGGTGGCTATAGAGATGTGTCTATGTAATAAATCACTTAGCTATACGATTTTGTGTTTCTATGTTATTATGTAACTAAATATGCCTTTTGAAAAGGCAAACTTTGCTTTTTTCTAACATAAAACTGTTAGCTTAAAATCTGTGGAATGAGTAATTGTGAAAGATGAAACTATTGTTTTTCACACACATACACACCTATGCCTCTCCAGTGGATTTTGACACTTCTTTCCCTGTGCAACAGGTTTGTTCTGCAGAGAGGAGTATACTATAATATCTTCGTTACGTTTTGGTAGAATTTCAAAAGAATTTGCTTGCTTAAAAAATAAAACACTTGCTTTTATCATTACACAAGAATATGCTATTAAGGGGTATTCCATAGGAGTGTGCTGTCAGCAGAATTCAGGACCACAGTCCCACCTTTAATCTAATCACAATCTGCTAACTTCTTCCATTGTGAAACAAAATGCTGAAGCAGCTAGAATGTGTAGATGTGCTTCAGGTTTTTCAGGTTTTTAATTAGTTAGCCTGTTAAAAATAACTAAAACCAAAAATATTGCAAAAAAAAAAAAAAAACCCAAAACAAAATAAAAGGAGGCAAAACTTCCAGCTGTGGTAAACTGAAGAGGTCAGCAAATCTTCTCTCCCAAACACAATAAAACTAGACAATAAGTTCAAACCATAATTACTCCCAGCTTCTAAAAAATGACCAAAATCAAATAACATATCTGAAAGTGTTTATGAGAAACTGCTGAAATCTGAGCAAAAATGGTGGGTATCGGTGGAATTATCGTTTGGGGCTGACACCATCCTCCCACCCTAGCACTAGCCCCTGCTACCTGGGCAAAGCCAGCAATGAAACACAGAAGACTCACTGTCTAAAGGACTTGACTTGATGTGAAGTAGAGAACAAAAAAGTCCACTCCCAGCGGCAAGGAAGGTAAAAGCCTCAAGAGTCCTCTGGAAAAGGAGAGAGAAGGTCTACAGCTCTGTTGGCCTGAGGCTGCTTGCTACCCATTTGTGAAGACAGGCAGACTAACAGAAACAGAACTGTAAGGAGAAAATTTTGGAAATAAGAGTCATAAAGGGACTAAATAAGTGCTCTACACATCACTTACACAAAGAGTGATTAAAAAAATACAATAAATGTTTTAAAACTTACACAGAAAGACACATGGCCAAGAATGATGGGATATGTGTGCTTGAAGAAAGAAGCATTTTGAGGGAAATTAATGACAATGTTATCTTTGTAATGAATTTAAAACAAAAGGGGCAGTACTGTATTTTTTGATCATATCCTGCACATGCCCAGAGACCAAAATAAGCCCAAGGTCCCCAAATACCCTTGGCTGACTGGGGGGGGGCTTCCTGTATGTGTGGAACTACAGGGCACACCTGAAAACTGGACGAGTTCTGCAACACACACACACATACACATGCTGCTGACACATACACATCACACAGATGGAGATGGGTCACCAGATATACACACACACACAAGACACACACACACGCATGCACGCACACTTAGCTATTTTCTTGTTGCTGGGCAGAATACCTGACATCTGGCCTGGAGGAATAGCTCCATGTTTAAAAGCGCCTGCCTAGCAAGTGCTAAATACCTGAGTTTGAATCCCCAGCACCACATAAAATGAGTGTGGTGGCTTATGTCTGTAATCCCAGCACTCAAGAGGCTGAGACAGGAGGACTGCTATGGGTTTGAAGCCAGCCTGGACTACACAATGAGTTTATGACCAGCCTGCACCACAAGTGACACTCTGTTTCAAAGAAAAAAAAAAAAAGAAACTAAGAGGCATCTCTAAAGCAGTCAATAAAAAAGGAACTGAAACAGAAGATTTCAAAAAGCCAACAGATGAGAGCTAGGGACATGGCTCAGTGGCAGAGCATGCGTAAAGCCTTGGGTTCAATCACAGTGTGTGAGTACACGTACACACGTGTGTACAAATACTCCCACACTGTCATCAATCATGAGTAAAATGATCAACTAAAAATATTTATTTAATATAATGAAGAAATGAGACTGTAGAAACAATCATGCAACTGTAGAAAGCAGTGAAAAAGAAATGTAAAGTGAATCATATCAATAACTACATTAAATATGAATGAATTAAGAAAGCTGAGTTTGACTTAATTTTTAAAAATAAGATTCAATTATATGCTATCTATAAAAGATACGCTTTATATTCAAAATCACAAAATTAGTTGGAAGTGAAAGCATGGAAAAAGAAGTGTGATATAGCAATTTTAAGCTGGAGAGGAGTCTCCATTAAAATAAGAGGATGGTTATAATTCAGTGGGAGAATGCTCGCCTACTTGAGGCAAGGCCCTGAATTCAATCCCCAGCAATGTAAAAACAAAACAAAAAAACCAAAAGAACTTATCAGAGACCAAACAGGCAAGTACATTTCATAATAATCAAAGGCAAGTATATGAGGAAAATATTAACAATTAAAATTATATGTAACCCTAAAATAAATGTAACCCTAAAAAGAGGGCCCTAAAATGCACAAAGCAAAACTTGACAGAAACAAAAGGAGAAATAAGGAATTCAGATATATTTTAAAATATTTTGTGTTTTTTGAATCTCAGGTGTGATAACAGGAAGATCATGAGTTCAAGGCCAGCTCTGGCAATTTAACAAAACCCTAGACCTTGTCTTAAAAAAAAAAAAAAGTAGAGACTGAGAATGTAGCTGGGTGACGAAACACCTGGCTTGCATGCCCAAGGGCCTGAAGATCCATCTCCAAGATCACACCCTGTCCCTTCCAAAAAGCATACATCTATTTGGAGATTTTTAATTAAAAAGTATAATCAACCAATTTGATCTATCTCTTATTTTAGAACATTCTACCCAACAATGCCAGAATATTCAAAGCATACACAGAATCTTACAGACTAAGTGTCAGATTAAAAAAAAGAATAAATGAGTAAATGAAATAGAACTAAAGTCAGTCAGCTTGTTTCTTGACCTATAAGAGAAATTACAAATAATAAAAATAAATTTAGGGAATCCTCAAATATTAGGGCATTAAACAATATATGTATTTCTACATAGCACAGATCAAAGAGGAAAGTCCAAGAAAAATTAAAAATATTTTGAATTAACTAAAAATGAAAACATATTAATTGATCAAAATTTACAGGATGAAGCTGAAATGTTTCGAGGAAAAATTTGTATTTTTAAACAGCTGTATAGAAAATAAAGACCTTAAATCAATAATATATAAGCATCTACCTAAAAAAATTAGGAAAGTAGCAAAACTTAAGCAAATGAAGTAAAAAGAAAGAATGGGAATCAGTATATTAAACAAGAAAGCAAATCAATAAAAATCAATGAAACAAAAAGTTCTTTAATCATCAGTAAATTCTATCAAACGCTTTAAAATTAATACCAAATTTTCACACACTCAGAAAAGTGAACAGAGACCACTCGTCAACTCATTTTATGAAGCCAAAGTCAGGCAATGACATCACAAGACAGTATAACTACAGCTCTACACACCGCATGGACACACATGGAAAACCTCCAAAAAATAAGTAGGTCAGTAAATCCTGTAACATTAAAAAAATACAGTTTTTAATTTATGATGGTTCAACTTAAACTTTTTAAATTTACAGTGCTATGAAAGAAGCCTTCACTGGGAACTGTATTTATGTTTGCTAGGCTATTTGTCCTCAATGCATTTTTCATATACTTTCAACTTACAACTGGGTTTATCAGGACATAAGCTGAGGAGCATATGTACCTAACTTGAAGAAACGGTGCTTATACCAAAAATGTAAAAGGCTATCTGAAAATCAAATAGATAACTGTTATGAAAATAAAGAACAAAACCACATGCTCATCCTTTATCTTAGCCAAAAGGCTGAGAAGTGATCACATGTTCACCCTATCAAATAGAAAAAACATTTAATAAAATCCAACACATGATTTTAAGAAAACTTCAAGAAACTAAGAATATAAAGGACTTGTTCAATATGACAAAGAGCACCTACTGAAAACAGAATATCTTGCTTCATCACAAAAGAATGTTTGCCCCTAAGATGAGGAATAATTAGAAGGTGACTGTTCAAATTTTACTGGAAGCACTTGCTAGTGAAAATAATGGGGGGAGGGAGAGAAAAAAGACTTAAAGGCATCCAAATTAGAAAATAAATAAAAACTTTACTGTGGTTGTAGGATACAAGATCAATATACAAAAATTACTTGTGAGAAAAGGGCAGCATGGTGCACACATGTTATCCCAGCTTCTTGGGAGGCTGAGAAAAGATTGCAAATTTAAGGCTAACTTGGGCAAGCTGGCGAGACTGCATAAAAATTTTTTTTTTGTAAAGGGCTGGTCATCTGATCTTTGACAAAAGGGTCAAAAATGCACACAGGAGAAGATAGCCTCTTTTACAAATGGTGCTAGAAAAATTGGCTAGCCACATATAGGAGAATAAAGCTAGATTCAGATTTTCTGAGCAAGACCCTGCCACCAAAGAAACAAAAACAAAAACAAAAACAAAACAACAACAAAAAACTTTTGCACAGCAAAATAATCAACAGAGTGGAGAACCAACAGAATGAAAAAAAATTTTGCCAGCTACTCCCCGGAATATACAAAGCACTGAAAAATATCAGTATTCCCAAAATAAAAAGACCTGACCAAAAAATAGGTAACTGAAATGAACACAGTTCTCAGAAGTCTAAATAGCCAATACATATATATGAAAAAATGTTCACCATCTTTAGCCATCGGAGAAATGCAAATCAAAACACTGAGGTTCCATCTAACTCCAGTAAGAATGGCTAGTTTCAAGAACTCAAAAATAACAAATGCTGGCAAAGTTGTGGGGGAAACGAACTTTTCTACATTGATGGTAGGACTGTAAACTGGTACAACCATTATGGCATTACGGAAAGCAGTATAGAGATTCCTTAAAAAACTAAATAGATATACCACTTGACCCAGATATACCTCTTCTGGGGATCTTCCCAAAACAGTTAAAGCCATTAATACAAGAATGATACATGCATATGTAACAGCACAATTTATAATAGCCAAATTCCGGAAGCAGCCATTACGTCCATCAACAGATGAACATATGACATATTTACACAACAGGGTACTTACTCTACCATAAAGAAAGATAAATGTGAATCATTTCCAGGAAAGTGGATGCACCCTGAGACCATTATGCTTAGTGAAATGAATCAGACTCAGTAGGTTAATTATCACATGGTTTCTCTAACAGAAAATCAAACCGTTAAAAAGCAAAAGAGCAAAGTAAAAGAGAGATGGAAGAAAGAAAGAAGACTTTGAGGAAGGAAAAAGGAATGTGGGGGGCTGGAGGAACAGCTCAGCGGTTAAAACACTTGCCTCAGAAGCTCAAGGCCCTGGGTTCAGTTCCCCAGAACCACATAAACTGGGCATGGTGGCACACACCTGTAGTCCCAGCACTTGAGAGGATGAGACAGGAGGAATGCTATGAATTCAAGGCCAGCCTGGGCTCCACAGCGAGTTCAGGTTCAGCCTGGACCTACAAAGTGAGACTGTCTCAAAAACAAAAAACAAAAACAAAGGTAGAGAAAAAAGGGATACAGAAGGGGTGAGAGGGTGGAAAGTTGAAGGGAAGTCAAAACGATCAAGATGAGACATGTAAGGGCACCAATTTTTCAAGCTGATTGTTATTATTTATTGCAAATACTGCTAATAATAGATCAAAGATTGAAAAAATAAATAAAAATGGCTGAGGATATTGTTCACTGGTTGAGAGATTGTCTATCATGTACAAAACACTTGTCCTGAAAAAATCCAGTCCTGAAAAAAATATTCAACTGTAATTTTACTAGCAAAATCAAGAATTTGAAGATGAAATTAAGAAAAACAATTCATTCACAATAGAATAAAAATATTTAGGAATAAGTTTAGCAAAAAACACGAGAGTCGCTTCTTTTGGAGTATATGAACTATAAAACATTTCTGAAATAATTTAGGAAAGATTTAAATAAATGGGCTATTTCATATTCATGGTTAGAAAACTCAATGTTGTTAAGATGGCAACATTTTCCACCAGCAATCACTTGACTCAATACACTCCCCATCAAAACTGGAGCCATCACACACTACTGGTGGAAATGTAAAATGTCACAGCCAATTTAGAAAGCAGTATGACTTTAAAAGTCTTTAAAAGTTAAACATAAACACCCCCATAATTCTACTCCTTGGTAACTACACTAGGGAAGTAAAAATACATATTAAAAACATATGTGACCATTCACAGAAGCATTAGTCGTAATAGCCAAAGACTGGAAAGAATCACATCCACTAACTAGGAAATGCATAAACTCTAACACTTGTATTCAGCAGAACAAACTAGTAGACTTACTAACACTTGCATACCACAAAACACTGCACTAAGTGACAGAAGCCAGATCCAAAAGGCTTGTATGACACCATTTGTATGATATTTTTAGAAAAGATAAATCTATAGAAACAGAGCATTTCAGTTGCTTGGAGTTAGAACTTAAGAAGCAATTTTTAGGAGTGATTAAAATATTCCAAAATTGGGTAATATAATGGTTGCACAAAGCTGTATATTCACAAAAAGTCACTGACTTATATACTCATGATGGGTGAGCTTTACAGTATGTAAATTATGCCTCAATAAAACCATTAAAACAAGTTACCATCACAGAATACCAAATACTGACAAAATTCTGATTTTGTTCTCCAGTTTCTCCTCTTTCTAATATTTTATATAACTTTTCCATTTATTCAAGCCACTAATTAAACAAATACAGAAATTGCAGTTACTTATTTAACCATAAACTTTCATCTTTCACTCTTTTTCAACATCAGTGCTTAACTTGAATTCATTTGGAAATTTCTATCATAAAAAAGAATCAATTTTTGGAACTGCTGTCTTGTTCTAAGGTTTACAAGTTTATTTTTATACAATAAGATTATTAACCCTAGGGTGGGGGACATAGGTCAGTGGTATAAAGCATGTGCCTCCTACATGTGAAGGCCTCAGTCAAATCCTCAGCAAGAGGAGTGATTATTAGCTCTTGAGCACAAGGATTTTATTACTGTATGTATTTCTGTAACCCAATACTAGCACTAACCTAGGACATTATCTCAGCCCAGGGCAATGAACCCTGGTTTCACTGATCTTACTATATCTCTTATTAACAGAATGAATTAATAGTTTGACTTTCACTAAAGCAATCTTGTATTTTTATGCTAAAACCCACTTAGTCTTGGTATTTTTTAATGTCGAAAAGCTTTCAGTACCTACTTGTATTAATCTTATAGTTTTGCTTTGTTTTGTTTTTTGAGAGAGGGTCTGCTATGGTTTGGATCTTGAGTGTCCCCCCCCCCCCCAAAGCTTCATGTATCTGTAACTGTGTGTTAGTGGGATGTAAATCCTGACTGGAAGGAGCAGATGCTTGGGGTTTGACCGGAAAACAGCGGCAACGTGTTGGGTTTGGGGGTACCCAGGGCAGAGCTTTCTGGTGTGTGTTGCTGACTTGCGAGCCGGGAAGTGAAGAAGGGATGCTGGGGAGGGAGCAACTGGAAGCTGGAATTAAGTAAAGGAAGGAAGAAGAAATATTGTTACAATTTCTTCCCAGAAAAGCTCTAGCCTAGCCAGTCTGCAGGCTTCACTTTTTTGCTCCTAACTCTCTTGGCTTCTGTTGGCAGTGGGGTGATCAGCTCTCCAGCCTCTGTCTCTACCATGTCCCTCCACAGCTGCCTGCTGCCACCATCAGACTGTGTGAAACCTTCTGAAACTGAACTGCAAGCTACCGTAATGTTTCCTCCCTTAAACTGTCTATGTTAGGTATTTTCTCACAACAAGATAAGTAACTAAGACAGGGTCTCCCTCTGAAGTCCAGGCTGGTCCTGAACTCAGTATGTAGTCCCCGCCGGCCTCGGAACTCACAGCAATCTTCCTGTCTCAGCCTACCTGGAGTGTTGGGATTACAGGTGTACACAACAACACCTGGTTT
The DNA here is from genome assembly GCA_004027205.1 of Ctenodactylus gundi. Taxonomy (NCBI): domain Eukaryota; kingdom Metazoa; phylum Chordata; class Mammalia; order Rodentia; family Ctenodactylidae; genus Ctenodactylus; species Ctenodactylus gundi. The sequence continues at coordinate 319,427 of PVKB01000668.1, forward strand.
ATATTCTGAGGTTTTTCATTTATGTTCAATAAAATTACTTTGAGTTGTATGCTTCAGTCTTAGCCAACATCACATCTGTCTTCTTCACAAAACAAAGCAGGTAGTCTTCAACAGTTTAGTATGGTGTTTCAATTTTTTTTAGCCTGTTTTCTACATTTTTTTCCCCTAAAAAATGACATTTCAGTAGTGTTCATCTTAATTTTGTCTACCTTGTTTTCTTCTTAGGTTTTTCTGAAATTAACTACTCCATAATTTTTTTGTTGAAATTGGAATAGAAGGGTTGAACAAAAATTTAAATGTCAGCCTTGGGGCTGGAGGAATGGCTCAGTGGTTAAAGCACCAGATAACCTGGGCGTGGTGGTGCACACCTGCAATCTCAGCACTTGGAAGGCTGAGGCAGGAGGATTGTTGTAAGCCCAAGGCCAAACTCGGCTCCATAGTGAGTTCAGGACCAGCTGGGGCTAAAAAGTGAGACCCTGTCTCAAAACACACACACACACACATACATATATTAAATGCCAGCCTTATGAGCGGGTAATTGACAATAGAGATTTTCATGTCTTTCAAACAGTTTTTTTTTTAAAACAGAACAATTTGTATTTCCTTTCCCAGCCTGCTGAGACCTACTATGGTTTGTTGCACATTTCTAACCTTTCTGCTCCACATACATTTGAGGATGCTGCACGGAAATTGTGTCAAGTGTTATTTACCAAAATTATGTTCATTTAGAATTGCACATTTGCCTACTATTTCCATTTCACTCTCTCAAAAATGTATCATAGTACATTACTGAGGCAATTAATTTTTGTTTTATTTAAATGGAAATTTTCTTAATGAGGTATTGTCTCCTACTCAACTCAGTGCTCTGGTACAGGGCTTCATTTCTCTTATTTTCCTGTTATCTGCAGCATATCTGTTGTTATATAAGCACAAGTTTATACGGCATATTCCAATCTTACATAAGAAGCTTTAAGATAAATATTATTTACACAAATAGAAAATTATTTTAAGATGGAAGTACAAGAAAACATTTTTCACATAAAGCACACTGTCTAACAAAATTTAGTTGAAAAGAATAAATCCTAAATATGCAAAAATATTTCAGAACTTAAAGACATCAATGTTATTTAAGGTATGTTTTCAATAAAACAGGTACAGTGAGATACAAAAAAAATCATTATTCTATGTATTTCATGCTAGATCCTTCAACCATAATATAAATGTGTCAGTTGCAGGATAGGTTTTTGGAAAACCTATCTGGAAACATGAAGTGGGGAATACTGTAATTTATTTTTGATTTTGAATTATGGTAAAAAGAGCAACAAAGGAATATAAGTAAACCTATAATAGGAACATACATTGGAAATAGAGCTGCCCTGGACACTGAACCCTGCTCACATGATACAGGGAGCAGAATGGCTCTAAAAGTGTAGGGTGATCATAATTAACTAAGAAGATCTACCCTAGACTTACCTGAGGAAACAGGGCTGGGCTCAGCAGCTGCCAGCAAGAGATAGCAAGGACTTTCTTCTTTGGCCAATTTATGGATGAATCATGAGGCCTTCTTTATAGCTTATTTAAGAAAGGACAGGGTCCAATCTAGCTGCTCAAACATTAGTTACAGTTTTAGAATGAAACTTAACTTTTCCCCATTTTTTTAAGTCAGCAAATGGCATCTGCCAATCCTGAAGAATCTACATTTTCTCCCATGTGAAAAGGAGAAAGGTGCTGAAGACACCATTCCATATTTAGATCTGAAAAATACCAGTCTTTGGATCAAACAATTACGTAGTACATGTGCGCGTGCACACACACACACACACACACACACGTATACACACATATACACACATAATGTATTTACAAGCTATAAAAATGCCAGGTAAAGGGTCATATGTATTTTATCAGCCACAACTCATATACAAGAAGCCATCTGTTATATACCACAGATAGAATTTCAGGTGTATAATATATGGCAGGAGAATTTTTAAAACCTCCTTTGACATACAATTACAAAAGACAGCTTGGATGAAAAGAGGTACATATTTTATTTCCCTCAGTAGTGACAGAAACCTTGAAAAGAGATGAAGATCCAAGGTAGCAATCAAAGACAGTCATGTAGAATGTAGTTGAATAAGTAGAAAAATGTTCTGCAGCCTGGCATCCCACTGAGGAATTCTTAAAACCACTTGAGAAATGGAAGGCTTAGTACTAAGTAAAGCAGATCTAAAGATAGAATTCAAGAGTGCAACGGTTGTAGTATGGAGATTTTAGGGACGGTAGCCATAATTAAGTCATAAAATGGATTTAGATTGGGTTGGCATCAATTTGTTCCCAGTCTCTTTCTTTTACCATTTATACCCCCAATGCTATGGGGTGGTAGAGCTTTCCTCAACCTGGGGAGTTTCTCAGAGAAACATTTTCAAACTATTACTTCCCATCCTCCTCCCCAAATAACTCCAAGATACTTCCATGTAGATCCTTATTTCTGAATCTCTTCTTGAGAGCCTTGCTCTGCTTGTTCGTTTCACCTCAGGTGAAAGGATGAAATTAACCATCAGAGTGATGAGGACACGAAATGTTAAGATTGTCCGCCAAAAAAGTGTATATGACAACTGTCACTTACAACATACAATCAAAATAACTAAAATCTAGGCTCTCGCTTTCATTGACCGGCCCTACCTTAATAAAGTAAAACTTACTGTTCATATACAACCATTTTTTAAAATCAGGTCACAAATCCCGAGGGAATGAGAAACCAGAGAACGAGAAACTTCCAAGATCTAATTAAAAAGGGGCTAAAAAAGCAGCTTTACATACTTCTATTCCAAGACCGTACCTCAAAATCCCTATTCTGCTCTTCCAGAATACACTGCTTTCAGTGAATAATGTACTAAAATGAACATCAGGCAGAAAACATATTTATCACTAAGCAAATGATCCACAGGGAAGTTCTTTCAGGTTGAAAATGAATTCAGAAATAGTTCACTTATTAAATAGTAACTACAACTAATAACAGAATGAATGTACTCAAAATGATAAATGTGTTAGTTAAAAATAGCAGGTAAAGGGATCAGAATAATTTTTTCAAAGAATGTATTAAACTTTTGAAACTACTGCTCTTGGAGCTTTAGTATAAACCTTTTACATTTTCAAATTAAGAGCTTTTAGTAGATCTTAAGATACAGGATAATATTTGCTAAAAGTTAATCACTGACATATTTATTAATTAATATCCTACCACTGTAACAACCAGATAAAATTTAAAATATAACATTTTGAAATAATTATCTCATCTGTAAATACAAAAAATTGTCTTAATGTCATCTTTAAGACTTTAAATATGTAATGATTATTCAAAAACAGTACTTTGTAAATTTACTCATATACTTGCATGCAGCTAAACAGAAACAACTTTCAAACAAAAATTTTCAGTTCCAAAGTTCATTATTAAAGGATAAAGGCATAAACTTAAAAAGTGAGCACAAAAAAGATTTTAATTCATGGTTAAAAAAAAGGCATGCAATATATAATCTAAATGATACAATAGTTGGTTATTAAACCTCCTGCTGTATTTTCAGAGAGCAATCTACAAGATTCATCCTTGCTACTCTCTCAGGATATTTTAAACAGTAAGTTGCAAGAAACAGAAGGAATCACATATAACAAAAAAACTTTCACTCACTTCATGATTATTTTGTTTTTCACCCTTCCAAAGAAAATACGTGTGGAACAATGATAGAAAAGAATAAACATTATCAAAAAGCTGTTAGAGACTGCAGTTGTTGGGCACAGATGCTATGGTTTGCCTCAAGGGGTAAGGGAGGCAGATGTAAGAGCCATCTGCAAAGTATTTATTCTTTCTATAAACTTTTCCTGAACATCGAACAATGACCTAGTCATGGCTCATGACATAAAGAACAACAAGATAAAACTGATGCCTGAAGGAGACCTCTGCAATAAATGGACTTACATGACGCTTTTAAAATCTGCTCAATTTATTTTGCTACCAAGTCACATTCTTCAAAAATGAGAAATATTTCCAATATCCATTGACAGTGGGAAGTTTTCTGCATTTAAGTATAAGGCAACATTATCCAAAAAGTTTCATTAAATATGATTAACAGGCTTCCAGAGATGATTATTATAAACCTCAATATGCAGTTCTCTATCAATAAAAATAAAGTGCATGCAATATAAAAATGAGGGGGGAAAGGCAAAGAATAACACACAAAAAAGTGGGACACAGAAAACAAGAAACAAAACAGCAAACCCAAACTTTGCTACATCATTAAAAATTTGTAAACTCTAAGATCCAATTGAAAGGCAGAGACTGTCATAATGGATAAAGAAACAATATCCAACTATATGCTGTCTACAAAAGACACACTTTAAACAAAGATATGATAAATAAGATACCATGTAAACACTAAGTCTGAGAAGAATAAAATGCTTATATTAACACCAAATAAAACAGATTTCTTGAGAAAATTTATACAAGAGACTATGAACATTACAAGGGGCAATTCCTCAGGAAGACATAAAGAGCTAAACCATACTTTCAGGAAAAACCAACATAAATGAAAAAATGTTGTGACTTTGGCTTAAAGACTTCTTCGGACCTAAAGGAGGTCCCAAGGCATAAAAGAAAAAATGAAACGGATCTCCTAAAATTAGAAACTGTTGTTTCTCCAAAGATACTGTCAAGAAAATGAAAAGGCAAGCCACTAAATGAAGAACAGCATTTTAAAGGAGAACTGACAATGGTTTCTTTTAATCCAGCATAACTAACAATCCAATTATAAATGGGTAGGAGATTTGCACACAATATAAAATGTATGCAGATAGTAAATATATAAGAAATTCAACACCACTAGTGCATATTAAATGCACTATTAAATGCATATTAAAACCACAGTAATATTCTACTACACACCCACTAGCATGGCTAAAGTTAAAAAGACTGACGTATTTGCACATATTACACTAGACTATTATGCTTCATTGCAACAAAATGTGAGTTCATGGAGGAAAAAAGTCTGAATATGTAATAGTAAGGATGGGGGCAATTTGAACTCACACTGATGGTGGGAATGTAAACTGCACAGACAGATTTTAAAATAGTATGGCAATTTTGAAGTAAAGCATATACTTACCATATGATCTAGCAATTCTATTCCTAGGTATCTACACAAGAGCACTGAAAATATAAATTGACATAAAGACTTGCAAACAAATGTTCACTGCAGCATGATTCACCACAGTCAAAATTTCAGCACAATAATAATACTGTTGCCTGAATTATAGAATAGAGCTCAAGAATATAAACAAAATATTAATAGAAAACTTGAATGACTCTCAAAGCACTATGCTATGTAGAAGTCAAACAGAAAAACACATAAAACTATGATTCTGCTCAATAAAAAACGACAAGTGTCTAGAAAATTTTCTTTTGTCTAGAAAAGTCACAACCGTACTGACAGAAAGCAATCACAATGGTTGTCTTGGGCTGTCAGTGAGAAGCAGCTGCAAAGGAATGGGAATAAACTTTCAGGATGAGAGACTCATTTTGTGTCTTAAGGGTGGTGGTGGTTCAACAGTTGTATATAATTATTAAAATTAATCAAAAATTCACACCTGAAGTCAGTTACTTTTATTGTATGTAAATTAAAGGCAATTTAAAAAGAAAACTCAAAATCAGGAAAAAATAAAGTGCTCTCTGCATTAATTAATGAAATTGAAACCAACTATTATTTCAGAGTTGGAAAAAAGTATTCTAATAATGAAAGCTATTCATTTCTGAAGAGTAATTTGGGATTGTATATCTACATCTTAAATAATGAGTGGAGTTTTTACCTACAATTCTTTTTCTGGGAATTTCACAACAGAAATAGTAAAATTAGGATCTAGAAGAAGAGCACAGTGGTTATAGTGCTTGCCTACCAAGGTCAAAGACCTGATTTCGACTTCCCAGCACCACATAAGGTGGGCATGGTGGCTCACAGCACTCGGGAGGCTGAGGCAGCAAGACTGCTGTGAATTCGAGGCCAGCGTGGGCTCCACACTGAGTTCAGGACTAGCATGAACAGCAGAGCGAGACCTTGTCTCCAAAACATACAAACAAACAACAAACAAACAAACAAACAAACAAAAAACCACACACAAAAAGTTCATCCAATTAAAATGTGTCTTGAGATGGAAGAGATAGACTTTGTGGAGAGGGAAAGGAGATGCTCAGGGGCGTGGGTAACAGAGTAGAAACAGGGAAGCAATATTATAAATATACCAATTTCTCAAGCTGATTGTTATTTTTATGTACCACAAGTATGTACTAACAGAAAAGATTTTTAAAAAATAAGGTAGCATGTCTGATAACACGCCTTTCGTGAGAAATGAAAATGTACTCAATGCCAACTTTTTTCCTTCTTTTCATTTTGCTCTATTTTTTGCTAGGTTTTTTTGTTTTTTTTTTTTACAAAAAAAAGTTTACCTTCTACTTGAGGGAGTTATGGTACAACTGTCTAATAACTCTCATAATAGACTGCTAATATTAGAAGAAAAGTAATTCGCTATTGCTGCCCTTTTACCCCACCTCAGACATAGAAGGGTGCGTTTTCTGCTTACCTCTCATGATGACTGAAAACATCTTTGGACTTTACTCAGTTTTATCACAAAAAATCTGACATGAGCAACTATTTCACTGCAAGATAACTCTGTCCCATAAATTGAATTAGTTATTTTAATAATTTATTTAATCTGCCCTATGGTAGATAAGAGTAAAAGAAAGTCCTAGAGTACATATTTTAGATTTGTATTATCTGAGCTACAACTTATGAAATGAAAATGTCACAGTGTTGGATCCAACCATTTCTAGTTCTACAGAAGACTAATGAATGTATTGAAAATCAGACAATACCTAAAAAAGGACAGAACAAGCAAATGTAAAGTACCAAGAAGCAAACTTCCATCAACTAGCATGGAACTGTAAAACATTCACTTATGGGGCTGGGCCAGGATGGGAGTAATAGGAAACTTATTAAATCTTGGCTAATTAAACCCAGGGAACATTTACCAAAAACAGAAAACAGAAAGTCAGTCACGCAGACTAACAAAGGCAGTAATCACAAGTGAAAAGTACTAAATCCTCAACAGCTTCCTAGTTGTTAAATTTAAAGTTGAGTATGTTGCTTGAAGTTACCAAAAATGTACGACTATCTATCTTTATAACCATATTGGCACCAGGTTAAGATGCTTAATACTCCCACAACTGTATGTAATTTCAAACGGGAAAATAAAGCAATATTGTACTACTAATTATTCAAGGTAGAAATTATCAAGCCTATTTTAAAACAAGTAAAGGTAATTCATTTACAAAACTGAAATATAACTTGGGTTTTACCCAACAAACAGTGTTTAACCAACCTCCCCAGCAACTCTGCATAGTCTAATTGAAAAAGAATAAGACCAGCTCAGTAGTATAGTCCTGTAATCTAAATATGCTGGGGGACTGAGGTGGGAGTAAACCACCTCATGAATATACAAGTTATTTGAGCCCAGCCTGCGCAACTTAACAACTTGGCAAGACGCTGTTTCAAATCAAAACTAAAAAATGGGATGGAAACGTAGCTAAGTGAAAAGGCCCTGGGATCAATCTCCAGTATCACAAAAATAAATTAAATAAAGAGTAAATATGTGAAATGTGTGTGTGCATAAATATTTCAACATTATTTATTTAATGACAAATCAAAGAAACTAAGTTAAATATACACATAGACACACAAGAAATGAAACTCATTTATAAAACCTTAATAAAAGAAACAAATACATTTAAAGCATGGACAATTACAAATAATGGTAGTGTATCTATAAATTTTCTACAGTCAAAAAATAAATATTTGCTATTTGGGGCTGGAGGAATGGCACGGAGGTTAAGGTGCTTGCCTAGCAAGTACAATGCCCTGGGTTCTCTTCCCAAAACCACATAAAACTGGGCATGGTAGCACACATCTGTAATCCCAGCACTTGGGAGGCTGAGGCAGGAGGATTGCTGAGACCAAGGCTAGTCTGGATTTCACAGCGAGTCCCGGACCAGCGTGGGCTACACAGTGAGACCGTCAAAAAAATAACTGCTATCTGAACTTTTTTTGTGCATTTACCTTGAGAGGTTATACAATGAAAGGAACTTGTATGTTTGTGTCTCATTTTTATATTAAATTATATCCCAAACCAAGCTGAAATAAAACAACTGTCTCTAGCATTAAATCTGGCCGGAGATGGTGGGAGTCAAATGGGGTACTGCAACTCACAGGGCACAGCCAGACAACACAAAAGCACAAACACGAGGGAAAAGCTCAGTCCTATCACTGTGTAGAACACAGTGCCTCTCTTATAAAATCTATAAGGCAAATGCTGAGAGAAGGATGTGCTTATTTTCTAATGGAAAGGAAATGATCACCTGCCAATAGGAAGGGACTTCTTAAGCTGTGCCCCTGACACCACTGATTTGTAAAAGGAGATTTTTGTTAGGGCCTCATTAATTTATTGAGGAAAACAAGTATGTTTCAAAAACCTTCTTTTCCTTTTTTTCTCTACTTACTGTTTGGAAAGAGATGTCAAGAGTGTAGAACTAAACAAGTGTGTTCAAGGTCTACATGGACTTTTAACTGAATTATATCAATGCTCTGTTCAAAGTTCCTCTTTTGATGCCCAAGGGTCAAGATTCCAATACTGAGGTTCTTGTAACCTTCTCAGTCTAAATGCAAAGAGCTGACCCAGACATTTTTCCTTCAATACTCCTTGACTATAAGTCCCCTTAGGTCTAGAGAGCTAAGGCTGTCCTGAAGCATGATTTAAAAATATGTAAGAAAATACCATTTTCAAAACTGAAGTCTGTATCAAATGAATCACAGTAACAACTGTGCAAGGTTTTAGTCATCCTATATTTTCTCAGCTTAATAGCAGTAAACTAGGCTAAAAGTAAACATTTTCTCATATCCTAGTCTATGATCCAAAGTAGCTGGATCTTAGGACTTTTATATATTAACCACACTCTTCAAAAATTAATCCCTATTTTTAGTGCATCAGTATGAAATCCAAACGTCACTTAAACTAGATTTGTCTGAATCAGTTAAGTTGTTACTATTCTCTTGGAACTTTTTCAAAATAAGCAAATCTTTCCTTGATGTAGTGCTTGCTAGGCAAGTGCTTTACCTGCTGAGCCATTCCTCCAGCCCCTGGAATACAGGCATTTTATAGAACCAAATGGGTGTGATAGTGGGTGTTAGGGGGATGAGGGAGTGGGAGGGCACAAAAGGGGGAGGGCAAGGATTGTAATGTTGACGCATATACATGTGTACAAAATACCCAAGCTCATTATAACCAGTGTTTATTGCTTACACAAACTAATAAAAAGGGGAAAAGGAGTAATTACATCCTTGACCTATGCAAGAATACCTGTATTGACAATTTCTTTTACTACTTTGTGTGTGTGTGTGTGTGTGTGTGTGTGTGTGTGTGTGTGTGTGTGTGTGGTACTGCAGATGGAATCCAGGCTTTTGCATTGAGCTATATCCCAAGTCCATTTTTATTTTTGATTATGAAACAAGTTCTTGCCAAGTCACTAAGTTTGCCGAGGATGAGCTCAAACCTATCATCCTCCGGCCTCAGTCTACACAAAGTGCTAGAATTACAGGGCTGGGGCCAGCTCTGAATGTCACTATTTAATAAGGCATCATCATGGGCCTACAATTAAACTTCATTTATAGGAGTAAGTTCTGGCATCTGCAAGAAAGACCTGGATGGAGAAATTCATAGGAAATTTTGGAATAATTAAGATTCTTCATTCAGGTTTTATGATTTAAAGGTAATTGTTAGTTAAAAACAGACAGTGAAGATAAAAGGACAGGAATATACTTGAGGAAGATGATCTCTCTAGTTGAGCCAGCTATTTTAGAATAATCCTAGAATACTTACAGTGAGTGTCAAGATACCATCTGGATGTACTGATGACGTAAGTTTCAACTATAATTTTAAAGATTGACGCAAATATTTCTCAGTAAAATCAGACACATTAAACTTACACGACAGCAATGCTAGGTAGGATGTGGGAAGCAGTCAAATGGAATAATCATTTCAACTATACATATTTTAACTGCAGAAACTTGGAAACTACCAAAGATACTCTACAGCCTAACCAAAAAGTGAATTTTACCAACATCTTGCTTTATTGTAGAGCCGCCTGAAGGTCAGAGTGCACGGAAACACTAGAATCTCGAGCACTAGCATCCTTGCCTCAATAACCAAGACTTGGAAATGCAGGTACATCCTTTATATTTCTTCCACAACTATGCAGGTTATAGTGCAAAAATTAAAAAAGGAAAGCAACACAATTCCATTACACATTAAAGCTATTAAACTGAGTTAGAAATGGAATGGACCTAGTAACACTGGAATATAAAATCCTCAGCAAACTCTTCCCCTGGGTCCAGGTCACTGTCCAAGCTGGCTGCCCTCCCTGTTTAGCAGTCTTGCACTTCATAGTGGAAAGACTTAGATAACACAGGAGGGCTAGGAACAGCCTGATGTAACAGTCATCCGCATCATCTATGTCTCAGTCTCTTCATTCGTGAAGATAATACCTTTCTGGCATTCCCAGTAATGATTTCCTTCCACTTGGGTTGGCTACAATTGTGTCTTCTCATCACTTTCCCTTCTCAACTTCTTCTGCTGGTAAGCAGAGCACAGTGAAGGGGAGGGAGGGTCCTTTTCCTTTTTGGCTAAAGAAGAACTGTAAGGATGCAGCCCAAGAGTAGCATCTGATAAGTACAGAAACTAATTCAAGAAAATCTATGGTATTTGCAGAGAGAGAACAAGAGCCCTCACAGTATTCAAATTTGGCATTTCAAATATGTCTAAGGCCGGTTCTTCTTCTATCCATCTTAAAGTCTGATTATGTGAGCCAGCAAATCCTCTTGTGAAAGTCTGAGTGATCTTTTACAACCCAAGAGCCCCAGCCTTCACACCCACCTTGACTACACGTTCATTTTCACTTGCATAAAAATTCCAGCTCTTTGTCTTCCTTCACCTCCTCTCACAGATTACAAATAATTTGCACCTCAAAAGAAACAAACCCCTATAAGATAGTGCTCTAAAAAATTCTTTTCAGGCATTCGCTTGAATACTGACCCTAAGTTTTATATTACCATGGATGCAAATTAGTACCTTCTTTCCAAAACTCTCCCCATACTACTTCCCTTTCTGGTATAAAAGCCTGGGACTCAGACAAAAAAAAAAAAAAAAAAAAAAAAAGGTTAGATTAATACTATGCATATAAGCATATCCACAACAGTCATTTCAAAAGTTCAAAAAAGAATGTCAGAAATGTGTTCCTGCTCATAGGTTGCTAGGACAGAAACAATCAGGCTCTGGAACTACTTGGTTACTTCAGATTTGTTTTACAAATGGTTTTACTCAGAAATACAAAGAAAAATATAGCCATTCCCTATATAGTAAATCCTGGAAAGTTCTGAAAACTCCCAGCCTTTTCAGAGAGCTTCCTTTTACTTCATATAAATGAAAACAAGGTATTTTTTCTTTGTTTAGAAGTTACTATCGTTTCATGACAATACAACTACCACTGGCAAAATCACATTCTAGTAAAACGCTACGCCACTTTCTGCTATGCTTATAATTAAGCAATAGACATTGCTTGAAATCTTCCTTGTCATTCTCTTTTGGGAGATGTTGGATTGAAATTCTAATACATTACAATGCAGGCTGGATCCTAACTTTGGGCAGTCTGATGGCAAAATAAGGCCTGACACAGTGTTTATCTATTATTAACATTAGCAGAAAACATTACTCTCCAACACCACCATGAATGAGCTGAATGAATGAAATTAATGCAGGGCTTTTGATGTTCAATTTTAATAAAATGACTGTTACCTTCATTTTTTAAGCCAGAAAACATGCACAGAGAAGTTAATGAACTTGCCCTAGGCCATAGAAAACAAGGAGCAGAACTGAGATTAAAGTTCATTAGACTCTATGTGTTCTCTGTATTATGTACCAAGTTTCTCCCTCTTAACTATGAAATTCTGTGAAGCAGCAACTTCAAAGCTTTCCCTCCATACCAGCCAAGGACCCTTTTGGCCACAATTACATTTCACAGAATACTTTTTACTATAAATTGCTCCTGCTGGTATACCAGGGAGTAAGTTTAGGGGACTATGCAATGAGGACACAGAGGGAAAGTTAATGGGACCGCCCAAAAAAGGTCTGCTTTTGGAAATATCATTATATATAGATCAGCCTACTTTAGAAGCACTCAATTTTGGTTTCATTAAGTATGTATGTATATTTTAGAACCAGAACTATATTTAAGAAACCCACTGTATATTTTTACCAGCATGGATCAGAAGAACAAATTCAAAGAAACTAAAACTATGTCTCATTAATCTACATCCCTTCCTCCCTCTGACACCCCTCAGAAATGTAGTTTTTGCGTCTTCTGAGACACTTTGAAATGACATTAACGTGAGTCTTCTTAACAGATAAGGGAATCGCCCCACAGATCAGTCTCACTGGAGTCTCATTTTAGACAGTGCAGCAGTCTCTCCATATCTGTGGTTTTAATTTTTGAGGTTTCAGTTAACTACCGTGAACTAAGGTCTGAAAATAGTATGCAGAAAATTCTAGAAATAGCCAATCTGTAAGTTTCATATTGTCATTTTGAAAAGCATGATGAAATCTTGGGCCTTCCTACTCCATCCCTCCTGGGATATGATTTATCCCTTTGATCAGCATATCCCCCTGTAAACACTAGTCACCCATTAGTCAATTAGGAGCCATGTGATCTATTAAAATGTGTTCTAGTAAAGTAACCCTTATTACTTGATGATAGTCCCCAAAACGTAAGAGTAGTGTTGTAAGGGAGGTATCAGGGCATAAAACACAGAAAGATTAACTCTGGCACTATGTGGCAATGCTACAGAGAATACAAGAAGATAAGAGTATATACAGGATTCAGTACTATCCTACAGCTTTTCAAGAATCCTTGGGGGCTAGGAGGGGGGATCTTGGAACTTATTCCCCCAAAGTAAGAGAAGTCCACTAAGAAAATTCACATCATTTCTTTAAAAAAACGTTGTATCTGTGACACTATCTTTTACTTGGAAGATTACTGAGATGTAACTATGAAGATGAGTTTTATGTGGGAGGGGTTATTTTTACATTTAATAAAGCAACGGAAGCTATAAAAACCATACTGATCCCTTTTCAAATGTATGCTTATCACTATATAAAATATATTTCAGACACATGTAAACACAAAAGTCAAAAGTACTAATTGTCCAGACAGTATGTTTGCCACATCTGTTCAGATATATTTTATTAAAATATTAAATGTTACTGATGTATCTAAAGACTACCTTCCCCTAAATCTCTCCCTTCTCATAGTCAACCACTGTCCTGTCTCCTCATGTGTATTTTTGATATTCACAATTTAAAAATCTGATATGACACTATTCATAAAAACACTGTTTTTTATATTTTAAAAGTTTGCATAAATAGTATCACCCAAGTCCAGGCTTTTACATACAACGTGCTTTCCCATATTAGCATTGCTCTTAAGTTTATCCATGTTGGTGCATCTAGCTGTAGCTCACTCATTCTATGTAGAGTACTCCACTATCTGGATACTGTATAAATCCACAGACCCAAGAAACTCACTGAATCCCAAAAAAGAAGAACATCAAGAAAAACTACACTTTGGTGAGTTGCTCAAAACTGGGGATGTACCCTGGTGGTTGAATTTTGCCTAAGGCCCTGGGTTCAATCTCTAGTACTGTAGAAGAAAAAGAACAAAACAAAACAAAAAGAACAGAACCAAAAGCCCACCAAGAGAAAATATTAAAAGCAGCCACAGGGGGGGAAAAGACATTATATTCCGAAAAACCAAACTAAGAATTCTTTGGATTGGTTTGGATTGGTTTTGAGACAGGGTTTTGGTCTGTGCACTCACCAGGTAAGCCCAGGTTGGCCACAAACTAATGGCAATCTTCCTGCCTCAGTCCTCCAAGCACTGGGATTATAGGCATGTGCTACCACACCAGGCAGGGGATGACAGATTTCTCACAGAAAACAGTGCAACTTAGAGTACAACAGAGCAACGTCTTTAAAACACCTAAAGAAAAAATTAACACCCTAGAATTACACACAAGAAAAAATAATTTTGAAAAGTGAAGGTGAAATAATATAAAAATTTTTCAGATACACAAAAGCTAAGAGAATTCATCATTGGCTGCCTTCCACAGTAAGAAGTGACAGAAGTAATGCAGGAACAAGTAAAATGATACCAGATGGAAAAGGAGCTCTTCATAAAGGAATGAAGAACACTGAAAATAATTACAAATATAAGAACAACAACACGGGTGAATATAAATACTACTTATCAGCAATACATAAATTAAAAGCACAGTAATATATCACTATACATGTATGAAATGTCTAAACTGCCCAACAGTGATCATACTAAGTATCAAAAGGAGAATGGATTCACATACTGTTACTGGGGGCACAAAGTGATAAAACCATTTTAGAAAACAGTTACACTTTAAAAAAATTCCTATATACCAATCATCTATTATTCAGCCATTCTAGACTTAGACATGGATGCCTATGAGCAGCTCTTTTTTTCCCCACCGTTTTTATTAATATATATGAGATACATTAACGCTTACAATGAACTTGAGTATTTTGTGCACATATATATCACATCAACATTGCCATCCCTTCCCCTTCCCATTTTTGGCTCTCCCACGCCCTCCCCCACCCCCACCCCCCAACTCCTGATAAAAATTTATCTTATAAGCCATGAATGAGCACCTCTGATACTAAGGAAGCTGACAGGAGAAACGGCTGATGCCACTTCCAGACAGACAGAAAACGGGCAAGCTGAGATTGGAATGCTTGGTCGTATCTAGGTTCCTAGACTACTAGATATGTGGAAAGGGCGAGTAGTCCAATGGCTAAGACAATATACTTCATATGACAATAAGGAAACAATTTTAGTGCAACGAAAATAGCAAATGATTAAATCCACAGGTGACTACTAGTATTAATCTAACTGATCACTGTGGAAGGATCCTAGTGAATCTATTCATTATTCTGAAAGTGGATAAAGTAAACAAATTAGGCATCCGCCCTATCTTTGTTTCACTCTATAGAACATTTCAGGCAATAAAGAAGGAATTGTAGAATCATTCTGCAAACCTTAATGAATTAATGATCTAGGTATTAATCATCCATGTCCAGTAACTTTAAAAACAAGACAACTTAATATTATGAGCCTCTTGTTAAGTACAGAACATCACCTAATGAAATAGTGATATCCACCAAAAAACAAACAAAAAATCAAACATAAACGAGATCAAGTGTACAGATTCAACTACCAATGAATAGAACAGAATAGCATATTACACCACATGGATGCAATCATTAACCTCTAGCAAACTCTAAAAAAAACTTTAAAAAGTCAAAATCACTTGGGTTTCTCAAAATTAAATTGTAAGGGAGGAGAGGGGAAATAAACGGGTGAGCTATGGAGATAGAACCACTCCCTTGATGTAGGCTTTCGTCAAGTTCAGCCTTCTTTTGATCCCACTGACATTCCCTCCTTGGTGACTTCATCCACTGTAACAAGCTATAAGCCTGTGACTGATAAGTATAATTTTTCATGTTGATACAGAGATAACATGTTTAAAATCTCAATCTCAACCCCACTGTGTCACAGATTACTAATTCACTGTACAAAAAGGAATCTTAAGATCATCCAGTTTAAACAACTACCTAACATATTCATCCAATGAAATTTTTTCTTCAAAAACTCTGAACAAGAATGGAGCAGAGCATGGTAATGCACACCTGTAATCCTAGCACTTTGGGAGCCAGAGGCAGAAGAATCACAAGTTCAAACTCATGCTGGAGGTATAGCACAGTGGTAACAATGCTTGTCTAGCAAGATCAAGGCCCTGAGTTCGATTCCCCAGCACAACATAAGCTGGATGTGGTGACACATGCCTGTAATCCCCATACTTGGGAGGCTGAGGCGGGTGGATTGCTGTGAATTTGAGGCCAGCCTAGATCACATAGTGAGCTCATGACCAGTCTGGACTGTACAGCAAGACTTTACCCCCAAATAAATAAACAAACAACCCAACAAACCACTCAGCCAACCCACAAAAAACCCAAAGCAACCACAAAACACCCCCAAAACAATAAGCAAGTTCTAACTCAGTCTGGGGAATTAAGGATTCTGGGCATTTCGGCAAGATCCTGTCTCAAAATAAAAAATGTGTCTTAGATACTTTCTCATTGCTGGTTGCTTAGACAGAATACTCCATACTCACAAATTTAGGGAGGAAAGATTTATTTCAGGTCACAGTTTCAAGAGGTCATAATCCATGCACAGGTAGGTGGCTGGAAATTGTGGAATCACCTGGTGAGGCCAGAGCAGGAGTAAACACTCCTCCCAGCTTGGCAGAACAGAGCCACGTCAGAAAGGAAGGGTGGAGCAACCCTTCCAGATTAAGCCCTAACCATCACCCCTTCCAGCCACCCCTCCTCCCAACAGAACACAGAATCCACAGGTACAGGAGACTTTTAGGAAACACTGAAGATCCAAAATACAAGACGGAACAGAGATAGAACTCAGCATGAAGGTCCAGGGTTCAATGTCAACACACCTCCCCTACCAAAGAAGGATAAAAAGACATTACAAACTAAAAGATTCACCAATGATCCTTATAAAAATTATTCTGCTTGCAGTATACTAGTATACTCTGTATGAGTGCTCCCTAACCTTCTGGACACCAGGGAATGCTATAGTCGAAGATCATTCTCCAAAGGAGACCAAGAGGAGAGCAGGGAGCAAAGCTTCCTCTCCTGTCAGATCAGCATCGGTCAGTCCCTGAGGCTTTGTTCTTCCAAGGCCATGTACCAGAAAAATTTGTTAACAGAATAGTATCATTGAAGTGGGAGGAAAGCATAAAATGTGATTATTTTAACTTCACAAAATAAATTTAAAAATTGAAGCACTTAATTTCTTTCAGCAACACTTTTTCTAATTAGTTATATACTGGGTTTTAATGTACTGAGATTGATTTATCCAACATGGAACAATAATACAAAAAGCACAAGAGGCAATGGTACAGAACTGATAGCCACTGATCAGCCAGGGGCTAGGCCTTACCTTTACTACTGCTGCTTTTTGAACAGATGTAATCCCCTAACTTTCAGACTTTGGGTTAGATAATTATTAAAACAGTATTTAATAACTTGAGTCTATGATATCCTTACAAGCCACTGAACATCAGCAATAAGTGAATCTGCAACCTTTATTGACAATGTTGCCTTTATGTACCTTTTGGATAAAGTATCTCATTTAATCTTTATGATTACTAGGTAAGGTAGACGCTTGCATTACAGGTAAGAAAACAATACTCAATGTTAAGGAAGGTGCTCCTCATAGTCCCACAACTACTAAATGCAGAGCAGACAAATTGCTGCCTCTGAATCCAGCGCTAAACTCACTATATTTAATTCCAGTGCACCTTACTCTTCTCAAATACTTGGCTAGTTAACTGTACCACGATAGTTTCTTTCTTTCAGTTATTTCGTAGTAAGTGATCACTGTTTGTGTAACATGGACTTAAGTGTTTGGAGTGTTGAACACAAGTCTTGGGCACATTAATTGTTTTAAATCTCGCTAGCCATTCAATAACACACATAGTTAAGGTAAAGCTTTTTTTAAAAAATGGACATTTTTCTCACTCCTAAGATTCAGAGTTAGCAGAACTGGGCCGATAATTATGTATCTGATGCCCATCCTTGGTTAACATTCACTACAAATGCTATTTTAAATTTATGCAATAATCATGTATAGACAGCTTTTTCTTTCGAGTGTGATACAAAGGTAAGTTTCTGTCACTACCACTTAAAATGTCATTCTATATTCCAAAAACACAAGTAGTTAAAAGGCCACCAAAATCTCCACATATAAAATCATGAGTTACCCAGAGAAGACTAACAAATATATTAATTTATTTATATGGTACACATATTTATACATCACTAACAAGGTCTCTGTTGGCACTGTCATACACACAAAGGGGACAGGCTGCATCCTGATAATCAATTTTTACTCTAATAATAAAATAAAATTAGATTTTAAAAATCAAGCTGTTTCACTGATTCATAGAATTCTGAAAATAAATGGAAGACAACAGTCCAGTTTCTACATGTCAAGGAGTGATATGAACAGTATAATGAGTATGGGAAATGGCAGACTTAGTAAAACAACCAAATGATGGACTTTTCCTTTTTAATTACGGTTCCAAATAGATAGCCTTCTGTGTAGTTTTTATGATCAACTAGAACACTTTTAGCAAGGGCCACAACAGAAACCTTGGTATTAAACTACACAGTAAAACTGATTCTGATGGTTAAACGTTGCCTCCTAAATGACTAGTTGTAACTTTTAAGATAAATGAGAGAACTCTAATATGTGCACCTGCATATTACTTAGTCATTACAAACATGTTATTTCCTCAATGTTTACATTTCAAAGCTTTTATAGCCAAAAGCACTCTACTCAACTGAAACACTGACAGCCTTTAGTGAAGATAAATAAACCTCTTTGGACCATCAACCTTAGAGGTCAACAGTAAATTCTCCTCTTCGATTTCATCTCACATCCAAACTGATGCTACAAGTGACAAGAGCAGCAAGAAACACAGGAGATTGTGCTTCCTTTTTAACCTCCCCTACCTTTCCTCAGCTTCCTATTCACAAAGGGCAAAGAGGCATCTCAGATTCACACAAATAAAACTCATAAATGTGAACAATAGTATCAGCAGAACTGGTGTTGGTGACACAGGCTTGTAATCCCAGCACTCTGGGAGGTGAACGCAGGAGGATTTCAAGTTCAAGCCTAGCCCAGTCCAATTTAGTCATTAGACCATGTCTCAAAATAAAAAACGAAAAATGGGCTAGGATTACAGCTCAGAGAGAAGGCCCCAGGCTCAATCCCCAGCCAAAATTGGCAGAAACTCATCTGAGACTTATAATCATGTGTTTTGCAAAAATGTTTTCTGATAATCCAGGTAAATAAACTGAGTAAATTAATATGGCCATAAAGAAAGACACATAAAAATCTGAATAAATATAGAGATTGTGCATGTTAAAAAAAAAAACAGACACACATGAAGCCTCTGCAAGAAAATGGGGCTACCTTGAGTCAGTAACACTCAGTGGAATGGACTAAACACAAAGGACTACTGATGGGTGTTCCTCTTATGAAATTCAAAAAATAAATTGCATAAAAATACCCATCATGACAGAAAGGGCACGAAGAGGGGCGATGGATTGTTGGGAAAAGGGAAAATCTCTGAGTGGGAGCGGTGCAGGGAGGGTGAAGGGCAAGGGTAAGAGGAAGCAGAAAAGACACCAAAGTGATGTAGATGGTCACTGTCTCCCACAAAATACATGTTTTCAATGTGTTACTGAATCTGTAATTCACGTGTAAAACAATGAGTAAATGAATTTTACATATTTTGCTGTACACACGCACACACACACACGCACTCTTTTTAACTGCTAATGTTAAAATACACAAAAGATTATACAGCAAAGTATTTTCAATGGCCAGGCTTATCAAAAGCCAGTCTTAATATGTTGCAGATGCAGTATTTCTATTTAAGGAATTAAATAACAGCATGAATTTCAGAGGGAAACTGTGTATAGTCAACAAGCTTTGAGTGAGCAGGGTTATAAAAGCATTCCTAAAACATGTTCCTGCAGCTTATTTGGTTAGGGGCACAGAATTGGCTTGGAGAAGTCCATATTAAATGCAAAACTGGTAAAAATTAATTACCTTTCATATCCCAGTAGCTACACCATCAGCCCATGTAAGGAGTTACTAACTGAGGCTACAGGATAAAGCCTAAAGATTTGCTTTCATTCAATCTTTTATATATATATATATGGTTTTTTACTCCTTATGGTTGTATTTCGAAAGGTAGAAAGTGTTAAAAGTCATTTAATGTTGTATTATAATTACCACTTCCCAAGAATGTATAGTCATTATCACTTATTTGTTAAAAGTCTAAGTCTGAAAGCAAAACATCACCTCAAGGCACCAAGCTCTTTGGAATAAAAGGCACACAATTAAAAACAACTTACACCAGAGAAATATTTTAGAAGCTGCTGGTGCTAACATTTTGGGGGTTTGGTACTCCATGTTCAAAAAACCTGCAAAATATTTAACAAGATATGCACTATCCTAATCAGCCAGTGTGGTCCTTGAGAAACTCCAAATAAATCAAGGAGTTAAAGTAGCTACAAACACTATAATTGATACTATCATACAGGCATGCAGAAAACAATTATGGGGTCATGGAAACTTCCAATTAGATTTTCAAAGATCTTGGTGGCCAGGCAGTGTGCCCTTAGAGAGAAGTGGATGGCGCTGTGAAGGTAAAGCCATAAATACAATACAAAAACAAAACAAAACAAAACAAAACAGAAATTTGGAAACAACAGGAATGTGGATTATCTGCTGAGGAAGGGATCACAGCCAGGCAAAAGAGAAGTTGTGGAGATTCCAGTAGGAGGCAGTGCTGCAGTGACAGGACTCGGAAGCCCTTTGGAGCTAAGATCTTACCACGGTTTGCCCAGATGTTGGACATGGAGCTATAGTATTTAATGGAACTGAAAGACTTGGTGTTTGCCCTGCTGGGTTTTGATCTTGCTTTCGATCGATAGGAGAACAGGTTAGGACAGATAGGCAAGAGCAAGACAGGGTATTCCAGGGGTCTCGGGAGCAGAGATGGAATCAAGGTGGGGTCAAGGCCCCAACCTCTCTGGGAACAATAAAAAAAAAATAGCTAAGATAGGTAGCTTATCCTCCCCCTCTTGGTTTCCTGTAGACAACTAGGTCATTAGTGGGCTTGCATTGCTCTACAACCCCCACCACAGGAGACTGCTTGAAACCACCTGAGCAAAAGCTTTATAAAGGGTTCCAGTCCTTCATTCCCGCCTAACCCTCACTAGAGACCCCCACGGAATTCTCCTCAAGAGCTTTACTTTCTCAATAAACCTCTTCTTACTTTAAATCTTCCATGATCTGCAAATGATTATTCTTAATTATATCGAGAGTTCCTGAACCTGGACATCAGGCAACACTAGCAGTTAATTTGGTCCAACTGCTTTCTATTCTTCTATTCCTTTCCTTTGGAAGGGCCATTGCGTATCAAAAGTGTTTGAATTTTCTTCTTTCTTTTCTTTTTTTTTCTGAGGCAACGTCTCACTCTGTAGTTCAGGCTGGCCCTGAACTCACGCTGTAGCCCAGGCTGGCATCCAACTGGCAATTCTCTTGTCTGAGCTTCCTGAGTGGTGGGATTACAGGCATGTACCACTATGTCCAGCTAGTATGTGGTGCTGCTAGGCAAAGCGATCCAATTGAGCTATCCCCTCAGCCCAAGAGTTTGACTTTTCTTATTTTCATAGAAACTCACAGGTAAGAGTTTACCTATAATGAAAAAGGCCAATAGATACATGAAAAGATGTTCAACATCTTTAGCCATAAGAGAAATGCAAATCAAAACAATGCTAAGATACCATCTCGCCCCAGAGAGAATGGCATATATCAACAAGTCAAATAATAATCAGTGCTGGCATGCCTGCGGGGAGAAAGGAACCCTTCTGCACTGCTGGGGGAATTTAAATTAGTACAACCCCTTTGGAAAGCAGTATGGAGAGCTCTCAGAAGACTAGAAATAAATGTCCCCTTCGATCCAGCGACACCCCTCCTGGGAATATATCCAAAAGAGGTCAAAACAACACACAAGAGATATTTGTATACCCATGTTCACAGCAGCACAACTAACAATAGCTAAAATATGGAAGTCATCAAAATACCCATCAACAGACCAGTGGATACACAAATTGTGGTATTTATACACAATGGAATACTACGCATCAATAAAGTCCAACAATGTGGAGGCTTTTACAGGCAAATGGAAGAAACTTGAAAACATGCTTAGTGAAGTGAGTCAGAAGCATAAGGTGAAACACTGAATGGTCTCTCTGACATGAGAATGCCAGAGCACAACTCCTGTGGAACTTAAAACGAAAAACAAAGTGAAACAGGGGAATAGGGTAGGGGAGGAGGGAGGGAGGGGAAGGTAGGGGGAGGGACAAAGGAGAGTGGGAAAGCCCTTGTCACCTTGACAAGATACATACGTGCATAAAAGGCTCAACTCCATTGTAAACCTTAAATTTTGTATGTATACATATCAATAAAATGGGGGAAAATTTTACCTATAGTCTCAGAGAAGACTTTGGGGCTTGGACTTGTTAGCAGTGCTAAGATTTTAGGACTCTGGCAATTTAGGGACAGACTACATGGATTCTGCATAAAGAGGTGGACAAGAGTTTTCTGGGGGCTAGGAGCAGAATTTTATGGCTTGGATCTGGAATGTCCTCCCAAAATACTTGTGTTTGGAAGAAGATTCAATCATGGGGGTTAATTCACTGATTTTCTTGATGCTCAGAAATGCAGCCTCGTTGGGAGGGGAGGATCACTGGGGCATGATCTGGAAGGATCTAACTCCCCCGCTAACTCTGCTGTTTGCTCACTCTGCTTCCTGTCTCACCCTATAAACAGATTTTCTGGGGCCAGTGTTTCTGTTACCACCAACCACTAATGAATGGCCTGAGACCTTCGGAAACTGTGAGTTAAAATCCACCTTTCCTCCCTTAAGTTGCTCGTGTCAGGTAACGCGCTCCAGCAATGAGACAGTGACTTAGACATTAAGAGAAGGAGGCCAACCATCTAATTCTAAATATATGACATTCTCAAAAAGGTAAAACTATGGAGGCAGTAAAATAAAAATCAGTGGTTTCCACAGGGGTGTATGTAGAGGGATGGTGAAGAGCTAAGTATTCTTAGGCCAGTGCAACCATTCTGTTTGTTATTTTAAGGGTGAATATGTCAGTATCTGTGTGTTAAACCCACAGAATGTACAACACAAAGAAAATCCTAATGTAAACTTATCCTCACTTAAGATGCATTAAATAAATAAATAAGAAAGTAAATACCTGGACTTTGCATTTCTCCAGAAATTTCAATTTGCTGTTTTCATTATATGGAAAAACACTGTTAAAACATAGGTTTTGTTTGTTGATGATGTTTTTAGTTTTTATTTATATCCCAACCTATTCCAAGACAGATGGAAAGTAGCTAAAAAGAAAGCATATAATGTTAAGATGTAAGGAGAGAAGGGGAGAGAAGGAGGTAGAGAATAAGGGTCTGGGGACGAAGAAAAAATGGGTAGAAAAGTTACAAAATGAGAATGGTTTTTATCCAAAACATAAGCTAAAAAGTTAGTGATCTAGATGGCTGCACCTTTGGCTTACAGCAGCCAAAACAAGAGGAAAGTTTTGAGATACTTTTCAAATACACTATTTTGTAAAGTAAGACAAGGAAGTCTTATGAGCTCAACAGTTGTGTCAAAATTCCAGAGATTCAAGAATATAAAAACAGATGAATCTACGGTCCAAGTTGTACAGAAATGTTGTCTAAGTAATGTTAAGAAGTTGCTATACGTTGTTCCTGCCTAATAAATCTTACATTTCACGGAAAGAGCTCCTGAACTATCAGACATGGGGAAGGCTGTTATTATTCCCGCCTAATGATTACTTGCATCTGATTCAGAATTTCTATCAATTGTAAAACAGCCTGTGCAGCAGGGGATCTCTAACAAAAAGTAATCTAGCTTCAAACAAATCACCTTAGAGAGAGGATTCTATTGGAAGAATAGCAGTATCACTTGTCTGGCTCAGTTTAAGACTGATGGTGTGCTTCTTAATGTTTTAAAAAACTGATTTGTCTCCCAGATCACCTTGTACAAGCTAAGCAATGAACACAGCCAACATTCCTTAAAATAATGTAAACTTATACCACATCTCGTTAACTCTAAAGTATTACCAATAAGTAAATATGTTATTATCTGATGTACCACCACAATAAAAGTTAAATAAGTTAAAGTATAAATGATTTCCCCCCCCCCAATATCCTGATTTTGGAGATATTGAAATGAAAGCACACTGGGTACAATGAAATAGGCACCTCAAAAAACAGGCACATACTTGCAATCTATGCACTTGACAGACTAAGGAAGGAAGATTGTGAATTTGAAATGAGCTTGGGTTACACAAAAAGAGCCTATCTCAGAAAATGCAAAGCATATTACAAAAACGTTACAAGTAAATGTGTTCCTCTTAGCACCATGACTGAGCTTAACATCTGTGTAATTTCTGGTGTTGGAATCTTCTCTTAATCTTTCCTTCTGACCTATCTTTTTCCTCCATGCTACTTGGGTTTTCTACCAATGTTGTTGCTCTCTACCATCAATCCTTCCCATCCACACAAAGTAGGGTAGAAAAGTCATTCTAGAAACTTCTCACCATTATGCCAGGATCCCCAAGGCTAAGGCAAGCAGATTACAAGTTTAGGCTAGTCTCCACCTGGACTACATATCAAGAACCTGTCTCCAAAAAAGTAGCCCTAGTGGGCTGGAGGAATAGCTTAGCAGTTAAAGCGCTTGCCTAGCATGCGCAAGGCTCTCAGATTCCCTAGCACCATAGAAAGCTGGGCACAGCTGTGCTTGCCTGTAATCCCAGCATTAGGGAAGCTGAAGCAGGAGGATTGCAGTGAGTTTGAAGCCAGCCTGAGCTTCACAGTGAGTTCAGGACCAGCACAACAACTCTGTCTCCAAAAAAATAAAAAATAACAAAATAACCCAAAAGAAAAATCTAAACACAAAATGTATAATTTCCAAGCAAATCATTATTTAGAATTGAAATATAAATCTCCATTAGCTCCAAAATTACACAATCCCCGGTCCTCTGTAGACTGTAAAACAGAAAACACTTTAATCATGCATTACTAATTCCTCCTTAAACATGATCAATCCAAGTAATTTACCTAACATCAAATAAAATTATCTTCAACATGTTGAATAAATTTTAATTAAGTTACTTTTTGAAAACAAATAGCAAATTAAGTTATAACAGTCCTAGCTAGGATCTTAAAATTTGAATAGCTAGCTATAAAGATTTTTGAGAAAAGCGGGGAAGGTCTGTCTTGTTACCTTGACTAGATATGTATGTGCATAAAATGCCCAAAACCAATGTAAACCTTAAATTTGGCACTTACACATGTCAATAAAATGGGGAAAATAAAATAAAATAAAAATATTTTTGAGAATTCAACTGAATGTGGTAGTACACATCTGTAATCCCAGCACTCAGAATTGGAGGCAGGGAGTTCACAAATTTGAGGCCAACTTGGGCTATACTGTGAGATCATTCTTTAAAGTTTGTTGAACTCAATCCAACAAACTTTAGAGGGCTACTGCATACTAAGACACAGAAATAAAATTCTGCATCTCTGTATCCCAAGATACTTCTTTTAGGAAAAAGGCAAGAAAGCAAATGTAGGATGGCAACTCATTCTGTCTTGAGGCATAAACGGAGATGGAAATTGAGTGAGAAGAGAAGCAACACCTACAAGAAGCAGCATTATCAGAAGTGAGTGAAAAGGAAGACGTGCTGAACACAGATGAAATCTGGTAAAGGATATTCCACGTTAGAAGACAGTACTCAACGTGGACTTTATTTTTCTCCTTATATCTTGTCATATCACAAACAAAGCTTACCAGACTCCTAAGAATACAATGACTATGAAATGTAAGTAAATTTGGTTGAATAGTACACCTAAAGATAATGAGTATTTACAAATATATGGCTAGTCTTGGGAAAAAGCAAATTCCTAGAGAGCAGACACAAGAAGAAAATATAAATTCCCAGGAGTGCGTAATACTATAGCCAAAGTTGCCCCAGGAGTTACTACTGGCCAATCCTTGGTAGGTAAGAGTCTACATTTTTGAGACCTTAGTTCAGCTGTTAAAGCACTTGCCTAGCAAGCAGAAGGCCCTGGCTTCAATTCCCCAGTGCCATATAAACTGGGTGTGGTGGTGCACACCTGTAATCCCAGCACTTGGTAGGCTGAGGCAGAAGGATTATCATGAGTTTGAAGCTAGCCTGGGCTACATATTGAGTTCAGAACTAGCACAGACCACAGAGTGAAACCTTGCCTCAAAAACAGAACAAAACAAGAGTCTATAGTTTAGATTTTAATGAGCTGTTTTCTGAGATGTCAGGACACCACATGGAACACCTAGCAGAGATATACTGGATTAACACCTTTATAAATATGTCAGGAAACCCCTTCCCCAGCCCCATGGCTACATCTGTAGTGACTGCAATAGAGGGAAAAAATCCACCTCATTCTGCAGAGGGAGATAATGTAAATAAGGGTCTTTACTGACTTGAGTTTTGGCAGAACCATAAAACAAGAATATATCTCCACTATAAATTCTCCCCTCCACCGAGTCTCATGACCTACTTTAGGCTTCACCTTACTATGTAGCCTAGCTGGCCTAAATGCAAGATACTCTTGGCCCAAAATATCAAGTCAAATACTTAAAGGTGGGTAGCCTTCACCCAGACACTAAAATTATCTCTGAAAAAATCTAATTTCCATCCTAAAAAATTGATAATAAAGTTCCAATGACTAACAGCACACAAATGGAAAGAATCACCAGAGAAATAAGCACTTTTAAGTCACAGTCCATGAACAACAACCTGTAGAAGGATGCAGGTAAGAGAATTTTTTGGTGCAAATATGAAGTGTTTTCAACATGCCTGAGAAAATATCACGGGGATTATGATGAAAGAATAGGAGACAATTAGAACTGGCCAGACAGGAAGATAGACAATATTTAGCTTCTATGAACTTTAGACATGTTAAAATTTCAAGGGCAACTGAAAGACCAAAGTAAGGTGTAAAACAAACTAAAAGGGTAGAAAATTTCAAGCAATTCTCAAGAAGGTAAGTAAAGAGAAAACTGTATTATACAAAGGCAAACAGAATATATAAGTAAGATGGTAGAAATCAACGTAAACAGATCAGTGCAGTCAGCTCCACATGTGAAAATTTAATCAATCACAGCCTACAACTGCATCTGTATTAAACACGAACAGATAAAACTTTTTTTCTTGTTATAACAACTATTTACACAGCATCTACTTTGTTTGTTGGTTATATATAAGACAGTGTGAATTCAAAGACTGTAAAATTCATGAAAGGGTGCTAAAAGAGAAAACCCCTCAAGCCCTTTTCATCCATGAGAAACAGTGGGAAGAACAAAATTGCCTCAACAAGGCATAAAGAGAAATAAAAATCTTCTACCAAACTTTCATCGGCTGAAAATGGTTTGTCTGAGGATCTGAGGATATCTTATCTGTACAGTCTGCATCAAGTCTACCTATTCTTTCTCATGGGGCCTTCATGGAGCACGCTGAGAGATATCCCTCAAGTAATCAGATGTCTCAATTCAGTCGAAGATTGGGGGCTACTAGTCAATGACTTGTGGCAGTAAAATTTAAAAATACAACTTCCAGTAGCATTGAGAAATATGAAATACTTAGAAATAAACTTAGAATGTGCTCAAGACCTTTAATATGAAAATGCCATAAACTTCTAAGAGAAGTTAACAGATACAAGTGGAGAGATTTACCAGGTTCATGGAATGGAATATGTAGTTTTTGTTAAGAGACCAAATCGCTTATATCTGACTTACAGATTTTTACACCTTCCTGATAAATATCCTAACAGACTTTTCATAGAAATTAATAAACTAATTCTATAGTTATATGGAAATGATAAATGAAAACAAAACAATCTGGAGGAACCGTACAGATTCTGAGGGCTACTGTAACTTCTGTGGTTCACTTAGGATGATTTTTGTCCCCCTGGGGGACATTTGGCATTATCTGAAAATGTCTGCTGATGTTACAACTGGAAAGATGTTACTAGAAACTGAAAAGATGCTAGGGATATTATACACCTTGTAATATACAGGACAGCCTCTTGTAACAAGGAGTCATCAAGCCCAAAATGTCAACAGTGCTAAAACTGAGAAACTCTGCTGTAAAGCTACAATAATCAGGACAGAATGGTATTAACAGGAATAGAAAACTATACTATATTTATACAGACAACTAATCTTCCACACCAGATCAAGTCTATTTAATAAAAAAGCCTTTTTAAACAATAATAGAGGGAAAAAAAAACCTTCAACAATAACACAGATTCCCCAAACCTTTATCTTATTCCACATCCAAAATTAACGCCAGCCAGAAACCAACCTGAATATAAAAACTAAAATCATAAAACCTTTTGAAAAAAAATCCATGATCTTGTGGGTGGGCAAAGATTTCTAATATTGGATCAAAAGGCACTAACAATAAAAAAAAAAAAACCCTGAAAATTTTATTTGTGCCAGGCATGTAGCTCAGTGGTGGTGTGCTGCAGGCACAAGGCCCTGGATTCAATGTCTAGCACTGCGAAAGAAAAGGTAAAGATAAATTCACTTCTCCTAAATAAAAAATTCCACTCATCAAAAGATATCATTAACAAAATAAAAAGGCAAGCTATAGACTGGGAGAAAATATTAACATATCCATTCAAAAAAAGACCCTACAGTACAGTAACATCATTAGTTAACATGGAAATGCAAATTAAAATTAAAATAAGACACAATTTCACACATACTAAAATTCAAAGACTCAAATGCTGCAAAGACATGTAGTGAATTAGAACTCTCATCTTTCCTGGCTATAGCGTGAAAGAGTAAAACTATTTTGGAAAACTCTTTGGCAGTTTTAATAAAATGAAGCATACATCCACTTTACAACGCAGCAATTTCACACTCAGTAATTTCACACCTAGGTAGTTAGCCTCAGAGAGACAAAAACATGTATTTATAAAAGAAACTTACATAAGAATAACCTTAACCTGAAAACAACAGAAGAATGGATAAAGGATAAACTGTGCTGTATTCATATACTGAAATATGATTCAGTAATAAAAAAGAAAAAGACACTGACACATGTAAATAGAAAGGATGAACTACAAAAACACGTGGAGTGAAAGCAGCCTGGAATATCAAAGTACATATACACATATCATATGACTCTATCTAAAATCTAAGAACAAGCAATTTTTGTCACTACAATGACAAAAATGAAAAAAATGCTTGCCTAGGGTTGAAGAAGATATATGGTAGAATTTAGCAAGGTGAACTTCTTGGGGGTTAATGAAATCTTGACTGAAGTCTGCCTGAAATGTGCTGAAAATATTCTATATCTTAATTGGAATGGAGCTTACTATGTCAAAAATCACCGAAAAAGGCACTTTAAGATCTATACATTCTATGGTATGTAAATTACAACTGTAATTTTAAAATTAATTTAAAGAATACTTACACATGCACTAGTAAGACAGAGAACAAATGTAGGAAAAGATTTTTTGAGAGTACAATAACTACGTATTTAGAAAGCTTAATGCAACAGACTTCAACATCTAAACTTAATATGCATTTATGACAGCTTCAAAATATATAAGCAAAAGCTAACAGAACCAAGAGGAGAAATACTCTAGAACAGGGGTTCCCAACCTACTAGGAACCAGGCCACAGAGCAGGAGGCGAGCAGTGGGCCAGAGTGCACAGCTTTGTCTGTAATTACAGCTGTTCCCCATTGCTTGCATTACATTATCACCTGAGTTCTGCCTCCTGTCAGATTGGTGGCAGCATCAGATTCTCACAGGAGTGCAAGCCACACTATCAACTAACTGCGTGTGTGAGGGATCTAGGTGCACACTACGTATGAGAACTGAATGCCTGATGATCCGAAGTGGAACTGAGGTATCATTCCTCCACTCCATGGCAACCACACGCACACACACACACACACACACACACACACACACACATTTTTAAATTAGCATCTCACTCTGTAGCTCAGGCTGGTCCTGAATCCACTTCACAGCCCAGGTTGGCATCAAATACAGGACAATCTTCCTGCTTTAGCCTCCTGAGTGTGGAGATTATGGGCATGCACCATCATGCCCAGCGTATATGGTGCTGGGGAATCAAACTCCAGGCCTTGTATTTGCTAAGCAAGCACTGTAACTGCTGAACTACACTCTCAGCGCCATGGTAAAACCCTTGTCACAGAAGTGATCCCTGGTGCCAAAAAAGGTTCGGAACAGCTGCATTTTAGATGATAAAGGTTGAATTTAGGGATAAGCTTTGAGCAAAGTCACAGGCTGAGTAAAGTAGAATAGAAAAGCAGAGGTTAAAAACTAAGAAAGATAACAGGCCTCTGGAATACCCAGAAGAGAGCAAGATCCAGAGACAGAAAGTTTAACAAAGCTAAGTATATTGACATAAGTGTGTCTGTGGTGGAACAGCAAGGTATCCAGTTACTGCATCCTTTAGTTTTATTTTTTCTATGATAACATCTGTAAACAGTGAGGAATAGGAAGAATAGGAATTTGAGGAGAGTAACAGAGGTTTGATAGTAGAGGTTTTCTAGATTTAGATAAAATCTGAAGGTTTGCATATAACAAGTCCTTCATAATCTGACCCCTTATTTTCATTTCTTAGCAATCACTCCGCAACCTATATCATATCTATAACGAACTAATATCAGGTTCCTAAACATACGGTAATCTCTCTTTTGCCCAAGATTTTGTACTTCAGATTTCTTCTGCTTGAAGTGGCCTTCCTCTTCATCCCCTACTCCATTATCATCAACATTTAACTCGGATGTCACTCCCTAATTAGGCCTACTGCAAAAAAAATCTGCCGCATAACGTAAAGGGTACCTACTATTCACAATATAACTTACCAAAAGTGTCCCCTCAGAATTGTACAAAGTGAGGCCCTGGGCGTATTTATCATCTATGTCTTCCTACAGTAAGCATCCTGTGGGTATCTGCACATATATATTAACTGAAATTTGTTTAAAAAGTGAGACTGAATCAAAGAAGCTTCCTTGGTCTTATTAGAGAAGGTACCACATCTCTATTTTTCTCCAAAACACAAAGATGGCAAGTGCTAATAATAACAACAGCTCAGAGTTATTGAATATTCACTATGTACAAAACATTATTGCATCTGGCATACATTATCACATTTAATTTTTGCAAGAACCTAAGCTAGGTATCATTACAATCTGCTTTAAAGAAGAGTAAGCTGAGGCACAAACAGTAAAGCAACTTTTCTAAAAATCACATCACTAGTAAGTAGGAGGACGTCAATCTAAATGAACTATCTCAAGATAGTATGCACTTAAAAAATAATTTGTTTTATGTCATCTTCCCTTCTGAAGTTTTTTGTTTGTTTGTTTGAGAGAGGACTTCTGTCGTCCAGGCTGGTCCTGAACTCACTATGGAGCCCAGGCTGGCCTTCAACTCACAGCAACTGTCCTGTACCAGCCTCCTGAGTGCTGAGATTACAGACCTATGCCACAATGCATAGCTTATAAGGTACTAGGGGACTGAACCTAGGGCTCCCCGTACGCTTGGCCAGCACCCTAATTACTAAGCTAAATCCCTAGCCCCTAATTTTGTTTCTTATGTACCTTCAGGGCTCAAAGTTTAGTAACCAAGTTGTTCACATCAAAGTCTGCTAACCTAAAGATGACACTAAATTCGGACCTTTACATTTATCCCTATTAAACTGACTTCAAAGTGTTGTGGGAATATTTTTCCTGGGGAGATGCGAATATCAGCATCTACTCACCCAGCAGGACACAGAAGATAGGCTGAAGTAAAAACTGTACCAAGGCCAAACTGTTGGACCAGTAAGTTTTGGGGATTATTTAATAGTACTCTCTTTTAATATCAGCCATGTACTACGTTAGCTATCTTTCCTGGCTCGCACTAATCAGTAAATCTGGTAAGCTTTTTATGTTATCAAACTCCTATATTTAGGTTCAGAAAAACTGTTTTGACCTCTTGAATCTGAACATTCACTCAACTACTAAATTGAAATCACAGCTATTTAAACCATTCAAAGGGCTTAAAAATAAAGCATTACTCTGGTGTTTTAAAAATAAAATACAGTTTTTAACCAAATTTTCTCAAGGCTTTCAAATTCTCAACAGCTAAGTCAATACTCTTCTACCATTTTATGTAGTTTAATATTTCTTAGCTTCAAATGCTCTTCTCAGAATTTCTCATTTGTCTCAATTCCCCTCCATTAACCCTTTCATTTGTCCTAAAAATCCCAAGAAAGCAGGGAGTAAGATGCTCCACGTAACTGAATTTATACGAGAGTAAGGAAACAAAACTTTCACAACTTAACTCTATAAGCATCTTTGGAGATGGACTTAATGAACTTTTTTTCACAGCATAGGCATATACTAACAAAATAAAAGTATAACTACAAAATCACTTCCACTTCAAGATGCATTTCAATGAATAAGTTTTAGAAACTACAATGTTCAATAAAATGTGTTGTTTTCAAAGCCAACCTTGAGAAATGAGATGAGAAAACAACTGGACTGTGCAAAAAACTGCATACATAAAAAGTATTTCTCAATTTTAAATTATTTTTCCATTTCGATGTTGTATTAAACTTTATAACAACTGTGCTACCACCAGACACTGAGAATGCTCTCACGTTATCAAATTGCAAATGTAACAAACAAAAACAAGTGACTTCTAAAGATAAAAACAGCTGACATTCTTCATTTAACAATTTTTTGATAAAAGTTATTTATTCCAGTTTGTGTGAGTCATACCACAACACACATGGTTTTAATATCAAACTTTTCTTTACTACCCAAACACAACCATAGTGCATTTTAGTAAATTTAAGAATATTTGCTTAAAACATTGTACAATTCTAGGTTTTATTTAAAAAAATTTTTAAACCTGTAATTTCACTTTAAGAGTTTTCAATCATCTTCAGACTTTCTAAGTGCTATAGGAAGCTCAAGAATTGTACATATATTCAGCAAAGCAAAAGAAAATGAGCAAAATCATCGTTTTAGGAGTAGAACTCTTATTATGAGAGCAGTAAAACTCAGAATTAAACCACTAAATCAGGTACAGTGGCACACACCTGTAATCTCAGTACTCCGGGAAACTGAAGCACCAAGTTCAAGTCCTGATGAGGCAACTTAGTGAGACTGTCTCAAAAAAGGAGGGCAGCAGCTGTGGGGATGTAGCTCAGTGCAAAAGTTCCGGGTTCAATCTCTACTGCCATCAAAAAAAACAATAATAAAAGGGGGGAATTAAGCCATTAACCTGGTGTGGTTGTAATTCCAGTACTGTGGGAGGCTGAAGCAGGAGGATTACAAACTGGAGCCTAACTGTTTGTAATTCAGTAAGATCCTGTCTCAAAATAAAAAACTTAGAACAGCCTGGGGATATTGCTTAGTATGAAGACTATGTGTTCAATTCATAGTTTTTTTTTTTTTTAAAGTTATCAAGCCACTAAATCAGGTCTGTCCAAAATTACTGGCTTGCCTGGGCCACACTGAGAAAAGAGGAATTATTTGGGGCCAAATATAAAGTATATAATATAGTTAATGTGTGTGTGTGTGTGTGTGTGTGTGTGTGTGTGTGTGATGAAACTCCCCTTATTTTAAAATATTTTTATTATGACATTTAATTTAAAAAAGAGGGCAAGCAGCTTGCAAACCATAGGTTGGACATCCCTGCACTACACGAAGACTATAAATTCACTATCCTGAGAATTCTAAGAAAAACGCCACTAACCTATCCAATCATCGCTTTACCCTTTATTCCCTTCTGAGGTTTTATACTTTATTTATGCAGTTTTTTAATTGGCATAATCCCGCAAATTTTCTCCATTAAATTATGCACTGTTTTTCAAAAAATTACTTTAATAATAACACTTTAATCCACACTATCCCTTGCTATAGTACAGCAAAGCTAGAAGACTCATCAATTCTTAAGGGCATTAATTTAGTATACTGGATGAAAAAAATGACTCGTGTCTTCACCTTAGTACTTACAAAATAAAGTTAAGGAAATAAAGTTGTATTTCTAGGTCTAAGAAACAATGGAGTCTACAAGGGTGGCATTTAGAATATATGCCACGAAATCTGTCTTACCGGTGAGATTTCACAAAGCACGTGACAATTTGCATAACTCTCAAATCCAGATAGGAACTTAAGAGATACTGAATTGTACTTCCATTGCTAGCACTGTGAATCTTAACAAAGATAGCAGAAAGATCATCACTGGCATCATTCAAGACTCTTTTTTTAAATCCCTTTTAAAACTTTCCTTCTGTTAGAATATTGACTCCTTTCAAAATTATCTAATAGAATTACAGAATGGTAAAACACTGAAACTGGAAAAACTAGTACTTCAACCTTCAGCTCAACTACTTGAATCACTAGGAAGTCTATTTAAAATTAATGTGTCCTACCAACATCTTGCATGTGTCAGGTTCCTAAAGATTTTGGTACTTGGTTTTACAATTCAAAAGTTATTCTACTCCCAATTTTTCCAAAACAAAATTCCCCTAAACTTAGAGTTAAATTTAACACACACACACACAAACTACATTAGGTAAGGTCAATAAAACAGTGAAATCTACTGCTAGTATCTTGATGCTATCATGGATCCCATAAAAAGTCAGGTACGGAAAAGCTTAAAAAGTATGCCTCAAAGAAATATTTTAAAACTTATCCTAGTTCAGCTTTTTCTCCAGTTTTAGGAGCTTGAATAATTAAGGCCATCAAGTCCTTAAGTATACAGATTCTATGTAAATTCTTATTCATCTGTTTCCTCAAAAATTCACTAAATGTTGACAAGGGTTGGGTCCAGAGCACAGGCCTGTAATCCCAGCCCTCTGGAAGGATGACGTAGGAGGATCACAAACTCAAGCCTGGCCTGGGCAATTTGGTGATTTAATGAGATTCTGTCTTAAAATAAAAAATTTAAAAAGGGATGGGGATGTAGTTCAGAGTGGAAGCCCTGGGTTCTAACCTCAGTATTACAAATAAATAAAAGACAAGGAATAAACTTTATTTGTTAATTAGAAAAGAGGCAACATTTATTAAGTTCTGCATTCTCTATTTACGGTTTCTTCAAAGGTGTTCAAAGTACTTTAAAGTCCATTTTTCATAATTTGTGAAATCCTCAAAATACAACTAAACAATATAACTTGGGGAACTTTGAGGAAATAATACAACTATTTTAATGGTGATGGCTGCACAACTCTATAATAAACTCACTGAAATGAAAAAAAATTTTTATTTTGGAGACAGGATCTTACTCTGTAGTCTAGACTGGTCCTGAATTCACTATAAAGCACAGACTAGCCTTGAACTCACAATAATCCTCCTGCTTCTGCCTCCAAAGAGTCAGGATGACAACTGTACCACTCCACTTGGCTTGTGCGGTGCTGGGGAATTGAACTCAGGACCTTACGCTTGCTAGGCAAGTGCTCTAACAGCTGTGCTATTCCTCCAGCTTTTTTATTTTTTGAGACAGGGTCTCACTAAGTCATTTATCCATGCTGGTCTCAAACCTGTGATTCTCCTGCCTCAGCTTCCCAGAGTGCCGGAATTATAGGCTATGAAATGGGTGTGTACCACGCCCAACTTATGTGTACTGGGGGATCGAAGTTGGCCTTGTGCTTGCTAAGTAAGCACTCTAACCACTGTCCTACTCCTTCAGCCCCAAGTGAATATTTTAAATGGAAGAATTTGGTAGTAAATTATACCTCAAGCAGACTTTGCAAAGAATGAGAATAGGGAGAATATATTTACAAATCATACAGCTGATAAGGGACTGGTCTCTAGATTACATAAAGAACTACTCCAATTAAGCAACAGCAAAACAAAATAATAGCACATGCTTATAATCCCAGCATTCTAGAAGGCTGAGGTAGGAGGACCACAAATTTAAGACCAGCCTGGGCAATTCTGTACCTTGGGGTGGAAAGAAGTGGCAGCTGAAGATGCAGCTCAATACTATTCTGGGTTCAGACCCCAGAACAATAAAAACAAGACAAAACAAAAAACCTAACTTGAAACTGGACTAAGGTTCTGAATAGGCATTTCTCCAAACATAAACAAATGACCAATAAGCGATGGGCAAAGGCTCTGAATAGGCATGTCTCCAAAGACAGCCAACAAGCATGTGAAAATACACTCAATATCACTATATATCAAGATATGCAAACTAAAATCACAAGGAGGTACCACTTCACCCACACTGAAACAGTTAGCAATTTGCAATCCAGATGTGTACTCGAGAGATAGAAAACATGACCGCAGCATGTGTACAGCAATGTTCATAAGGAGTACTAGTCATTACCATGAGAAGCAGAAAAAATTCAAATGTTCAACAACTGATGAGGGATAAACAAAATGGTATATCCACACGATGAAGTATTATTGAATCATAAAAAGGGACGGGGTACTGATACACATAACACACACAAGAACAGACTTTGGAAACATTTGCTAAGTGAAAGAAGTTAGTCACAAGGATCACACATGGTTCCATGTACATGAAGCGAACAGAATAGCTGAATATATAGAGACGGAAAGTCAGTTTTTGCCTGAGGCGAGGAAAATTGTAGGGAATAAGAATTGATTTACTAATATATATGAGGTTACTTTTGGGGATAATAAAAATGTCCTAAAATGAAAATAAAAATTGATTCTGGGAATATACTAAAAAATCAACAAAAAGGCAAACTGCTGATATGTGAATTATACCTTAAATGGCACGTTTTAAAAAGGCAAGTAACAGTAACCATAAAATCCAAGAAGTGGTTTCTTTTTGGCAAGAGATAAAATGGGCAAGAGATGAAATAGTACGTGAATATGGACAGCTACAAATATTATTGGTTGTGTTCTGATTTTTAGGCTGGGTAGAATGTTCATGGATACTCATTTTTATTATCCTCCAGAAACTATCAAATATTTTGTACTACATGTAGTGATTTTAATTTGCAGCCCCATGATATATACTGATGGTGATTATACTACATTTATTTGTGTGGGTCTGGGTTGAAGGTCTATTCTTCTACCCACTTATCAGCTGTATAGCCTTGGATAAGTTACTCAGACCTCTCTGGGTTACAGTCTCCTCTAAAAACAGGGTCACTATTACATATCTCTTCAGGTTATTCTTATAATAACCTTTTATCATAAAGTTTATAATAAACTTATAGGGCTACTCTATAACAGAGATGGTTATAAAATTCAAAGTGAAAATCTAATTTCACTAAAATAATTGATGATTGACAGATACTCTTCTAGACTTTTCTGGAACAGATATGTAAAAATTTTATTACCTTAAGGGAACAATCTTTGATACTGATTTTTACTTAAATTGTGAGTTTTTTTTTTTTTTTGCCAATCTCTCACTCTGTAGTCCAGGCTGGTCCTGAACTCACTACGGAGCTCAGAATGGTCCCAAACTCATGGCAATCCTCCTAAATGGGAAGCCTCAGTACTCAGCCTCCTGAGTGCTAGGATTACAAGTGTGCACCACCACACCTATCTAATTGTTTTGTGGTGCTGAGGATTCGAACTCAGGGCCTTGTGCTTGCTCAGTAAGCACTTCAGCCACTGATTTAGATTCTCAGCTCTGTGGGCACCTTCAACTACTCCACTATACATTTAGACATATTTCAATCTAACTCTAACTAGACATCCTGCGCATTTAATTTTGAGAAACTGTTTCTCACAAAGGTCCAGGCACCTACACTATTATCAAAATTTTGAGGTAGTATGTTTCACTACATCTGCAAAAACTGAGGAGTTTATCACTTTCTAAAACGTTAAAAATGTTACTTCAAGTTGGATACACACATACAATCCCAGCACTTTGGGAGGCTAAGGCAGGAAGATAGACAAATAGAAGCCCAGCCTGAGTCATAACTTAGCAAGATCTTATGTCAAAAAAAAGGAAAGAAAAAGAAAAGGAAGAGGAAAAAAGAGAAAGAGAAGAGAAAGAACAAGAAGGAAAGCGGAGAGTTAGGCCTGTGTGCTCGGCTGTAATTCCAACGCTCTGGGAGTCTGAGGCATGAGAACTGCAAACTGAAGCCCAGCCTGGGCCACTTAGCCAAGACTCTGTCTTGAAATAAAAACAAAAATGGTTATGGATATAGAGCAAAAACAAAATCCCAGTGTTAAATCTCCAGTATTAGTCCATCAAAAGTAGGAAAGTAGTCCATCAAATAGGTTCTTTTCTTCCAAGATTATAATAATAATTGTTACCAATATTTTCTTATTTTTAGGCTTTGTTTTTTACATTAAAAGTTTTAATCCACTTAGTTTTTCTCTTTTTTTTTTTCTTTTTATTGAGACACAGCATTGTTAGGCAGTTCAGACCACCCTTGAGAATTTGCTGTACAGTCCAACCTGGGCTCAAACTTGAACTTGTGATCCTCTTGTCTCAGCATCTAAAGTGGCAGAATTACAGAGATCCACCACAATGCCTAGCATGGATTTAATTTTTGTAAATGATGAATACAGATCTAACTTCATCCTCTTCACTTCTAAATACCTCAACAAAGACACAAATTACATTTTCTGAAACTTTATGAACTTTGAAATACATACAGCTCCCTCTCCCCTAAAACAGAAAAACAAAAAACCCACAGTGCATTACATAAACTTACAAGAAAATAAATTCATATTTTAAAAAAGGTAATAAATGCTCAGAAATAACCATTCCTTTTTTATGATTTATGGTTTTGTCATCACTTAATAATCTATGCAGCAAAAATACTACATAACTGTGCGCTACTGCCATGCCCTTTTCCAATTCAGTGTTTAGTGACTTCACATAGATAGTATGCAATTACAGAAGTATTTACGCTAAAGAGAGCAAAATATCAACAAACCTTAAAAACTTTATTTTTCAGAGATTCTGCTACTAAATATATACCAATATACTGGATAAACTACTCCTTTTTAAAATTAAAGATCTCCAGCATGTAAGAAATTTCCATTTATTAATAAATGCATATAACAGAATGGGCTTGGAACTTAACTTTTTCTGTACTAGTAGCACAGACTGTTTGGATATGTATTAGATGAGACTGGACAGTTTCTATTAACTGGGATCTCTGTTTTTCTAACATGAGATAATCACATTGCATTGAAAAAGGTATTTTTCCTAAACAATTCAGTAACATTTTTATGTAGATCATAGGAAGCAGTCTTATATAAATCAAAGGCTATTTGTTTTCAAAATGAACAACTATCTCTACGGTTACAGTTATAACTTGTTTTTCAATAAGGGATATTTTCTCTTTAAAAAAAAAGGAAACAAAACCACCACAATGGGGACTGTCTGAATTCCACTCTAAGTACTCCCTCACACAACCTCACTCTAAGCACTCCACCATACAAATTCTTCCATTGCATAACAAGGTAGAGATCCTGAAATACATGTGACAGTAGGTTGAGAGTCACTCTCACATACAGACGTAGCATTAGAAACACTCAACTCATTAACCCTTATAAGCATCCAGCCTGGAAGTAGATGCCAAGGAGACATAACTCCGCCTTTGATATTCACCATATTTGATGGGTCAGTAGGTCAAGATTTGCCACAGTTGTTATAGGGGCTTGTTTAAGTAGCACTGAGAGAAACACAAAGAAATTAATTTTGATTTCTCTATAAGAATAAGCATCTATTTTAAGAAGAAAGGAATGTCAAGGTATGAAAATTAGTTATTTAAAGTTTGCCCACCTCAGAGACCAAGCTAGAATACAGTGACAACCAGATCCTCAGCACCTACCCAGCTCAACACTAGAACTGAGGTACTTTCAGTGATTTATTTGCAGATATTGATTTCAACCGCATCAAGTAAACTAGTTACTGTGGCCTATATATTTCCTTACCTGTCACAGTCATCTACCTGCCACTCCAACTACCTCATTCTAGGTATGTTATTATATTAGGAAGCCATGTAATATAATGTCTGACAGAACAACAGAACTGACACCTTTGCACCTAAACTAAAAAACTCATTACTAAAGCTTGCTGGCATTTGATTCCTATCTAGTAAGTCCAGTATGTGCTATTGTAGCCTACAAAGCAAATGCAGCAGCAGCAGCTGCCCTTTCCACACACGATTGTGGCCTGAGACACACAGTGTAGCAATGTCAAGCCCATTTCCAATCACTAACCAATATTTTACTCTTAAATCTATTTCTTAGGGCTTTGTGCTATTTATAGAAATAATCATTACTCTT
This sequence comes from Ctenodactylus gundi, assembly GCA_004027205.1. Classification (NCBI taxonomy): domain Eukaryota; kingdom Metazoa; phylum Chordata; class Mammalia; order Rodentia; family Ctenodactylidae; genus Ctenodactylus; species Ctenodactylus gundi. The sequence goes on from PVKB01000668.1 coordinate 359,669, forward strand.
TGGGAAACAATGGCTCATTTACTGAAATGAGTTTAACAAAGGAATTATTTAGTACTGGAAACTACAGAGCAGTGAATTGGGTGACACAAATCACAGCACCAACATCGCACATGACTGTATTAGGACAATTTACTTAAAAAATAAAAACTGCATTAACTTAAAATTTAGCTTCAACAATGTAACAGCCTGAATCACATCCTCTGTTAGAGGATTATGAAAACTACATCTTAGGATTCTAATTTCCCTTAATTCTCAACCAGAGATAAACAACCACAAAAAATGAGAAACTTTGCAGAATGAAATATTTCTATTCTGAAGCCATAAGTTTAGTTTTGACTGGTACCTGTTTCGGTCACACATTTGACTCCCACTGAATTTTAAGTCTTAAAAGACTAAATAGTATTCCAAATAGTCACAAGCTGTAAAATCTGCAGTTCCTTCTCTAGTCTGAGAGCTTACAAAAATGTATTATACAGGACAGTTAGTTGATGCAGTGATCAGAAACTCCTTAACCATGGAAGTCTAAATTTAATCCAAACTCTATCTCAGCAAATTCTGTAGAAACAGCCTTAAAGGAGACAAAAGTCACACAATGCTAATGTAAAACAGCACCTTACTGATACATCATTGTACAATTATATTTTCTGAGGCTTAACATTTTTCAAAAACTAAAAGGGTGATGCATCACAGGCTCAAAACAGAGTGAGACAATTAGACTAGGTGCAACACAGCTGCAAGTAACATGAAAATACTGATTTCTCTTTGGATTGTAATAAATTGTTTGCCTTTTACATTTAACATGAAAAACTGAGTTATTTTTCACCTAAAATGATGTAGCCTGTGTGACAGATCAGAAAACCTGCAGTCACTGGCACATAAAAGCAGAAGAGTATTTTAAATATTCTGTATTTTTTTCACATTCATTATTCCTGGCTACATTTATAAAGTAATGATTTAATTAAATTTGCTCTGCTTTTATTTAAAAAAACACTTCCTCCATTTTCAAAGAACACATAGTTGGCAAAGAATAGTGAAAACATGAGGTCTTTGCTGTAACAGAGCAAAGACCTTAAATCAGCCCTCAACTACCTGTGTGACCTTGAACAAATGTCTTAGTGTCTCTGGGTCTCACTTCTTCCAATAACAGAGCGAGGTATTTAGACTAGATGCATACTGAACTACCTTTCTACTCTGTAAGTTCTATCAAATAGAACTCTATAGACTTGTGAGAATAAAAAAGTCCTGAAAACAAATGATCTCAGCTACTTTACCTTTTTTTTTTTTTTTTTTTTTGAGACAGGGTCACACTAAACTGCTGAGTTGCTCAGGCCAGGCTTGAATTTACAACCCTCCTGCCTCAACCTCCAAGCATGCTGGGATTACAGCCATGCACTGCCATACCTGACTACGATCCTACCTCCAATATATTACATACACACATCTCTACATTTGAGGTAAAAAAAGACTTGGAGAAAGTACACTGAAATACTATCAGCAGCCTCCGCTGAGGTATAGGTTACAAACAAGTTTTTTTTTTTCTTTTCTTTTGGAGATAGGGTCTCACTTTGTAGCCCCAGCTAACTTCAAATTCATGGCAATCCTTTTGCCTTACCTTCTGAATGCTGGGAGTACAGGGTGTTTGTCACCATGCCCAGTTTATGTGGTGCTTGGGAATAAAATCCAGGGTTTTGCACTTGCTAGGCAAGCACTTTAAATACTGAGTTATGTCCCCTAGTCCAAAACTACTTTTTTTCCTTTGGGTAGTTTTATTTTTCCAAGTGTCCTACAATAAACATATTATTACTTTGACAATGGGGAGATGAAGTTCACACAGACAGGTAAACTCCTTTTATGGGCTAAAGAAAATTTACATTTGGAAGGTATTCTAGAATTTTAATGAATTTTTCAAAAAGAATGAATCAGGACAAAAAAAGAAAAACTCCAGCTAAGTCACACACCTGACACCTATCAACATTCATAAAAAGCTCCTGGTTATTTTCCCTAAATTTTCAGATTTTTTTTTGTTTGTTTATACAGAAACATAATTACGACAGCTAACTCATACACAGTGCCAGGCACAATTCTAAGACTTACACATATATTAATTTTTTTTAATTCCCATGACAACCCTACTACTGATTTACTAGATACACTGTTTTATACAGGAAGACTTGAGGCATAGGTAAAATAGGGTGTCCACAGCTAATGAGAGGCAGAGCAAGGATTTAAATAGAGACAGTCTGTCATCAGAGAACAGGATCTACTTCTAAACCATCTTGTCTGTATTTACAAGCTGACTACCTCAGGTAGCTACTGCTTTTGTTCTCAAAGTTATTCTAAGCTAATAGTCTTGTGTTTCTTAATACAAGAGGAAAAAAATAAAAATATTGGAGGTCAAACTTTTACTTAAAATTATGATTCATTTCCAAGTTTTACTTAAGCTGCAGGGAACATAATTTTACTCTCCTCATGTCAGTAAATGAAAATATTGTAATACATGAGGAATTAAATAGCATTAGTTAAGTTTAATACTGGAATGTATTTAAAAAGAAAGATGCTGTATTGATTTTTTTTGTCCTCAAACCAACTGTTATACCTCTTGTTGTACCTGGGAGGTTGAATCCAGGACCTGTGCACTAAACTCCTCCCCAACCTTTTCTTTTTTAAAAATTTGAGACAGAAGTTAAATTGCTGATCTGCCTAGACTGGGCTCAAACTCCTTGTCTCAGACTCCTGGAGTCCTTGAGATTATTGGCATGTGGCACCACCAGCTCCAGCTCTGGTGTTACCTTTCTTTCTTTTTCATCATCTTCTTCTTCTTCTTTTTTTTTTTTGAGACAAGGTCTCATTCCATAGCCCAGGCTGGTCCTGATATGTTGTTCTGTTGTACCTTTCTAAAATTTGTTTTATTAAGATAAAGATTTAGTCATGTTATAACTAGTTTGGGTTTTAAAAGAATACACATCAATGTTTACTTCGAATGACAGCTTCACAATAACCCCAATTACTATAATGTGCACAATCCAGGAAAATGAACCCAAAAGGAAGCTATCCAATTAACAATGGTTAAAGGCTCTCACATAATTCTCTGAAACAATTCAATCCCAAACCAATTACACAGGTGCCACTTTTTCTGACAGTTCTCAAATTAGTTGCTCACTTTTGTAACTTCTGAATTATTTTTAATAAAGCTCAAATTTCTCTCACATTTGTATTACTAAATTCCAAGCCATGCTGAATGAAGTAAATAAAAAAAAAATCAAGTTTCTCATTGTAAAAATTAGAAAGAAAAGTGGAGAAGTGAAGGAAAAAAAAAACCTGTGCATGAGGCTATTAGATGTGCAATGAGACAAACATCTGATAATTATACCCTTTGGGTACTTCTGTACTGGCAAGATGATATATAGAGAAATAAAGTCAGTTGATTTATTTCAATTTACTTACATCATCTGTAAACTTGTAGCTCTCTGCCGTAGTACATTAAGAATATTAGCACCTAGAAAAATCACCTGCTTATGTAAACTGGAAGATGATTTTTATCCATGCAGACAGGAAAATAACTGCAATCTTGGTCAAATAAATAATTCAATCTATTTGTTCAAACATCTCCCTTTACTTTTTACTCTGTACCTCAAAGAAAGAACCTCAGGTCAAGGAATGGACACTCAAAAAACTTCTGTGTTATTTCCCTATAAAAAGTTAGCTGCCTGACACTAACCGGCTCTATATTCCTTACACTGAAAATGAGACTGAGAACCTTACAAGAACAAGAACTGGAACTGTGCAGGTCAACAAAGCAGGAAAGCACATGTGGCTACACTGAAAATGTGGCTGGTCCAAGCTGAGACATGCTCTAAGTATTAACTTACACACGGGATTCTGTAGACTTAGCATGAAGAAAATACAAAATATATCATTATAATTTTACAACAATTACAGGTTCAAATGTGAATAAAATGTTACTAAAATTAATTTCATGTTTATCTTTACTGTGGGTATCATAAAATACAAAATCACATACTTAGCTTTCATTGTTTATCAGACAATGCTGCTGTTTGCTAAGGGTTTTTCTAAATATGCCTTCTCTTCTTGTAGAAAAACTGGAGAAAGCCATACTCCCTCTCTGGCCGTTGTATGACCTAAATTGTCAAAGTCCTGTTAAGGGGCTATTTTATGGGAATTCCATCTGCAAACTAGTAGGTCCTTTACCCAATTTAAGAATTTTAAGAAGACTCCTCAAAAAAGGATTTTTAAAATTAACTGATTACTTATGAGAAAAAAGGCAAAATATTTAGTATTAAAATTTCTACAGTATTCAAGTCTTGTCATGATATGTATATGCACAAAATACTCAAGATCAATGTAAACATTATGTATTGCATTTATACGTATCAACAATATGGGAAAAATAAATTTTTATAGTGCTCAATTTTACTTTATAAATTTTATTTATACAAATTTAATCTGTAGATTTTTATTCATCCTCACAAATATAAAAATTTTAAATCTACAAAATTTGAAAACCATAAAAATCATAATACTAGGACATGGTGACACTTACTGTTCCTTCAAACAATTTTAGAAGCTATTCAACATCTATACACCCAAAGACACAAAGTTGCCTTGTGGTCACTAGCAGATTTTGCTTGCCCAAAAATAATGTCACTATGCCTCATAAATATAATGCCATGTTATAACATAATATTAGCACAGGAATTAATTTTTATTTATGTATGTAGTACTGGAGATCGAGCCCAGAGCCTCAAACATGCGAGGCTACCACTGACTTTCATTTCAATTCCCTTTCTTTTTTCTTTTTTTGATATAGGGTCTAAATTTATCTGTTCAAAGAGTTTGTGATGGTTGTTCTTTTTGTGTGTATATATGGTACTAGGGATCAAGCCCAGGGCCTTGACACCAAGTTAACATCAACAGCCCATTTCTTATTTTTGATTTTGAAATAAGATCTGACTAAGTTGCTAAGTTGCCCAGAATGGCCCTGAACTGAGATCCTCTTGCCATAGCTTCCAGAGTACCTGGAACTAGTGGTGTGACACCATGCAGGGCTGAAAACAGACTTTACAAATGAAGAAACCATGGCTCAGAAAATTTAATTAACTTTACCAAGTCACAGGATGGTTGGCAACAAAGTTGGAACCAGAACCCTATTTCCTAACAAGTTTATTTTAATACTCTATTAGCCTGTAACTAACATAAACTAATTAATTATTCCCAAGGAAATCCATCTTAAACTGATGAACAGCAAATTCTGATTTATTAAGCTAGAAATAAAAACTCAAGATTGGAAGAATTTTATTAATAAAAACATGCTAATACTTAGACATGCTTTAGAGTAAAATATCTGTATGTGTGTGTATACGTATGTACATATTTGTAAAGAGAGGGAAAATCAGTTATTCTCTCCAATACCATCAATAATCTACTTGGTAAGTACAATGACCTTTCCTTCACCCACATTTTCTTTGACTTCATACGTGCACCAAAGATCACTGCCATCCTCCTAACAATCTTCTGCCATACTGTACTGTCATACTCCGTGAACACATGTTCCTATCTGATCCTTTAGTCTGGCCTTCATTAACTTCTTCCACCTACCACAGAACATACATTGGGGCTAAGACAGAACTCAGTTACTTTTAACCTTCTATTTACACATTAAAAAATAATTAAATGTGATCAAGTCACTCTCTCACTTAAAAACTTTGAACAGTTACTATTTACAGGGCTTTTTCATTCTCATCTCCTAAGGACCTATTTAAGACTTTTTTTCTCTAAATAATCCTTCTTGTGAATATGTATACATTTCTTTATCTGCTGTACTTACACATGTGTTTTGTTTTTGTAAGTAAAACCTCTGTCTTCCTATACCTGCCGCGCCACTAGTGGCGCCTCAACTTTTTAATGTAACTTGTCTGGGTGGCAAAGGCTTATAATCCTAGCACTCTGGGAGGCTGAAGCAGGAAGATTCCAAGTTTGAGACCTCCTAGACACTAAGCAACTTTGTGTGACCCTGTCTCAAAATCAAAACTAAAAAAGTGGTCTGGGATACCGCTCAAGTGTAAAAGCTCTGGGTTGAAAAGCTATGGGGGAGAAATTCTCTTGCATAACATCCTAACCTCTTTATGATCTAATTTATATGTCCAATCATATGATTCAGTTCACTATACTTACAGCAACCCTCCACCATATGGTCTCCTGCATATGGGTTCGCCCACCTAGGAAGGACCCTTCCATTGCCTGACCCTTTCATTACTAAAACCAGGAAAAGAGTAGAACCAAATTTAAACACAGAAGAAACGGATGGACCATCTGCAAATAGGCAGGATCTCCTCCACTATTTAAGTTATATTACCTATTCTAGAAGGATCCATATTTCCATAGAAATTCCGTCTCTGTACTCCCATAATACCCAAAATCATATTGCTATGGTTATGGCACTGAATTACATTTATCCATTTACAAATCTCTCTCTCTGACTAGGGAGATTAATCTTCTTTAATCTGTGTCACCCAGCCAAGTGCCTGGTAAACAGTGCCTCGTCAATATATAATAAATGGGTATTATAAGAAGTGAAAATAATATATCCTTAAGTTTTTATTTAATGGCCTTTAACTATAATTTGACTCTTCACTAAGGCTATGAACTTTCTGAGAGTAGAGATGTGTTATTCTTCATACTGTTAACTTGAATGTAAACTCCTTCAAGGCAAGATCACAACCAAAATATCCCTAATATCTCAGTACCAACCACAAAAGATAACAGCAGAAGCTTGACAGAGGTTTGCAAAATTATTCACAGAACTAACATCCTCATTTACCAGCTGTAAGTACTGTCTGACAATAAAACTACAGAACTACTAAATTTCGAAAGTGTCAAAAGGTTTCACTGTCTAATAGATACAATTCAATTAGCCAAACTAATTCCAACTACAGACGTGAAACTGGGTTTAGGTAAAGATACAAATCATTATCATTGGCAAGCATTCCTGCACACTCTCTTGCTAATCATATCATTACATCTGTTAGAGTTCAATCTCAACAAAGTTTCTTCCAAAGTCATCTTTCCATAATGCCATAATGCCAGAATTTTTCCTGTTTCTTGGCTAGGCATCTAGGAATGACCAGGGAGATATCTCATGATTCATCACATGCTCACTGACAATATTACAACCATTGCCTAAGGCACTTTCTGTGTGTCCCCGCCCCTCCCCCCAGCAACAACAGGTTCAAATCTACAGGCTGTTTCAGTTAGAAAATCATTGTTGATCTATAGTAGATGACCCGGTCAACAAATAATTCACTGGAATACTGTAGATACACAGGCAATCATAACTAAAATTCAGATATAATCTTCTAGTGAAAAGCTTCTACACAACAGCTTCGTTCAATTTACTGGTTAAATAACAAATGGAAAATTTTCTTGAATCCTGACAATTTCCATTAGGGAAACCAAATTAACCTATTAGGGAGATACACAGTATACGAACAGCTGACTGTTCAATTGTTAGAGCATCAATAAATCTAATAAAAATTATCAAGAATAGCCACTCAATTATACTACATTAGTCAGTAAAAGTTCTGATGTTCCTAGTTGTGAAGATAATGAAAACATTCTAGTACTCTACTAGTACAGAACTTTTTTTTATATCCACGAACAGTTTCTATAGTTGCTCATGAGGGTAAAAATCAAGAATTAAAATTTAACCGTATAACAAGTTAATGCACTTTTACAAGTATCCTTTCTCTGGCACAGCACATGAAAGGAAACTAATGTGCTCCCCTATCTATTTCTGGATACACACACACAGTGGCAGTAACTGACAGCTAAAAACATGACTTTTAATTTAGAGAGTCTGTTGCTTTGCCTTGTTTGCCAAAGTAATGTTGCCAGGTGTGCTAGTGCACACCTGCAATCCCAGCTACTCAGGATGGGGAGACTGGAGGATTGCAAGTTTAAACCCAGCTGAGTCAGTAAACTCAACTCAGAACAAAATTTTAAAAGAAGAAGTAGGGGCATAGATCAGTGATGCAGCACTTGCCTCCCATGTGTAAGGCCCTGGATTCAATCTCCAGAATGCGGGAAGGGTATATGTTTTCTAAAACACCTTAAGGAATGTTTTTTCCCTAAGCTGATATTTAATAGTATACAATGAAGCTTTTGCCAAGAATAAAACAAATTTCTTCTGTTGTGCAGTGATTTTGCTTCATTTTTACTTTGTGAACAGAATTTGGGTAATTTTGTCAGGAGCCTAAATTCTAAAAGACTTTCACTGTTACAAACTATGGGGTTTCAATCACTGAGAAACTGATGCAGTATCATGCGACTGGTTTTCTTTTTCATCCTCCCCCCCTCCCCGCCCGCTCTTTTTTTCTTTTGATACTGTGTCTCACTCTGTAGTCCAGGCTAGTCCTAAACCCAGTATGTCGCCCAGGCTGGCCTTGAACTCACAGAAATCCTGTCTCATACTGGGATTATAGGTGTGCATCACTAAGCCCTGACTTGTGTGGTGCTGGAGAATCAACGGAGGTCCTTGTGTTTGGTAGGCAAGTGCTCTAACTGCTGTGCTATTCCTCCAGCCCTCATTTCTATTCTTTAATAATTTTGTTTCTCTACTTTATGATCATGAGCCTATAGTTTCCATAATTAAATTCATTTATACTTGAATTTAACGATACATATTTCCACATTCCTAGTATCACACAGACGCTTTGTTATGTCTAGTAGTCCAGGCTGATCCTAAGCTACGTAGCCCGGGCTGACCTCAAACTCACAGCAATCCTCCTGCCTCAGCCTCCCAGTGCTGGGATTACAGGCGTGCACCACCGAACTGTGACTGTTAGTCTTGGCTGATATTAGAGAAACTCCTCAACACTACAGATCTTAACCTGTAGAAGAGTAAATAATAAAATTTTCCCCAAACATATCCCAAACTCATCCTCCATTTTTTTCAAATTATCATAGTTTGCTATTGATGAAGAGGACCAGAGAAAAACATCAAAGAGGAAAAAGCCTCTAATTTTCACAAGATAACACAATCTACACAATCTCTGACACATCTAAGGGTTTACACTGAAGAATTTTTCATAAAATCACACATTTCCCTCACATCGCAAGGATCTTTCTTTAAAATTAACATTTTTTCACCCAAAGTGAACAAAATGAATTTTCTCTAAAACTGAACTTGACAATAAATTTCTTTCCCAGTATATAAACCTATAATACTTCTTGAAACAGCACAGATAATCTGATCAGATCACCTACCAAACTCATACTAACATGTATTTGTTTTAATTAATTCAGAGAACAGGACAGAGTATTTTGTCTTTAACTCTGAATTCAACCTTCTTTATCTCCTTGGCATATCATAGCAAAATTAAGGGAACATTAATGGTATTTAAGCCATACCTCTAAATACAGTATGCATATTAATTTCATCTGGTAAAACCAGTAATTCATAAAGACTTTTACATGCACATTAATACAAGAGGTTTTTCTACAAACAATAAAAAACAGCTAACATTTATGGAAGGCTTGTGCGCGTAAGGATTAGTTTATAAGGATTACCTCATTTAATCCTCATATCAATCCTGAGGTAAGTATTATTATTATATTTTATAGATGAGAGACAGAAAGGGTTAACAATTTACCAAGATTACAGAGCTAGTAAGTAACGACGTATTCCTATAGTAAAGCTTAAATTCGTAAAGACAGATAAAAGTAAACAGCTAAGGGATTAGAACAATAACATTCAAAGCTTCCCAACTTAATTTGAGGTACAAAGACCACAGACCAAATGAATCTAAGGATCTTTGATCTTTTAATAGACAAATCAAACACCAAAACACCAATTTTAGAAAGGTGGCATTTTCCTAACTCACTTTTATCAGAGCAACATGTCCCATTAATTCAAATATCTTATATTGCCAATGCCAAAATAGTCCTGAGTTGAGCAGTTTTCAAGGTACTCTCATGTGGTCACCTTTCTCCAACTCTTAAAAGTATATACTTCATACTGGGCCTGGTGGCACAGGCTTGTAATACTAGTACTCTGAAAACTGAGGCATGAGAATCTCAAGGTTAAGCCCAGCCTGGGCAAGATAGTGAGATCCTGTCTAAATCAAAGCTTAAAAAAAGGAGGGATGTGCTGCGATGTAGTTCAGTGTGAAGGCCCTGGGTTCAACCTCTAATATAACTACAAACACACACACACACACACACAAATAAACACACACTCTCTCTCTCTTCATGAACCCCTGAAGCTCTTTGTTTAACGCTGTCACATCTTTTCTCTATCCAATGTGAACTACAGACAAAAAGGTACATTTATATTATCTTCAGCAAATAAATAACTGAGGTTATTGTTTGAAGGCTATTTTGCATTTTGTTTTTGCATTATTATATATTTGAATTTGGAAACTCTGACATGTGATAACAAAGGTCAAATTATACATTATCTTTTTAAATAGGGATAGGGTCTTGTTCTGTAGTCCAGGCTGGTCTTGAACTCACTATGTAGCCTTTGAACACACAGCAATTCTTCAGCCTCAGCCTCCCCAGTACTAGCATTACAGCCACGGGTCACCATGCCCAGTTTACGTGGTAGTGGGAAATAGAACTCAAGGCCTTGCACTATATAAGTCCTCTAACCACTGCGCTCTTCCTCCGCCCCATACATGATGTTTTGAGAAACCATTAACAACACTGTATCATTGGCAATGAATGTATCTCAAGCCAACCCACGATCACATTGTTAGGTAAACTGGAAACTTACTTTGAGATTAAACACAGCAGAAAGTTGTTAATAAAACCTTAATTGAACTGTCAAAGCACCATCTTTCCCAGGAAGCTAATGGGGAATTCACCACTTTTACACAACTGTCCAATACTGGTAAGTTATTCCACTAGTTAAATTCAGCAGACAGATAAATCAAGTCAGGTAGACTAAACTGTTCCACAATAAATCTGAATGGTAAAATGCTGTATCATTTCTATAAGTATCTCCCCTTCTCTACCTAAAAGAACAAAAATATCCCTCAAAATTACATGCCACTTTTTTAGCCATTGGTTTAGTACCCCTGGGTGCATATCCAGAAAAAGAAATTGGAACAGATATAGTTCCTGGTTATATGCTATGCCAGAAGAATACTTGCAAAATGTACCAAGTGAATATATGTTTGAATCCAACTGAATTTTATGCTACTTGGGTAGTTATATGTGTTGAATGCAAATGATGTATCAACTGGAAAAATATTTCTCTGTTCCATTTTAATTATTTTGGAAAGTAGCTGTTCCAGACTCATACAATGCTTTTTAAATTAAAAAGAAAAATTCTATTTTAGTTTTAAAAAAAAAAAACCCTCACTAACATCAGGAGTTTCAGAATAACAGCACAAATTCAGTCTAGTTCTAACAACTCTACTGAGGTCACACAGCAGTTAAATTCCAAATATAGCAGGCAATTCAGACAGCAAATCATCAATATGGAAAGATAAAAAGAAACGATTTGCATACTAAAAACACATACCTGGAACTCTTCCCTTTTTCTTTTTAAATTATACTTTACCTCAAAAAGCTCAATGCAGAAAGTAGAAAAAAAAATACAAAGAAGAACCAAACTATCTCAGGAGCAGCCATGTGAGGACCGAAGACACAAGCAATCGACAAGCCAGGGAGAAAAGCCTCTGAACGAACTACACCTGCTCATAGTCTTAATCTTGGATTTCTAGCGTCCAGAATTGTAAGCTATAAATTCCTGTTGTTCAAGCCAAAACAAAGAAGGATCTAACCAGGAGATCAACTGGCCAAACAGTAAACACTATACTGTATTGCACTCTGTGGTAGGTGCTGAAAAGAAAAAAAAAAAAAAAAAACTTCAGTAGCTAAGATTAACAACCTTACCCTCGAGGTGCTTACAAATTATAGTCGGTGAGACAAGGAAAACATATAAACAGACGACGCACAGGGCGTACTTCTAGTCCTCGGCACAAACTCTGTAGCTGGGAGAGGTCACTCAATGAAAGTAGAATGAGTCCAAAGGAAGCACATTTGGATTTTCAGATACAGTGATTCACAGTACACTCTTACGGATTATGTACTGTGAGGTGTCATAGTACTCCTGTTCTTGAGTGACCCCTTCTTAAAAAAATTTTTTCCCTTACTAGAACTTAAAGTTACAAGTCACACACTTTTTGATTAAAATGTGAATAATGTCTTCACAATATATTTAAAAATGCAACATCGCAATCATTATAATTCCTAGTTCTTAACATCACAAAGTACTAAACTGGGAGCAGTCAGATAAAAAAAAAAAAATCCCATTCTCAAAGTTAGTAAATCAATGAAAAAATTTAAAGCAAGTAACAGCTTATTACCTATCTTCTCCCTTTATCCACAAGGCTTGAAAAGCCTCAAGGGTTAAGAAAGGAATGGAAGTTCATAGTGAAATCCCTAAGGTCAGACTATGAAAGAGAAGAGAGAGAAAGGAACCAGCAGGTCCCTGAGCAGAGTGACTGAACAGGTACCATTATCGGCTACACTCTTTTCCACTAGGAATCCCACACACCTTGGAGAAGGGAGAATGCGGCAGCAACCTCCTTAGAGAGCAGCTGGGAAAAACTAGTAGTTAAAAAAACAAAAGCCATTTAGTTTCCTAGATGATAAAATCTGAAAATTAAAAATGGCTTGTTGTAGTGCAACATAATTATATCAATTTAGCCTAAAAAACAAAGATGAAAGGAGATATTTAATAGGTTAATTCCAAAGAATTCATATTCATGCAGCAACAGGGCTCTTCTGGACATTATTGCAAATCTATTTTTGAATTCACTGAACTATCAATTCATCTATCCACACTGGAATCCTTGATGGTCGAAAAGTCAGGTCAATGTACCTTTGACAGGAATACATTTTACTGTACACTACTTATCTTCCAAAGAGCAAACTGACCAATACTGGTCTAAAATCCTTAGATTTAAAAAAAAAATTCTAGCATTAGCAGAAGTAGTTTAACTTGTTTAAAAAGTATACCTCCTACAATAGCAACTGACCAAAGAATAAAGGCAACTTAAGAGGCACTAAGTGACATTAAAACACTGTTCTGAATGTGGGCCACCGCAAAGCTAGTCCACTAACCTCATTTGTGGTACTCATGCGTGATGCTATATTTAATGCATTCTTATCAGAAGGCCAAAGCTACATACTTTCCAACTGTAGCTTTATGGTTTAAAATAAAACACTCAAGCAATGATTTTAACTGGTTCAATTATGAAACCTACCTTCCTTCTAGGGATCAAGATCATAAAGTAAGGCATGAGAAAATGTAAAGGATAGGAAAGCCATGATGAAAAGTACATCTTAATGACAAGATTAGTACGAAGGAATCAAGTTAGGATCAGTCATTGCCATTTGCGGCACGTAAGCAACTGATCCCAACCACAGTGCATGAGCGATAACCAAGGTCTTTGGAGGAATAAGTATTTCGTACGTTTATCTCTTCATCTTACATTCAGTAGCTTGCTTGGGTCCTGAACAGGAAAGTCTGTAAAGTTACATGTGACTCATGAGAAGATGCTCCACCAAAACTTGCCATGACTCAAAAGCACAGAAGATGGCTAACACCTTAGGCTTCTTAACCACGTGAGTGAGGGCTTCCTACGGTTGGGTTGAGAAGCTTGCTCCACTTTGGTCAAAACCATGAGAGATGACTTGCCCAATCAGAACCACGAGCTGAAACCACGGAGGGGTTGTGTTTTTCTTTGATACTCACCAGACAACACCAAAGGCTCCATATCCAATAGGTCTATCCGGCTCAATATCCAGCTGCTGTTGTGGATGATGGGAGTGCTGATGATGGTGCGCCTTAACTGTAGCAGCTGCAGCAGCCTGTACCTGAGCTGGGGCTGCAGCAGCTGGTCCAGGAGCCTGACCCGGTGCCGGTGATGGGAAATATGGCTGTTGTTGCCCAGGGTTTAACATGGCTGCAGCTGCGGCCGCTGCTGCGGCCGCCGCAGCTGCTGAGGAGGTATGCTGCTGTACGGGGTGTACAGCGGCGGCGGACCCCGGATGAAGATGGTGTTGTGGGTGGTGGTGGTGGTGGAGGTGAGGGGGAGGAAGGTGGGGAAGGTGGTGGTGATGGTGGTGGTGGTGACCTGCTGCTGCTGCAGATGTGCCGCCATTATAAGCCGCCATCATTTTTGCGTTGGCTCTTGCGCCACAAAGAGACATTCAAAAAAAAAAATGCCCTTTGATTGGAAAGCAAACTGGGTCAAGCTGTCATTTGGCCATTAAAAATGAAAACACCATTCACTCCACCTCAAAAAACATAGAGCATAGCTGGCTTTATGTCTTCATCAGTCAATCCCAATAAGAGGACCTTGGTGTTTATAGTTTTTAGGTGTGTGTGAAAGTGTGTGGAGTTACCAAAAAAAGAAAAAACAAAAAGGAAAAAACAAAAACAAAAACAAAAACAAAAAAAGGAAAAAGAAAAGGGAAAAGGGACCCCTTCCCCCCAGGATTCCTGCCACAAGTGGGTACTAAAACTCCATTCTTACTTTGGGGGAGGCTCCAACTTTGAATGTGGGAATAAAGGCCAAACCTCCCAACTCCCTGAACTCCACACAGGAAAAGGATCAGGTAACACACCACCCTTGGAATCTTGTAAGAGGATTGACTCATCTACCCCTTCCATTCCCACATCCTTTTCTAAACACCTACCACCTCTTCAAAACACGATTTTCAAAAATTCCAACCACCCTAAGTTTAAAAGATAGAATTTTCAGGGCAATCAGCTTCCAGCGGCCCCCCTCTCTAACTCTCAGGCCTTGCTACATCTCCCCCTGCTCCTGGTGGCTGACCTGATTGGGGGAGGTGGGGTGTACCGCCAAACTTTCCTGGACAGAATGAACCAGGAAAGGCGGTCGGAGGGGACACGGTGAGGAAGGGAGACGACAGGCAGGGCAGAGAAGAGAATGCGAGCCGGGAAAAAGTGAGAGTGAGCTGGTGCCGGGAGGATGAAAGACCAGTGGGCAGCACTCGGACGCCCAGACAGAGGGAACCGCCCCGGGAGGAGGTTAGGGGCCCGGGGCTGAAGAATAGGGGCCCCAGGAGGCGGGTGGGGTACGGTCGGAAGCGGGCTGACTCCTGCCCCCGCCGCCGGCTGCGTCGGCTGAGGGTTGGGGGGGAGAGCGGGTGGGTCCCCCCGCGCGATGGCCCCTGCAGGGCTCAAGGCTGCTCCGTCTCCCCCCCTCCCCCCCACCCGGCTTCCGTCCTCGCGGCTGCTTTCTCCTCAGCCGCCGCGGTCGCTTTCTCCTTAGCCGCCGCCTCCTCAGCCGCCGGTGCCGCTGCGGCCGGACTCACCTCCCCTAGCAAAGCCGGATAGAACGGAGCCAGCGGCGGACACGCGCAACCAGCCGCCGAGGCCCCGCCCCCGCTTCACACTGACCGGTTGCCCTAGCCAATCCACGCCCACCTGTCCGTGTTCGCCTCCAATCCTGGGACGGGAGCTTCAGACGGGCGCTCTGTTCGACCAGTGACAACAAGGTGTGGGTCTCCTGGGGAAATCCCGCCCCTTATTTGGGATAGGCAGATAGAAAGACCAATCAAGGGTAGAGTTTGGTCTAACCGACAAGGCTGAAAACCAATTAAAAATCAAAACTCTCCTTGACATTTTAATTCGCCTCTCTCCTCTTTTCTTTTTCTTCTTTTATTTTTTTGGCAGGAGCAGGAAGCTGCGTGCTAATCCCGCCTGCAATAGCCAGAAGAGAGGGGCGGAACGAAACAACCAATCATAAGCTAGGGACAAAGAACGGAGCAACCAATCCCTGGGTTGAAGATGAGTGGGATGAAACTGGGACCAGATAGACGTATGACCTGACAAATGGGAAAAAAATTAATCTAGGTCCTGCCTTTCCGATTTCTAATAGGTTAGAATTATGGGGAATTCGTCATATCAGAGACAAACTCTCCAATAGGGCGGGGCCAAGCGAAAAGGGTATGGCCTATAAAGGGGCGGGACCTAGATGGAGAGGGCGGAGTCCAAAGCATCAGTGATCCATTTACAGGAGCCATGTAACATCCCTGGGAAGGTGTAAAATGTCCAAAAAAGTGGGAAAGAGGTTTTGAGTTTCAGAAACTCTCTTCCAGGGTTATTCAACAAGAGTCTACACAGTCACAAGGCCAGCCTGGGGAACTTAGCTAGACCTTGTCTTCAAAAGAAAGTGAAAAGAGCTGGCGAAGTAGCTCAGGGAGAGTGCTTGGCTAGCATGTGTGAGGCCCTGGATTCAGTGCCCCAGGGGGGAGCAGCGTCGCAAAAGTAACTCAATAGGTTTATCCTCTGATGGTCCTTCATGATTAATCTTGATTTGACAAAAAGAAGGAGAAGGGGAACAGAAAAGGAGAAGGAAAGGGAAAGAAGGAAGGGAGGAAGGAAGGAAGGAAGGAAGGAAGGAAGGAAGGAAGGAAGGAAGGAAGAAGAAAAGAAGAAAAGAAGAAGAAGAAGAAGAAGAAGAAGAAGAAGCCATTCAGAACTCTTCCAACAGGCAGTAAAGCTACCGACACTAATTAAAACCAAATAAACGCAACCATGAAATTAGTAATTTTCTCACAAATTTTCTAATCAGGTAAGTTTCGGTCATTGAAATCTTATTCCACATCATTTCACTTATCTGGATTTATTCTTTTAAAATGTAGAATGATAGGCTTAGACTTACATGTCCTCCTCCTCTTTCTTCTGGAGATTAAACCTGGGTCCTTGCATGTGCTAGTGTGCTAAGCATTCTATAGTCCACAGAGCTGAACCTCCAAGTAGAGCCCTATTCTTAATAAAACTGTTCAGAAACCTGGAGGTCATCTTTGACTTCTCCTTTGCCTGTCCACTCTTCCCCTTCCAACCAGTCATAAAGGCTTAACCACTTGTAAACATCTTTCCATTCTCACTTCTCTCCTATCACTACAGCGTTATCCAACTGTGCTATAGGATCTTTAACAGATCTTCCTGCCTAAAAGCTTCTTCCCTTTTTACCATCGTCTTCTGATGGCACAGTAGCCTTTAAAACTCTCATCAGCTTGGAAGGACATTGATGTTGAGCACAATTATTACCATAGTTTCCAATACTTTGGTGTATCAGATGCATAGGCTTCCAACCAAGCAACTGCAATTTCACGTTTTTGGAGTGTTTGTTGTCTGGGTAGGGGGAGAGGGGGAAGTTTAGTTCTGTTTAAGTTTGCTGCAGTTGAAACAAGAAAGAAAACATGTGCAAATTTCTACAGAAATTATGATTCCATGAAAGATTCTGAGATGAAGACGATTGCTATCTTTCAGATGTTAAGTGATTTTGAAATGCAAAAAATTTCTTTGGATTGAGTTTCATAAAAGAATGTTGCTGACTTGTGTTCTTGAATTTTGAACATGACTATATGGGATAAAAATATTACTCAAAAAATAAGCAGTTAAGTAAATAAAAAATTAGAGCATAGCGGTCCCCTCTTCTCTGAGGTTTTGCTTTCCACCAATTTCTGTTATGTGTGGTCAACTGCAATAAAATATTAAATGAAAAATTACAGAAATAAACAATTCATAAATTTTCAATTGTGCACCCTTCTGAGCAGTGAGATGAAATCTTGAGCCAGCCTACATTGTCCTGCTAGAAATGTAAATTGCCCCTTGCACCATGTATCCACATTGGTTTGTTATTGGTTTGTTTTATTTTTGTGGTACTGGAGATCCAACTCAGGGTCCTTGTACTGAGCTACATCCCCAGTTCATTTTTTGGCTTTGATATTGAGATGGTCTTGTTAAGTCATTAAGTTGCCCAAGATAGGCTCAAACTCGCAACCATCCTACCTCAGCCTTACAGAATGCTGAGACTACAGTTTCGCACCACTGGGCCAAGCCAGTGTATCCACAGTGTATACACCCCTCACCTGTTAGCAGTTTAATAGCCTTCTCAAGGATCTACTGCCCCAGTATTGCAATGTTTATGTTCAAAAAGCCCTTATAGAGTGGTCTAACACTGTTAATATCTAAGTCATTTTCCTCTCTTTATCTCCTCATACAGGCATTGTATCATTTTACATAATCCCAAGAAAAAAAATGAAGCTGGACATGGTGGTGCATGCCTGTAATCTTAGCATTCTGGGAGGCTGAGGCAGGAAGATTTCAAGTTCTAGCTAGTCCTGGGCAAGTTAGTGACTTGGACTCTTTCACAATGTGAAAGGGACTGAGTTCTAGCTCAGGGCAAAGGCCCTGGGTTCAATTCCCCAGTACCACAAAGAAATGAGCAAGATACAATTAAATATTTTGAGAGAGAGAGAGAAAGAACATATTTATATTACTTTTCTTGCAGCGTGCAGGTTGGATATCCATATGTGAAAATCCAAAATTGGAAATGTTCCAGAGTTCAAAAAAAATTTTAAAGTCAACATAATGCCACAAAGTGGAAAATTGTATACTTGGCCTTATGTAACAGGTCATAGTCACAGGTACTTTAATAATATTGCATAAAATAACCTTAAAGCTATGAGTATAAGGTATGTACAATCACAGATGAATCGTGGAGTCAGAGTTAGGTCATCTCTCTCTAGATATCTCATTATATGTGTGTAAATATTCCAAAATCTGGAAAAAACACTTTTGTTCATATTTTGCATAAAGGATATTCAACCTATAATTTTTCTACTTTATAATTAGTTATTGTAGTTAATTTCTTACTGTGCCTAACTTACAAATTAAGCTTCATTGTAAGTATGTGTGCAAAGGAAACATGGTGTTAAGTATTGTTCACAGTTCCAGCTTTAACTGAGGCCTTGGAATGTGTCCTCTGTGGATCAAGGGGAAGTTATGCACAAGTCTGACTATGCGTCTATTCTTGAATAAAGTCAATAAGCCTAAATAACCTGCCATGACCTGATCCCTGCTGCTTCAGGGCCACATACCCTCTATTTCTCTGTGTGTGCAGTGCGTCCCCTTCAGACATGTTTAACCTGCACAGTACTTTCTTTTCACCCTTCTTTGAGTGAAGAAGAACTGTCTTGAGCCACATATGACATATGTAATATAGTTAGTGTACCATGTATAAGTACTAAAACTTTCTTTTTAAAATTTTTCATTATAACATGAAAAAAATTATGGAAAACATGGCTGAGCACCCATTTGGACATGCCTCAGACACTCTGAACTTCTTTTGCTTCCTCAAATGCTTTGCCGCCTCTCGCCCTTTCTTGCCTATCTTCAGCTCAGAACACTTCTCATCCTCTATTCCTCTCGTCCATCCTTTGGGTCTTCGTGTACATTTCTCTGCTTTCACTGCCACTGTTCTAGACAGTGTGTTTCTGTGAGGTATCTTTGTGGCACTACTTCCCTTGCAGCACTGAGAACTCTCCATGGCTTATTGAGATTGAGTGGATCATGGGGCTTGTCTGTCTCCCCAAGTGTTGTCTGCCTTGGGTGAGTTACTTAGTATAAGAAAAGCACATACAAATCCCAGTCTGTCATCTACCAGTTCTATGATGTAGACCAGGCACGTCCAACCTGTGGCATGCAATTTTTGCCTTTATTTGTTTATTTCCTTTGACAGGGTCTCGCGTTGCAATCCAGCCTAGTTGTGAATGCACTGTGTAGGCCAGACTGGCCTCGAACTCACAGCAGTCCTCCTTCCTCAGCCTCCTGAGTGCTGGTATTATGGGTGTGTGCTACCAAGCCTGTCCTTTATATTATACTTAATACACTATATAAGTACTAAAACTTTCTTTGAAAATTATTTTTTTTATTGTAACATTTTTAAAGAACCAAGAACACACAGAAAAAAAAAATACAGGCAAGTACAGGTTGTACCTGCTTGATATAAGTCATTTACCTGTCCTTTCTTAGTCACAGTTGTCTTAATTGAAATAATATGTGCCTCATCAAGTTGATATGAGGATTAAATGAGTTCACACATTGAAAGAGCTTGACAAAGAGTACAATTTTAATATATATATATATATATATAGCTCTCTTCCATCCTCATTCTTATATGTTATTTGAGATGCCATTCCAATTTTCCAGTGTGCATCAATCTCCTTTAAATTATGCCACCTCGGAAGCCTCTCTTCCTCCTCTTCCCACCTTCTCCTCTTCCTCCTCTTCTTTGTGGTACTGGGGACTGACCCCAGCTGCTTTTTATTCTTTGTTTTGAGAAAGTGTGTCACTATGTTGCCCAGGTTGGCTTTTGAACTTGCAGTCTTCCTGCTTCAGCCTCCTGAGTAGTAGAGTTGCCGGTGTGAGCCACCACCCTGGCTTTAGAAGCTGCTTAACATGCAGAATCTCTGGGTTTACCCCAGACCGACTGAGTCTGAATCGAGGGTGGGAACGGAGAGTAGGAATTGAACGAGCACTCCAGGTTGACTCTTACACTGAAGTTTGAGAAGTACTGGTCTAAAGAAAAGAGACGTAGTCTTTTTAATTTTACTTTCAGTACTTGGTATAGTACTTAGTATATAGAAAATGCTCAATACTTGGGAAATAAGCAAATTAATCTAATCTAACAGCAAATTATTGCAGGAGAGTTATTCCTTCCATAAACACCAAGCACTGATTATCTTTAGGCATTGTGCTACCTTCAACTATGGGAAATAAGAGATCCTGTGGTAAAGTCTCTGCTATCCAGGAGCTCTAAGTCAACTGTGTATGCTCACTGGGCTCTTTAAAAATATTAGTGTGACTTCTCTTTCTATTTTTTTGTTGCATCATTTTAAACTATCCATTTTGGTGGTAGTTGGTGATCTACATATAGGATAGAGGGCTATGCATACACATAATGTTGTTGTGATGGTAGTGGTGGAAGCCAGGGTCTCAAGCCTGGCAGGCAAGCACTCTACCACTGAGTTACATCCCAGCTGTTTATAACTTATACATGAAACTCACAAATTGAGAAGTTATGCTATTGTGGTTTGGATTTGAACGTGCCTTAGACATCTTCAGCCTCATGCATTTGGATGTTACAGATTATCCATAGAACCATGGGCTATTGGGATGTTGGCTCCTAGTCTGGAGAGGTAGACTACAGGCATGTGGGTTGGACTACAGGCATGTGGTAGGGGTTTAAAACTGAAAGGGGAGAAACACTGAGGCTGGATCCAGAAGGGTCAGATCACTGGGATGGGACCAGGAAGGATATACATTGCTTCCTGCCTTCCTTCTCGAACTTGATTCGACTTGGCTTCTTGTTTGCAATGCTGTGAGAAATGGCCTCCACTTCTGCCTGTGCCATGTGCTTCCACTGTTGCCAGCCACCCATGAACGGACTGTGACATTCTGAAACCATGAGCTAAAATAAACTTTTCCTCCCCTGAAGTTGTAGTAGGGTACTGAGTCACAGTGAAGAAAAAGTAACTAGGACATGTGCTCAAAAAATTATCAAAAATATTGGTGATTGGTTTTAGTGATCATTTAATATAGTTCAGATCAGCATTGCCTGATACAAACATAAAAACCGTGTGTGAAATTTTGAGTGTTCTTGTAATCTCATTAAAAAGCAAAAAAAAAAAAAAAAAAGAAAAAAACTCAGGAAGAATTATTAATATGTTTTAATTACTATATTCAAAATATTGCCACTTTAACATGTAATCAATATAAAATAATGTAAATATATTTACACTAAGCCTTTGAAATCTGGTATTTATTCTGTAGTTACAGTCCATTAAATACCTGTAGCTTGTGGTTGTCACATTAGCACAGATCTAAATCATGAGTTGAATTCTTGCTCTGCACTTTACCAGCAATGTGACCTTGAGCAAATTCCTTGACCTATCTGAGTGTGAATATCCTTAGCTGTGAAATACAGAAGATCACTGACTTCTCCAGCTGTGATGATTCAAAGACACGGTTGTGGAAAGCACATAGCTGGGGTCTGCTGGATCTTCAGCAGTGGCAGTAAGGAGAGTGGTTATTGTTACTAATAGCAATACAACTCAAGGCCAAGAGTCCCAAATGTCAAATGAGAAATAGACCTTGGGTATGGCTTAGCTCATGTTCCCAGTATTCCATTCACGTGGAGTGCCTGTCTCCTTAAGCCCCAAATAAGACAGTACAATTTCCAGCCCTTTCCGTCCTATTCCACTTTCAGGAACTGAGCATGATGAACGAGAAGTCGGAAGTGAGTCAGCAGGATAGCACTTCGATCCTAAAAAAGCAAGCAGGACATCAGAATGCATAAGCAGGAATATAACGTACAGGAAGTGGGAGGTGATTGTCCCTTTCTTCCAAGAACTAGTTCACCCCATGAGTTATTTGCAGGTTGTTTGTAGAACTTGGGCCAGGCCCTGAGAAATTAAGGACAACAAAGGAAGTGCCACATCAACCAAGCTGGATGCTCAGCTCAGACTAGCTTGTGTGATAAGTCACCAACACATCCCATTCTGCAAATGAAGAATCAGATGCAGGAAGCCAAGATAACTTAGGGAAACTCATATAGAAAGTGGGTGACAGAGCTGAAACTGACCAGCTCCTCAGCGTCTATCTCTCTTTCCCGTTGTACTTCACTGATGGAGGAAATGGCCGGGAAGCAATGCTTGGGGTACTGGGAGGATTTCAGGCAGAAACTTCTTCCACTTTCAATCGTGGCTGCCAAGGACCTTCCTCACTGGGCACATAAATATGATACCTTTCTAACACTTTTTACCTAAGACCATTAGTATGAGGCAAGCAGAATCACCTCTAATCTTTCAACACATACCTTTTCTGGATTATTCTGGTCCCGGCTGGTTTGTGGACTTGGAAGACTGGATCACCAGACTACTGGGACAGTTGAGCAGCAAGCAAAGCCCCGCCTCCTGTCAGCTTGCTCCTATTGAGTTCTAATGCCACTGCTGGTCTGACAGGAGGTAGAGTTTTGCTCCTGGCTCCCTTGCTGCTTCTGCTTGTCATTTCAAAGCTATCCTCCAACAAGTATAAGCACACAAATGCAAACACCATTCTTGGGAGAATGGTCTCCAACTGAACAGTCTTGGTGTCAAAAATATCAGGGACCATTGATGTATAGGAAGGGCTGTAGGAAGGGAGGTAGGGGTGGGGTGGAGTGGGGTGGGTGGGAACAAAATACAACGTCAGGAGGCAATAGCAACTAAGAGACAAGGCATGGCAACGTGCTGGGGAGTGTGAGAGACTAGGCATGTCTAAGTTCATGAGCTTCCTGGGCCTACTTCTCCCCACAGCTGGGCTCCACCCATTTCAGCAGCACAACCTCTGCATCCCAGGAGAGTTTCCTTTGCATATATCTGAGGACTTTGGCCTCATCTTTCCCTTGTTCATCTTTCAGCCTCTGAGTGGGATATTCATCCCATCCCTAAACCTCAGGACCATTAGCCCTGACCCATATTCTTGGACATGTGAGTCAGGCAATGCCCCAAACTTCCCTCCCACATGAATCAGATGAATATTTTATCTTAAAGTTTCCAAATACACTGTAAGATCATCATGCTTAACATCTGTAGGTACTTTTTATTGTTTTGACTTTTTAAGTCTTAATAAATGAAAGTGCAACTTGTGTGGATTGGCCACATCAATAAAACAATATATGCTTCATAATGTTGTACAGGAAATGTCCTGTGAACTAATTTTCAGCTCGGACTCCAAATGCAAGATACTTTTCATTAAAAGTGCAGTTGGAAGGCATACACAAACTTCCACCAATTTTCCCTAACACACCAAATTACACAGCTAAGCTTCAGGTACAGAATAGTGTTGCCTTCTTTGAGAAGTCTTTAAAGACAGTGGTTTCAGGTTAGGAAGGGAGCTGCAGCCTTAAATAGCAAGGCCTAGAGTTAACAGAAGAAACCAAATCTCTCTCTCTCTCTCTCTCTCTCTCTCTCTCTCTCTCTCTCTCTCTCTCTCTGTAGTCCAGGTTGGTCCTGAATTCATAATGTAGCCCAAGCTTCCCTCAAACTCGCAGCAATCTCCCTGCTCAGCCTCCCAACCCTCCCAAGGCATGCACCAACATGATTTTAATGTGGTGCCGGGGAATGGAACTCAGGGCCTTGCACATGCTGGGCAAGTGCTCTCACCACTCAGCTACAAACCCAGCCCATACCTGGAGTCTTTGAAAAATGTAAATGCCTTGGCCTGGGGGTGTAGCTTAATTCTCAAGAAGTAAATAAAAACATTGATGCATGGCTTCAGCGATATTCTGGTGAAAAGTTTACAATTGTCTGTTTAGAAAGGTTAAAAAAAGGTCGTGATTGTAGGCTATTCCCATGGTGGTAAAAACATCCACCACAGCTGATTTCAAGCTATTGGCAGGACATCACTGAAGGCAGAATCGGAAGAAGTATGCACAAGAGGCTCTCTGGAGCTGGCTCAGCACACCAGAGCCTGTCACCCCTCTTCTTCCACTTAATAGGTGTGAGGTGTGACCTGGTCATCAAGAACTTTTAAATCTCCCCAGTAGATTCCACGTGCAGCAAAGATGGAAACCCCTGCATTAAGAGAGATCATAGTAAGGTCTCAGAAACAAGAAACAGGCCCTTGACTGCCTTCCAGTAACGTGTGTGTGTGTGTGTGTGTGTGTGTGTGTGTGTGTGTGTGTGTGAATTCTTGCCTCCTCCAATCAGTCCATTTTCTCCCCTTAGCAAACCATCCACAAAAAAACTAAACCATGAGAAGGCTGCGTAGTGGGTAAGGCCGGTCTCAGGGCACAGGGGTGGTGGTGGCAGAGGAGTGTGGAGGAAGACTGGTGGGAGATCAAGGAGACATCCCATTGTGTCAATGTAATTGTCTGAAAAGAACTTTCTAAGGGTGCTGAAAACACTACATTCCTGCCATGGGACACTCCTCGGTGATGTCATTATCCTTCTATTGAAACTGTCTTTATTCTGAGTGGGTGACAAACATTTGATTTGCTTAATTCTCCATCTTTCTACCTCTAGCTCTGCTGATCGCTCTTTGGTCATTTTGGGTGAAGTGCACCTGAGCTTCTACAGGGAAGGGGCCAGAGAAATGACGCTTTCTTCTACAGGTGGCTGGCCAGGTCCTTTCCTCTGCTAGTTTCTGTCATGGTCTGTGTCATGATCTTGCAGATGTTTACTCATCTGGTGTTTTTAACGCTCTGGGAGCTCCACACAGGCAGGAACTAGAAAGCTACATTATATGTTTTGTGTCCCCTATACCCAAGGTTGGCTCTAAAGGTGAAGTAAACCAGCCAGGTGTGGTGGTACTCTGAGAGGCTGAGGCAGGAAGATCCCAAGTTTGAGCCCAGCCTGGGCAGTTTAGCTACTTAACTAGATTGTGTCTCAAAAACTGAGACGATAGCTCAGTGTGAAGGCCTGGTGTTCAATCCCCAGTGCTACACACACACACACACACACACACACACACACACGAAATAATCAAGGTCTCCCATCATATTACAAATAATTTCAACTTACTTTTACTTTTTAAGATACAAGTAACTCATGAATGGATTCTTGTTTTCAAAAATTAAAGTTTACTATCTAAGCAAAACTTTCCTTTGACCTTTTTGTGCAGTCCTACTCTACTTAGAGGTGACTGCTATCATCAATTAAGTGTATAGTCCAACTCTATTTGCAATTACATACATACAAATATACACACATGAACACACAATGAACACTTAGAAATGTGTTTTTATGTTTTAAAAATATATGCTGTTATGCAATACACATATTTTTATGAAATAATTTTTCATTTAACATTGTCATAGTGATCTTATTGTAATTATTTATTGATATGTTTAATTCACGGAGAGTCAAGGTTTCGAGTATGGTAACTTCACGAAGGAGAGGATCCCAAAATAATACTTACAGGAGAAAGAGAAATATGACAAGGAAAGGATGAGACCAATAAAATGTATTTTATCAAGCAAGCCAGCACTTAGGTAACCAAGGCTGAGTTCCACACGGAGTGAGTTTACTGCATGCTTGTAGAAACCTTCAACTATAGGGAGACAAGGTTTTACTCACCAATTCCCATCACTATCGTTGAAGGTAGTTTCAGAAGGGCATTAACTTCCCGTACTGTTGAGAGGTGTGGCCTGGCTGTAAGGGGCAGATGACTGGGGCTTGACCAGGTTGGGTACCTGCTGGTTCCTCCCTTCTTCCCTGACTTGTCTCTGTTCTGCCATGACTTGAGGATCTCTGTCTCAGGTCCCAGCCCTGGCTCTGGCCCTGCCATGTGATTCCACCATTTTCCAGCCACCTACTCATGAATGAACCATGACCTTCTGAAACTGTGAGCTAAAATAAATCTTTCCTCCCTCAAGTTGTGGATGTTGAGTATTCTGTCCCATCAGTGAAAAAGTAACTAAGACAGATGGTATGATTTAAGGATCAAAGAAATTTCCCTCATCTTGAATGTATAGTGTTTCCAGCATGATTTGTTTAAGAGATTATCTTTTCTCCCTTAGATAATCTTAGTGACTTTGCTAAAAAATGATTAGATCAAATGTGTATAGGTCTATTTCTGGATACTCTATTGTGTCCTGTTAAATTGTATGTCTGTCCTTATACCAGTTCCACATTATCCTGATTAATAGTTTTGTGCTACATTTTGAAATTAGGTATAATTTAAATTCTCCAACTTTTTCTCCCCAAATTATTTTGGTTACATTAGGTCATTTGCACTTCCACATGGATTTTAGAATCAGCTTGTCAACTTCTAGCCCAACCAACAAAAATTCATTTTGGCATTTTGATTTGTATTTCATTGAGTTTGTAGATTCATTTGAAAAGAACTGACATTATAGCAATATTGAACCTCCTGGCCTAGTAACACAGTATATCTTTCCATTTACTTGCTTTTCGGGGGGAGGGGGATTGAACTTAGGGCATTGCAGGTACTAGGCAAGTACTCTACCACTGAGCTACATCTTCAGGATCCTTCTTTGAGATTTAAATTATTTTTCTTGAGAAATGTCTTATACTTTTCAGTGTACAGGTCTTGAATGTTTTGTGCTACCTTTCTGGAAGTATTTCAGGATTTTTGAACGTTATTGTGCAAGCTGGGTGTGATGGTGCATGCCTGTAATCTCAAGAGTCTAAAGGAGGAGGACTGTCGAGAGTGCAAGGCCAGCCTGAGCTACATAGTGAGTCCAGGACCAGCCTGGACTACAGCGTGAGACCCTATCTCAAAAAATGTTATTGTAAATAGTATCAGTTTTAAATTTCATTTTCCAATGTTTCATTGCTGAAATACAGAAATGCACTTTATTTTTTAAAAAATCAACTTTGCATTTTGTGGCCTTGTGAAATCATTTATCCTAATAAAACTTTTCTGAATTCTTGAAAACTTTCTAATCTTATTTTTATGACCTGTGAATAAAGATAGTGTTATTTCTTCCTTTCCAATACTAGGCCTTCTGGGTTTGTTCTTGACTTATTACATCATCTAGGACTGCCAATAAGCTCCTGAATAGAAGTGAAGAGAGCTAAATTTGCTTGCCTCGGTCCTAGTCTTAGGGAACAGTCTTCAACAATTCAGCATCAATTATGATGCTGTTGGTAGATTTTCCATAAATGATTTTTATCAAGTTCCAGACATTCCCCTATATTTTAAGCTAAAAGTACTTTTAGTTCCAATTGTTTGTATTTTACAATACTGAAGGATATTTAGATTGTAACTCTTGGTTTTTTTTGTCTCTAGTATTATTATGTGGAAAATACAGTTTTAGAGTCCCACAATCTTAAACTCTCCTAATCTTCAGCAACGCCACATGTTTAAGTCCTCTATCTTTCACCTCGGTTTCATCACTTATAAAATATAGATAATCACATTAGTTTTCAAGATCATTGTGAATGGTATCAGGTTTGCTTCCATATGTCTGACACATGTATGTGCTCCACGAATCATTACCTCTCTCCAACCCTTATTTTCTCTTGGGAATATACTTTTGACTTTATAATGCCATTTACTTTCTCTGACAAAATGTTTACAGAGGTTTTTTTTTTAAAAGAAATGATTATTAGTCACAAATGAATATCAGAATCTCATCTGTGAAAGACAACTTGCAGTAACACACAACGTCCAATCAAATACTTGCACCCACTTACTGCAGATTCCATAATTATTCTCAGCCTAAGACTTCCTGGGTTTAACATGTTGCCTTAACCACTACAACAACAAATGTACTATTCCAAAGGATACCCAATTATATCATGTTCACTGATTTTAATAGTATATTCAGAAAGAATGATTCACAAGTCTTGGCTCCAACTTATATGTGCAAAGAGCCTTTATTGTTAATCCATACGCGTGTCTTCTTGGGCCTGGAATTCTCCAACTCTGAACACAGCAGGAGTCAAGGATACCAGGACAAAATGTGTAAAAATGGTGTTATAACTCTCAAGCAGTGATTCTAAATGCCAGTCCCAGAGCAAGTGCAGGATGAAGTGTTTCTCACAGATCTCTGTAGAACAAAAAATATAAGGATGATTTGTAAGTTCTTCAAAAAGCTAAATACACTGCTCTTTATTCTGAGATTTTTCTTTCTGACTTTTTAGATGTGAAATGTCCCCATGTGCTGTCATATGGCAACGATTACTTACTACCCTTTCTCAATACAAGTTAGTAAACTTCTCTTAATTTACTATGTACCAACAATTTTTTTTTTGAGACAGGGTCTTATTCTGTAGCCCAGCCTAGTCTTAGACTCATGGCGATCATCCTGCCTCAGCTTCCCAAGTGCTGGAATTACCACCATGCCCAGCTTTTTTTTATGTGGTGCTGGGGGAATTGAACTTAGGGCCCTGCACTTGCTAGGCAAGCACTTAAACCACTGTACTGTTCTTCCAGCCCCATGTACCAACAATTTTTAAGAAGTTACTGGCCTGAGAAGTAGTCAGGAATTTCCGAAGTGTCGATTTGTGCAGTGTTAATAGATGGACTATGGCCTTTATTATTTAGGCAACTGCAGACCTATTTGGAGTCATTTCAGAATTCCAGCCTCTATTGTATAGCCAGATAGTCCATGGGCTCCCATGACAGAGAACTGCAAGGAACTGGTGCCAAGGGCCTGTCTAGATTTAGTGGATTAAGATTAGCCTCACCTAACTTGAGAAAATTATAATTACCAGTTCTTTGGCTATAAATATGGGGAAATTTTGGACGCTTTAAAAAAATACAGAGATGGAGAAATACCAAGACAGAGGACTCACACCAACATGTTTGCTATTTGGTGGGAACCTAGGATTTGCAAAAAGCCTGGAATAGGGCGCAGAGATGGAGTCAGGAGTGAGAGGCAGCTCCTCCCACTTGGCTGAGGCTTAACCTTGTAAGCCTGCATCTTCATAGCTGCTGAATGGAGAGGACAGGCCTGCTTTACTTCTCTGGAGTGTTTACTTGCTGATAGAATGATAATGGACAGGAGAGCGCTTTGCAAACTACAGCATCCCTGGCAGATGTAAGAAAAGACCCTTTCTTACTTTGTTGACAACGGAGAAGGCAATACTTCTAGACACATGGAATTGCTCCAGGCAATCCTTCACTGAGTTCTGATGGAATAGTACAGGACCTGTAGGCTAAACACTGTCAGAACATGTTATCACCAAATAAATCAGGACAATCCTATTTTAACGTCATGTTCCCAAACCTAGTAACTAAGCAGACAGCCTCAGTTTTGGTGAGATGCCAGGTGCAAAGTGGGGTCAAAGGTTCACAGAAAGACAGCAGAACTTACATCAGCTGCTCACGCCTCCAAATTCTCAGTACACGTCTCAGACCAAGTTTGAGCGGCATGATGTAAGTTTAAAAGATATTTTGTCTGAAAATCTATTCTAGCACTAATTAAATTTGCAACCAACAATAAATTTTTATTGCTCCAAGATCTATGTTGTTAGAATATATTCGGATCATAGTTTGTTATTTTAATTATAACAGTTATCCTGTATTGAGTGCTACCTACGCAGGAGGACTATTTTAAGGACTTTAATATATTACCTCATTTAATGGTCCTAGAAACTGTATGAAGAAGGTATTGTCATTGTCTTTATTTTTCTTTGTTTTGTGATGCTGGGACTCAAAGCCAGGACCCTCTGACAGATTAGGCAAGTACTCTGCCACTGGGCTGTGTACTATGCCCTTCTTTTCCTTTCCTCCTCCTCCTCTTCCTCTTCCTCTAATTCCTCCTTTTCCTTTTGTTAGGGAGGAACAAACCCAAGGCCTCATGCATGTTAGCCAAGTAATTGATCTACACATCCAACTGTCTTAGTTACTTTTTCATTTCTGGGACAGAATAACCAACATCCACAACTAAAGGGAGGAAAGGTTGATTTTAGCTCACAGTTTCAGAAGGACTCAGTCTATTCATGGGCATCTGGAAATACTGGAAGCACATGGCAGAGGCCTAGCTAAAGAAAAGCTGTTCACAGTATAGAAACAAGAAGCCTTCCAAGTCAAGCTTCAGTGACCTGTTCCCCTTCCTCAAGACCCAGTGACTCACCCTTTCTGACCAGGCCCACCTCTTAATAGCACATGAAATCCATAATAGCTAATAGATACATGAGGATTTGGGGCATCTGAAATCCAAACTGTAACACCACTGGCCCTTTTTATTATATGTTAAGACAGGATCTCATGAAGTTGTCCAGGCTGGCCTTGAACTTCTGATGCTTCTGCCTCAGCCTCCCAAGTAGCTAAAGTTACAGATACATTCCATGATGCCCACTGTATTCATGTTTAAGGTGAGAAAACTAAAGCAGAGAACTAAATACTTCATTCAAGGGTAACATTTTTAATACGAGATTTGACAAGGCAGCTCCTTGCCCTGGGCCTAACCTACACTGTGCTTCTATTTTTATTAAACACATAATTCTATTCCAAGTACTGGACCGGTAAGCTATAGGGACTAATAAAACCAAATCTATTAGTGGAGAAGAGGAAACTGCAGATAATTATAACCCAATAGAGTAAGTACTAAAATAGATATGCTTATCCCTGTGACTCTGATACTTCTCCAAAGCATGCTCTATTGTCATCTAGAAAATTACATATTTACTTGCTTATTTTCAAAAACTACATCTTCCTCTACTAAGACTATCAACCCCACGAAGGCAGGGTCTTAGTTTTGTTCACATTGTCTCCCAGTACTTAGAGGAATGACTAGCAAGTAAATATATTTAGAAACCAAGTTCAAGGAACAGGAGTTGAAATTAAATAAAAATGAAAGCGAAATGTCATCAAATATCACAGGATTCTTGCTTGGTAATCTGGACTGACAGAATCCACATGGAGTGGAGCGTGATGGAGAGCTCTGGGGAGAAGAAAGGGTACCCACACTAACTCAGGCAGTGAAGATGCCCACTAAGTGTCCTTCTGTGTTTGTGGCTTTAGTCCGTCCTCTCCCCCGGCCCCTGTGGCCATATGGAACTAGCGGGTTTTTTGTTTTCTTGTAACTGACACCTTTTTAAGTTCTTTCTTATTTCCTCAAGAGCCTTTCTCCTGCCTGTGTCTGTTTTCTGCTTTACCGCTTCTGTTTTATCTTCCAAAACTGGGGTCAGCTCTCACTTCTTCCTTGAGCCGAGAGATCCTTGTGTTCCTGGAACACCATCTACTACTGCTAAAATCACTATTTTACTTGTCCCTGGCCTCAAACCAAATGCTCCCTGAAAGCAGAGACCATTCCTGATTCAGGCTGTATTTGCCAAACCAAATACTGTGCCTAGCATGAAAATGACACACGCAGCTAGGTGCAGTGGTGCATGACCACAGCTCCATCTACTAGGGAGGCTGAGGAATGAGGACAGCTTGAGGCCAAGAGTTCAGGGATAGTCTGGGCAGCACAGAGGGACCTCTTCTTTTGAAAAAAAAAAAAAAAACAAATAAAGAGAAAGAAAGAAAGAGAGAGAGAAAGAAAAGAAAAGAAAAAAGAAAAAAGAAAGAAAGAAAAGGATGCTTGGATCTTCCTCCCTGATATTAGATATTGGCCAAATGAAAAATAACACTAAAATCTAGAGTTGATTATGTTTTAGGGAAATAAATCACTCATGAATGCTGCTGCCAAGACTATAAATTATTATAACCATTTTGGAGAGTGATTGATTACTATGTCTTTAAATCATCAAAATGTTTTCTACCCCAAAATTTTAAGTTACATACAGTAAAATAGTCATAGATAGGTGCAAAGATATATGTTCACTGTAGCATTATTTATAAAAATAAAACGCTCAGCAATCAGGGATTGATTAAGTAAATTAAGGAATAATTTTATGCTCGAAGAATGTGTAGCCTTAAGAGACATTATAGAGCAGGTTTTTCACTCTGCTCTCAAGGAGTCCATACAAACTCCTAGGGGCCCTACTGGAAGGTAAGGAAAGAGTAAACACAGGAATGAGCTGAGGCTCCACCCTTACTGCAGGGAGAATAACTCTTGCTGTCTGTACTATGCATCTGAGTTCTGAGTAGAATCCATCAGAAGAGGAGGTGGGGGTGGCAGTATTTCGCCAACACTGAAAAAACTACCATTGCCAAGAAATGTGTCCAAAGCCACTGACTAGTCTTTAAGTAAGTTGTTCAATTTTACCGGGCCCCAGCTTTTCGATATACAAATATGAGGAAAACAACCAAGGTCCTTGCAGATTCTCGGACTTCTCTTGTCTTTGGTGATCTTAAGGGTTTTGAGTGGTGCTGGTAAAGCAGGATGTCCCTCCATGTGGCTTCTCTGATGTTTTTCCTCATGGTTAGATTGAGGTTATGGGCCTGAGGAGAAAAGATACAGAAGTAAAACGCTGTTCTCATCACATCCTGTTCTGGGAACGGGTTACCAAGATGACTTCTCTCTATTGGTGCTGATCTTGCTCATCCGGCCAGCGACTGTCTGCCAGGTTTCCTCCTTGCAGTTACTCCCCACCTTCCTTCTTCCACACCCCCCTAAACCTCATGGGAATAGCACCTGCTTTGGTGTTTCACTCTAAAGCAGACTGCCTTGGATTGACGACTGGGACTTTCTAGGGTGGTGTGACTTAGGAGCTCTTGGATAGAGGGCCTTCAGTGGCCTCATTTGAAATTGATCACGGGATGTCAGAATAAGAAGCCACCACTGGGCAGATTCTAAACACTTGCTTGATGACCTTCCCCATTCTGAAGGCAGCTCTTCCCAAATCCCTACAGAAGTTGCTCATAGCGTTTTAATCATTTAAAGTTGGTGAAACATTCAAAAGAGCAAGGAAGGAGTGAGATAGAGATGGTCAACAGGCTTTGGTTCATGAATCAATTTTAACTGAACTGGAGGGACCAGCTGAATAGTGCCCGGGAGTTTCACAGGCCCAGCCTTAGACTGGGAAACTGTCAGACTAGGCGTGGGCTTTATGGGTATGTTTATTTATTTCTCTGGTTTGTAGTGGTGGTACTGTGGGTGAAACTTGGGGCTTCATGCACATGAAGCACATGAGGAGAGTGACTGAGTTTAATGCTTACGTCATTCTCCTTCAGTGGATTCTTGAACTTATGATTGGCTGCTGAGCAGAAAAAAGTATCACAAATGCTCCTTGGTTAAGATATGGTTATTGTTTTCCATACTTCTTTCTTTCTCCCTTCCCTCATCCTTTCTTTTTTTCCTTTCTTACTTTCTACCACTCTCCCTCTTCTCATTCTTTGTTTTATGGCCGCCTAATCCTCAAAGAGCCCTATTCAAAATCACAATCTCTCAGGAGCTAAGCCCTTATCCTCTATTTTCTGGCTTGCCACCACCAATATGAATATAATAGGACTTCTTGTTTACTGCCTGACCTGACTGATTTTTTTTTTTTAATTTGAAAGTACTTATTTGCTCAATTACAAGAGTATCTTTTTTTTTTTTTTTCCTGAGCTAAGATCCCATTCTGTAATCCAGGCTGGTCCAGAGCTCACTATAGAGCCCAAATTGGCCTCAAACTCATAGTAATCCTCCTCAGCCTCCTGAGTACTTGGATTAGAGGCATGCACCACCACTCCCAGCTTGTGTGGTGTTGGGGAACTGAACTCAGAGCCTTGGGCTTGCTAGGCAAGTGCTGTAACTGCTGTTCTATTCCTCCAGTCCCTAGTGCTTTTTAATACTGGCACAGCTAGCACCTTTTTTTTTTTTAATGACACTTATAGATACCTATTAACTTAAATAAAGTACCCATCTCAACTAGTCCCTTGGCTACATGGACAAGCTCATATGCTAAAGCATGTACCGTAACACTGAAAACATAGGAATTCCACGGATGCCTTTGTTATGAGTATTAGGTGAGAAGACGTAGAACATTTCACAAATTTACCACTTAAGATAGACTAGTTGTTATTACTGAGAAGTACTGTTTTTCTTTTTCTTGGCATTCATTAAGTTATATCATCACGCCCAAGGTAGCGTATACAGTGCACAGGCATGCACCACCACTTCCAGCTTATGTGGTGCTCGGGAATATCGAACCCAGACCTTGTGCTTGCTAGCAAGTGCTTTACCCACCAAACTGTATCCCTAGCTCCTGATTTACCAAATTTTGAATAAAATGTCACACTTCTTACAAAAGAAAAAGTATTGGGAGGCATTGGAAAAGCAGTAATAACTAAAGAATAAGCATGTAATTCTGAACATAGTATTTATAAGTGAAGCATGTAGGAAAGAGGAGGTGGGCCTGATCTTACATTTTGATTTATTCATTAAAACTATTCAATAAACTGGGTATGGTGGTATATGCCTATAATATGAGCTCCTTGAGAGGCTGAGGCAGAAAGACGGCAAGTATAGGTCCAGCCTGGGCAGCATAGCAAGACAGAGGGCTGGGGATGTAGCTCAGTGTGAAGTCCTGGTTCAATCATCCAGGACTGCCAAAACAAACCAACAACGTGCCAACCGTTGGAGTTGGGGATAAAAATGGATTTGGTTGTTTCTGTCCGGATGAGATGTAGGGATGTATAGACTAATGCTTTCTTTGTATGAGGGGATCACAAGGTTGCTCAAGGAAGCAAGGAGTGAGCGCCAGGACCCGCAGACCCAGCTGTGGACGGCGTAACGTTACATTCTTCTTGTAATAGTGGTGGTTCTGCTGATGGTCCCTGATGCCCAAGGTCTGACTACAGAGACTTCCTAGGGGATGGGCAGCAGCAACCCCTGATTCAGTGATTTTTCTCTTGTCTCTGTTCTCCTGACTGCCCAACCTTGTCTCTCCTCTGCACCGCTCATTTGTTTAATTTGACATGTTACTTAGTCTTGGCAGTACCTTCAGTTAGGCAGGGAAGCTGCCTCTCTCTCCTTTAGGTGATGATACACATGTCAAATCCCAACCACTATCTTACTTATCCAAGTATGTGTGCCTTCTTTTCCATATTTTTAATACTATTTTTGCATATATGTGTTGCACGGAACACTTCATTGGCCTCTGTAGATTGGGAGCTACAGTGCATCCAAAGTAACCCAAATCCCTGGGTAATTCTCAATCCAGTGGTTCTCAGGATTAGAGGCAGGGTACTCTGAGAGTTCAAAAGGCAGTCAACCAAACATTCCCTAGGGAGTTTTTCTGAACTTTGTGTGGTTGACAGCCTACATTTCTGCCAATTCTTGCAGACATCCCACTGCCAATTCTTATAGACCAGAGAGTTTGGGGCAGAAGGAATGAACAAGCACAAATATTGTGGATAAGCTATATAAGCAAGTCTAAAAATCTTTCTCCCTTGAGCTGGGAGCATATCTCAGTGGTTAAAGCCCTTGCCTAGCATGCTCAAGGGCCTAGGTTTGAACTCACAGCACTACTTAAAGATTAGCTGGGCATGGTGGCTCACACAGATAATCCCAATACTTGGGAGATTGAGCAGGAGGATTGCCATGAATTTAAGGCCAGCCTGGACTCTAGAATGAATTCAAGACCAACCTGGACTATAGATTGAGACTCTGCCTCAAAAAAACAAAAACAAAAAACTTTTTCTCCCATCTTTGTGAATATTAAGACATTTCAAGAAGCTTTTGTCTCTGGATTGGAACTTGACACAAATAGATGCTTATCAAAGAAACTGCCTTTACTCTGTGGATCAGAAATAGGCTGATTTTGAAGAGCCAGGACGATCCCACAAGATGGTTTTGGACACTTCTTAGCCAGGCAAGTCTTTGCCACTATTTTTGTTTCAGAACCACCCACCTCATGAGACTTCCTGTCTCAGGAAAGGCATTTAATCACCGGAGTTCTCCCCGACTAGGGAGGGGAAGTAGGAAGACCGGGCGCAGGTATGAGCTACAAGGCAAAAGAGCATTTGTCGCCTATACACTGACTCCTCTACTACTTTGCAACAGGAAAGACTGATACTCAAGGGTTTTAGAAAGTGACAGGTGAGTGAGCTCACAAGTGTAGTTTTTCATATAGCTTGGACAGGTGCAGATTGAATCCTTTACATATGGTCAAATCCCCCTGCCCACCTGGACTGTGGACGGATGAGACCAGAGTGCAACGCCAACTTCAAATTACTCCAATTGCAGATGATGGTGCTTGTTAGCGGAGATGATCCTTCTCCATGGGAGATTCGGAGTACAAGAGGAAAGGGGACGCGTTCTCGTTGGCATGCTAACTGCACTTAATTGGCCACTTGACTTTTTGAGTCTGGACAGCAATCATATATGAGTGGCTTTTAGAAGTGGAATTTTGAGTCTGTCTACATGTCAGGAAGAAGTTTTAAAACAATCTGCCAAGATCTATGTGGTGACAGAAAGAAATGGCTCCGTCCTAGCCCTTTTCCTCAAAGTAAAGACCACAGTAAGAGCTTCCCTCTGCAAGTGGCCAAATTAACATGGAATGGAGTGATTAAATGCTTTGGAATTGCAAGTTTCAGGGTCTGGAGGAGTAGCTCAGTAGCTAAAGCACTAGCTTACCAAGCTCCAGGCCCTGAGTTCAATTCTCCAGCACTATGTAAGCCAGGTATGGTAACACATGCCTGTAACCCCAGCACTAGGGAGGCTGGGGCAGAAGGATTGCCCTGTGTTCTGGGCTGGTCCTAAACTCAGTGTAGCCCACGCTGGCCTCGAGCTCATGGCAATCCTCCTG
The DNA here is from genome assembly GCA_004027205.1 of Ctenodactylus gundi. Classification (NCBI taxonomy): domain Eukaryota; kingdom Metazoa; phylum Chordata; class Mammalia; order Rodentia; family Ctenodactylidae; genus Ctenodactylus; species Ctenodactylus gundi. The sequence continues at coordinate 396,659 of PVKB01000668.1, forward strand.
CCTCATCCCTCTACGTGCTGGGATTACAGACATGTGCTACCACATCCAGCTAATATTTATATGGTGCTGGGGAATCAAACCCAGGGCCTTGTGCATGCTAGGCAAGTGCTCATACCACTGAGCTATTCTTCACACGCCCACCAGGTGATTCGAATGCAGTAGTTCTAGCCCCAACCAGTGCTTCTGAGACAACTTTGGAAAGATGCTACCTACCACTGTGGAGGATGAGCCTGAAAGCCCGCACCTTCCACATTTGGCCTGGAATCAGCACCCCGCCCCCTCGTCCCCGTGTCTCACGCTCAATTTCTACTATGCCAACAGAACCTTTCCCCATATTGGGGTTTCTGAAGCTACAGACAGAGACCTAGCTCCATATCTGGAGGTAAGATCTACCCGAGATTGCAATTTGGCTCTGCCACTTGGCAAGTTCTGACACCGTCTCAAGCCCCGTCATTCCCATATTTGAAATGATGCCAGTAACACCCAGTTCCCAGGGTTCCTGGTAGGACTCCTTGAAATGACATTTATAAAGTGTCTAGGAGGCCGAGGCACACTGGTTGTAAAAGCTGGCTCCCTTGCTCAGCCTTCCAGAAGTGAGGTCAGCTAGGCTTTCACAGGGCCTTCCACTGGAACTGTTCTATCAGGCACCCCAATACCAGAGTTTTCATGTCAGTTCAGGACCCAAGTTAGAAAAAGAAACCTCAAGTTAAGGATCCCTGGAGATAACTTGGAGTTTGTGACAATTCTGCATTCTATGTCCAAATGTAAGAACCTACTGTAATTGTTAATGCACAGATGCTTCAATTCAGTTTAAACAAAACAAAAATGACTTCCCATGGCATAAATTATTATTCTCTCCCTCCACAGTCCACACCCATCTCTGTGGGAGAAGAGAAAAGCAAATAATCTAAGCTACGTGTTCTTGAAATAAGACTAGAAACCAAGCCCCACCTGAAATGTATCCTCAATCCCTTGATAATTTGTGAAAATCTGAGGCAGCTACACAAGCTTTTTTTTTTTTTTTTAAGACATGGGCTATCAAGCCAAGGACAATGCAACGACAACAGGCATTATTTCCAACCCAGTAGGTGCTCATTTAAAGTTTTTGAGAAGTTATATTCTTGTAAAACATAAACTGAATCGGCCCCAATAAGTAACCATGCCACATTTCCTCAGATGTTGAAACCAGTGACACTGGCTTAATAGTTTGTTTTTATGGGAACATTTAAAAATATTGTTACTCTTTTTTATTTTAGAGAATCAGGTAACTTTAGGCATCTTGGTGCACAAAACCTATGGGTTCTGACCAGAGTATCTTTTAGTCATGGCAATCCTCCTGCCTCAGACTCTCAAGGCCCCTTATGTGGCTCTGGGGGATCGAAACTGGAGCCTCATGTTCCCTAGGCAAGCGTTCTAATCACCTAGCTGTGCTCTCGGCCCCTCAAGGCAGGGAAATCAATGATACAGCAGATAGATCAGAACTATGGGCAGAGGCCAGGTTCTAGCATTAGAATTAAGGAAGTCCTGGGCAAGGAGCTGTCCATGCCTTTGGTGCTGACGACCTCGGCAGTTTACCACAGTGAGGCTACAAGTAGAAGCAGTGTAGTAGACGATCTCAGGGTCAAGGGAGAGGCCGACTTAGAGACTGTATGCCCTTCAAAGGGGGCGAGAATATTCCTAGATTAGGCTAGAATGCACTTGAATAAGTAATGCTATCAAGTCCTACTATCCTTGCTCTGCTAATGTGTAAAATAGTCTCAGTAACATCACCAGAGAATGAGGGTAGCACATTCCAGGAATTTTACAAAGGGTATGGAGTATGACACTGGACACTTATTAAGCACCCAATTGCTTATTGTAGGTTCTTTACTTCAAATCACTTGTTTCAATCTTAAAAGACAGCTACCATTGTCCTCAGTTTAAATCGGAGAAACTAAGACTGAGGGAGGTTAAATAAATGTGCCGAACGCTTCACATCTAGAAAGTGGCACACCCTTTTACCATGAACTCCAGACTTTGTATATGAACTACGTCAAACTTCAAATTTTGAATCTGTTTATCAATGTGAAATTTATCTGGGGCTGAAGCCGAGTCTTGGGCAGAAACATGCCTACTCGACAGAAAGAAGGATGACCTTGGAAAACCAGGCTCAGGAAGAAGCAGGTATTCAGGTCAGAATCTAGAGTCACTGTGTTACTCTTGACACGGCCCCTTTGTATCTAAGAAGGGCATTGATGCTAGTAATGCCCATCTTCTTAAACAGGAACCCGTCAAATGGGGGATCACTACTAACAAGATGCTTAACATCAAGAGAAACTCCGACAATTAATAAACTTGATCTCAATTTTATTATGTTTCCCCTACAGGGAGTCCTGGGGACATTTTATATGTCCCAAACAAATTTATTTCACTCTATTTTTCCTCTTGTCCAGTTGTCTCAGCTATTTTGCTGAACGATGCTGTCAAATCTGAGCTGTATATTTGACAAATTCCTTACTCTTTTCCACCTAACTTCACCAAGATCGACTAATCAGTATTACTTCCATGCATCCTTGCAGTTCCTTTACATTTCCCACTGTCACCGCTTTGGTTCTGGTCACCATTATCTCCTGAGTACACTGTTGCAGTACAATCCCTCTTCTTCCAGTTTTGTCTCCAACAAGTCTGTCAGAGCCACCCAAAAGCAAGTCTAAACATGTAAGTCCCTTGCATTTAATGTAGTGAGCATTCTACCATGATTAAGACTGAGAGCTCTGGGACCAAACCAGTAGATTTTGAATCTAGCCCTCACCTTTACTGTTGATCCCTGCACACAGTACTGGACTTTCTCATGCAGTAGTCTCTGTATCTGTAAATTGGGAATGACACCAGGAGTAGCTTCATCGGAAGCTGTCATTGAAAGCTAAATACAATAGTACAAGCCACGGTCATAGCTACGGTCTCTTTTTGTAGCAAAACTCCTTGAAAGAATGGTCTATACTCACTGTCTTACATTTTCTCTTTCATCCTTTTTATTTGAAAATCCCTTTGATTATGGAATATCAAACATACATAGAAGAGAAAATGGTTGAATATATTCCCAAGTACCCAACACACAATTTTCAACAATTATTTCCAGTCTTGTTCTACCTCCTGGATTATTCTTCGGAATTGTTTCATAATAAATCCTAGATATATAATTTCAACTGTACCTCTAAAAGGTACTCCATTTTTTAAAAAGATGAAAATAATGGGGTGGGGGGTATAGCTTAGAGGTTAAAGCTCTTGCCTAGCAAGCACAAGGCCCTGGGTTTTATTCACTAGTAAATTGGTATGACGGTGCCTGCCTGTAATCTCAACACTTGGGAGGCTGAGGCAGGATGATTGCCATGAATTTAGGACCAGCCTGGGATCCATAGTGAGTTCAGGACCAGCCTGGACTACAGAACAAGACTCTGTCTCCAAAAAAAAAAAAAACAAAAAACAAAAAAACCCCCAAAAAACCTAGATCATATCCAAAATACTCAGGCAGTGGCTCTTCTTGTTCTTGCCATTTTGTTACCTTTTGTTGAAGAAACAAGACCCATTTCCTGTGAAGTTTCCCACAGACTAGATTTCCTCATTGCATCCTTTCTTCCTGTTAGAAATGGTGTCTTAGTTACTTACACCCAAACATCCACAATGAAAGGGAGGAAAGATTTAATTAGCTCCAGAGTCCAAGTGAGCAAGCCGGTCAGCTTTCCCAGGAAGAAACTGCAACAATGTTTCTTCTTCCTTCCTCTAAGTACTTCAAGTTGCCAGTTGCCCATTCCCCACTTCCTGGCCCACACATCAGTCACAAACACTTCAAATGTCTACCCTGGGCGATCTCTAAAATCAACAAATTGACAATCTTTCCAGGTCAAACCTGAAACAGCTGCCCCTTCCAGCCAGGCCCCAGTCACGCACAGTTCCAAATACACGAGGCTTTGGGGGGACTCTCAAGATCCAAACTGTAAAAAATGACTTCCTCTTCGTGGTTTTGTAAATTGAGGGCAAGAGCTACAGGCTGGATCATATTTGGATCATATTTGGATTTCATTTTTTTTTCAAGAGAACTTAATGGCTTCTCATAATGCTGTGGTGCGCTTTGTTGAGATTTAATCACTCATTCATCATGGGCTTCAAAATGATCTTCTGCCGTTCCCCTCTTATTTGCTAGCTGAATCCTTCGACCGGCTGGCGGCTGGCCCCTTAGTCCCCTGCCACCTTCTCCTGAAGCTAGTCTAGCGAGGATCCCACCCCCCCCCACCCCCCACCCCCACCAGTGTACTTGGGTCGCTATGCTGGACCGTTGGCAGTCCTCACACTGATCCATCCATCGCTGCACTTACTTACTTAGCATTGAGTTGGCGCCTCTCTTCTGGAAGATTCCACTTGGCGCTGAGGATATCAGTCACACTTCTGACTTTCTTCTTATCTCACGGGCTTCTCTTTTTCTGTCTCCTTTGCTCAGCCTTATCTCTCTAAATTTTTACTGTGGAGTAGTCATCCCCCCCACGACCCCCCAGAAAAGCCTTTGAACCTCCTCTTTCTACACATACCCTCCACCTCCCTGGAGAACCCCCCCACCTGATTATCGCTAAATACTATTATGCTAATTACTCTCATATTTATATCCCCGGCCCATATATTATGGCCAAACTCCAGACTCAAAAGAACCTCAAAGAAGGGGTGCTACTGCAAACACTGTCAGCTAGGCTTGGGGGTGCCTGTCTGTGATCCCAGTGCTCCGGAAGGAGAGGCAGGAAGATTGCAAGATGGAGCCTAGCGGGGGTAGCTCAGCCACTTCGTGAGACCCTGGCTCACAATCAGTAATAAAAAGGGCTGGTGTTGTAGATCAGTACTAAGGTCCTGGGTTCAATCCACCTCCAGTGCCACAAACAAAACAAAACAAAACCCTGCACATAGTAGGAGCTCAGAAAAACATTTTCCCTTTCTGCCAGATGTACTAGTAGACACACTGCTGGTATGAGTCATCCTCATAGCCTTCTTCCTCCCAACACCTATTTCCTATGCTGCTGCAAACAACTTAAGGAGCCTTAGCTCCAGCCTGTGTGACACACGGGTCCTGTGTTAGTCACTGTCTCCCCAGCAGGTCCGCTTGGACTCTGAGAAGGGGGGAAAAAATCATTGTTTTGGTTCAAGTGTGATAAACAGTGATTGGCAGTCCTGGAAAAGAAGCTGTTGAATAAGAAGAAAAAAGCCTCTAATTATTCCTCTTAACCTGCCTGTTATCCTGTCTGTTCCATTCATTCTCTGACAACTGGCTTCCCCCCACTGCTTTAGCTGTTTAGGAATAAATTATTTTGAAGAAATGTGTTTTCAAATAAATTTGTTAAGGCTAAAATGTTGACGTTTGGGAAATTCTCTATATTCTGAGTCTGAGCTCCCCTACCTTCTACTGAGAGACTGGGGAGTTGCTCTCACTGGGGAGCTAAGAGGGCGCTGAGGTCCAACAGTGGGAGACCAAATTCTGACCCTAGATTCTTTGTAATTAGTTGTGTAGCCTATGGACAATACTCGACCCTCCAGTCACAGCTTCTTCATCTATAAAGTACGTATGATGTATATGCCTCTTTGGACAATAAGTGTAAAAGCATCTTGGAAATACAAAGCTTTATTTTATTTTATTTTTTAAGATGTGCCCAAAATGCTGATCAGTTTAGTGGAGGAAAAAAAAAAAAAAGACTTCGGGCATGTCAGGCTAGTCCCTGCCCTTGGAACTTAAGAGGTTTCTGACCTTGGCCCCTCAGGCAGCATCGTCTGCATACATCATTCTGTTCTTATAGGGCAGAGAGTCAGAGAAACCTTGGGGACTCACCGGGGACTGGGTCGGATGAGGGAGGCGGAGGAAGAGGAAGGCTCTTAGGAGGAGGGAAAGAGAGCCTAGGATTTCACTGTGGGAGCTCAGAGCCACCGATTTTGGGGTCATTGTCACGGTCGTTGCTATTGTCCCGCATTGCTCACTCCCACCCTGCTGCTGCAACCTGGGGACGGCCAAGTTAGGCTGCTGGTCACTGTTGGTAATCTGGGCATCATTGAGTCCACAGAGTGGGTTCTCTGGGTGCGAAGTCTGTGATGTTAAGGGGAAGAGCTTGAACCAGGAGTGGAGACCCTACCCATTCTTACAGTCATCTTTTTAGAGTTGGGCCAATAGAAGAGACTGTGCGCTGATGTGGTAATGTGCCCCTGCTTCTTGGGGTTACACTGTGGCGTAGGGGAGAAGTGACAGGAGCTACACAGCGCAGTTGGGGTCCCCCTCTCCCTCTCTTGTCCTTTTGTCCTGCCTCCACTCACCCTGTTCCCTCTCTTTGTCTCCTAACACTCCCTGCTTTGAGATCTCTGTAACTGCCCTTCCTCACCTTTGACAAGGCAATTGCTAAGTGCAATGGGCATTCTGGATTGGATCCTGAATCAGAAAAAAAGGACATCGGTGGAAAAACTGGTAAAGTTTGAATCAGAAATCTACGGTTTCACAAACAGTATTGCACCGTGCTAATTTCTTGCTTTCACCATATTGACATGGCAGCGGTGCGGAATGGGTGAAGAACATGCAGGAATCCTCTGGATCTTGGCAACTCCTCTGTAAAGCTAAAATTATTTCAAAACAAAAAGTTTATTTTGAAAAAAGTACTTTCCTTTCTCTGGGGAGTCCCAGCACCACTTTTCATGGCATCAGCCTCTACCAAGTCCCTTCCTAGGACAGTTTCCCAGCAAAGAGTCTTCTCTCCCTAAGAGGATTTCTGTGTCAGCTGTTAGGACACTTCGCCTCACGTACACATTAGCTCACTTAATCTGAACAACAGGCACTGTGGATTATTACTCCCATTTTCTCCTAGGTCTAGAAATTGATACTCACAGTAGTTAATTGTCATAGCATGGTAGAGCAGAAGAGGAAGAATTTAAAACCGGATTTTGATTCTAATTTTGATTCTCACCACTGGGCTAGCCTTCCTTCCTGCTCCTTTGAAGGGGGTTATGTTCCTACCTCAGCATTTAACCTTTTTATCTTACGAGTCCAGTTTCCCTAACAGTCTTCTGCTAATCCTCGCATCGCATGCATTTACTCATTCATTCAACCAGCATACACTGAGTGTGCTATCCTGTGAGCTGGCTGTGCTCCAGGTATTTGGTTCTCAAAATCAGTAAGACGTGATTCTTGCTCGCAAGGGGCCTCAGCCTGGTAGAGGGGACAGACCGGAAGACAAACGCAAAGCAATTAGACAAGGCCGGTCTTATCAAGGGGTGGTGTTGTGGATGAAGGAGTCACCCCAGGCAAGGTTTATGGGTTCAGCTTGAATCATGCGGGATGAATGAGCATTTTCCAGGAGGTCTTAGAGGCTGGGGTAGAGCACCGCAGACCAAGGGCGCAGCAGGAGCAAAGGCAGGAAGGTGTGAAGGAACACCCAGGAGGTGCCAGGCTGTGGCCTGCTGGGAGCTCAGGGTGTCTGAGAGGGTTTGTGGGTGAGGCCAGGGAGGCATTTGAGATGGGTCACGAAGGCCTTGGGGCCAGGCTAGGGGGGTTCAACGTTTTCCCACAGGTGATGATGGAGGAGCAAAGATGAATCGTAAGGCAGAGTGATGCGGTTGGATCTGGGGTCTGGCTGCCGAGAGAAGGGCTAAAGGGATCAGTCTGAAGCAGGAGTCAGGCAAGGATGCTGCAGTAAACCTGGCGAAACACTGTGGTGTTCTCACCTGGGAAGGTGGCAGTGAGGATGGAGACAAAACGAATGTGAGAGAAGTTAAGAATAGTAACTCTATTCTGGCCCCAAATACGAAATTTCTTTAAATTCTTTTTTGCTCCCTCATTCCCATCCAATTGATCAGTACATCCTATTAGCCCATCTTCGCCACATATTTAAAGTCTGACCGCTCCTGACCTCTTCTGCTATGGCTGCCAAGCACCACCACCTCTCGCTTGGATGGCTGCTGTGTCCTCCTAGCTGGTCTCTCTTCTTCTTTGGTCCACACAGCAGCCGGGAGGAATATTGTGAAAGGTGAGACGCACCATGTTGTCCTCTGCTGCCGGGGCTTCCCTCTCATCCGCCTCACAATGGTCCTACCTGATTGGACTCCGGCTACTTCTCAGATTTCATTCTCCAGCATCAAATTCAAATGACATCACCCTCCTATGTCACTCGCCCCTACCCTGCCTTGGTCATTCTAAAATACCTAGCTCCTTTCTGTTTCGGGGCTCTTGTACCGATGGCCCTCCACCGAGAGAGATGCTCTTCCTCCAGATGCCGGCACGGCTCTGTCTTTTACTTTGTTCGTGTCTCTGTCACAGTGTTATCTCATCAGTTTTTCCTTGCAAATAAAACATCATCACCACTCATATATCCCTTCACTTTCTTTTTAGCAGCTAGCTACGTAACATATTATTTATTTTGCTTACTGTCTGTCTTCCTAGACCCACCACTGATTCAACGCCCCCCCCACACACACACATGCACACACACACACACACACACATACACACACGCACTGGTGTAAGCAAATGCTCTGTCTGCTCAGCTCCCTGCTGGGTCGAACCTGGCACATAGTAAGTACTCAGTAACTGTGGAGGTTCTTGTTGCAAAGTACAAACTCCAGGACTTGGTAATTGTTTGGATATGGAAAATAAGGTGCTGAAAGGGTTTGGAGGGTTGAAAATTTCTAAAGCAGGGTTCAATAGAGTAATGTGTGTGGTTATTGCCACGTACTTCAAGTCCCCTGTCCGCGCTCACCTTGGGCACTCTTAGGTGTCACCGTATGGAGTTCATTAATTCAAAAACCCAAACTCTTGAGGAGCAAAGTATGATTGCAGGTCTGTGGCCTGACTGGGCTGAGGACGGCACCCCAAGAGAACACTTAGCTGCCTTACCGAGAACGGAGCATGGATGGGGTGAAGGGGCTGTCTGCCAGGCCTAGTCAGGACGTACCTGTGCTAAGTAGTGATGGCCAATGGAATCATATGGGCCTGTGGCCCAGCTGTAGATGATAGTCTGAGGACACTCTTCATGGTAGGTTTATAGGAGGATAGATGGCAGGAGGCAAAACAGAGCAGAGGCCAAAATAGAGCAGCTACATGGAATTCAATACTGAGTGGGTGGCTCACCTGCCAGGGCGTAGCAAGGGGAGAAATGAAGAACAAGAAGGCAAGTGTGTTAGTGACCCTGGGGTGCTCTAAAAGCCCAGAAGCTGGGGTGGGGGTGAGGGGATGGAGGCGTAAAACCACACACATTTATTCTGATGGTTCAGAATTGAAGTGTCAGCAGAGCCCTCACATCTCTCTGACCCTGGGTACAGTCTTCCCTTATTTCTTTCCAGCTCATGGAAGCCAAGAATGATTATGACCATTTCAGCATCTTTGCTGGCCGAAGAAGGAGCCTGATTCCAGCAGCAAGGAATGAGGGCAGCACAGAGAAGGAAGCAGAGGTGAGTAATGGAAGAGCGATAGTCACATAGAGACACCCATTTGGGTCCCCAAATCTGATGTGCTCCCCACATCCTGGTAAGTGGTGTGAAGCAACAAATCTCCTTTGAGAAGTAAGCTGGTTTGAGTCGCGATTTTGCCATTTACAATCAAATACCTCTTGCAAGTACATCAACACAACGTTTATTTTGAATAAATTCCTGTTTTCCTGAGGAGACTTGAATAAGTCTGCAATTTACTTCTAAATGTCCTACTTTGAAGAATGAGGGAGGCATTTGATTCCTGATTTTATAGTTAAGAGAACTGAGGTAGCACCATTAGTAAATGTCAGAACTAGTATGTGAACCCAACACTATGTTCAAGAAACAGAAATCAGACTTTTTTTTCTCCAATATTTTTCTCCAGAAGATTTGAGTAATAATATTAATCATGAGCGTGTCCACAAATGATTTATCAAATTGTTGAAACACACTGTGCCTCAATTTCCCCCTTTGTAAATGGGATCAGTAGTATTTATTACCTTGTAGAATCATACTAAGAATCAAATGAGATTTTAGATACCTACATATGGGTGTTACACATAGAGACATAGAAATATACATGTTACATAGGACAGTGTCTGGCACTTAGATAACACCCAATAAAGTTCAGTTATTATTATAATAATTATCATCACTGCCATCATCATCATTAAACTCCTGGGCTAAAGCCCAGAACTATCCGTGTGAGCCTCCACTCCCTGCCGTCAGCCGAGGGACAGCTGCACTTGCTGTCGGCTTATCCTCCAGAGGCTCAGGGCTTGGCTGTCGCTGGCAGGGCATTTTAATGTGGCACAGTGTTTACATTTCTGTCATCTTGTTGTACCTGCCCCCTGAGGTGGCTGAAGCACAGACATCTGTGCGGAAAATAAAGAAATAAAATCAGCTGTGATGAAGCTTTCTCATTTCTCTCTACGTCAAAGCTATTTTTCAGTGTATCTTTTGGGTAAACAGGTGAAGACTTACTTTGAGTCCTGTGGATCAAAGCCTGGGTTGCAGCCCCTAGAGGCAACAGTTGGGGTAATCTGGGGTCAGCAAGGGATAGGGACAAGATGGAAAGTTTGGCAGCCAGGCATCCGAGCAACAATGCACTGAAGAAGCACTAGCTTTTGAATTCATACAACAGCGTGATGATCACCCATCAATTAGAGCCATAGATATTCAGAAGCAGTTCAGCAAACTCTAAAGATTATTTTTAACTCCACACACCAGACAGCCGGGCTGGCTCCTCTGGCAGCTCTGTCAATCTCAGCAAATCTGAGTTAGAGTCATGGAAGGAAACAGCCGGCAAGATGGCGGACCAGGACAGTGCTTCTCTTGGGTGTGCAACAACTTTAGAAAAATTAGGTTAAGCAGATCTGCCCAAGGACCACACCACCAGGGACCGGGCCACCACGGCCAATAAGAGCCTCCTTTCCGCTAGCAGCACCTGTCCAGGCTTTGTACTGACTTATGCTCTTGACCGCTGAAACGTCTTTCAGTTCTGCTCTTCAGAATTTAAAGATCTTCTGCATCTCTATGTTGACCTTTACTGGTTTCAAGAGCTGACCTGCATTTGCAATCTGTCTGCTTGGATAATACCCTACCTTGCTGGAATCTCACCATGCATGAAGCTTCCTGAGTCCTATCTTCTCACCAAAGAACATTAAATAACTATTATTCACTCTCTCCCAGAGAAAGTCTAATGCAGAGGATTGGGGCGAAGACCAGGCTTCTGAATTTGAACAATCTGGTGCAGGTGGTGAAGGGATTGTGCCTGCTGTTGCACTGCTTCACAGGTCCCATGAACGGCCTCTTCTGTATCTCCATTGCTTCTACAAGGGCTCTTTTCTCTTCAGTTGTGACCTTTTAGCTCATGCAGAAGGATGAATTCAGCTTGCAGAGACTTGGGAGATGAATTATCTTCATGAAACCAAAAGGTCACACAGGAGGAAATGATGTGGCATCCTAAGTTCTTTACCAAGAGACTTCACCAAGATATTAGACATAAGTTTTTGTTTTGATTATCTTTTATATTTTTTCTTTATTTTTCCTCTGTCTTGTAAGAACTCCTGTCCCATGGTGAAAAAGAAAAGACATCCAGTGGTTAGATTTCTGGTTTTTAGATTTTTTTTTTTTGGCTGTCTCATAATGAAGAACACACAATTCCACAAGTTTTTATCACCCACTCTTCTGTGAAGACCCTGGAGTTATCTAAATTCAGTGTATGAGCTGGGATAACTCAAGTTCCATTACGGGGTCATTAAACACTTTAGATAAAAAAGTGAAGTTGTAGTAGACATAGTCTTAAACAAAAGAGGTAAGAAGAGCTACTATGTAAACAACAGGTGCTTTAAGGCCATTCCATTTTGAGGAAGGAAGAGGAGACCCTTGTTTAAAACACAGAGATAAGGGAAAATGATAGTTTCTGCCTGCTGGCCTAAGTTAGTTGATCTCTGTTTCATGGTCAGCTCTCTGTATGGGTTAAGTTCTGTGGTATTAGGTCTCTGAGAACTAATGACTTACAACACTCAACTATTTTGTTTATCCTCACAACTTTTCACAGTGTACTAAGTCAGCAAATATTTATTAAGTTTTTAAAGCATGCCCAGTGTTCTGCCAGGTTTTTGATGTATATAGAGTGTAATGACCACCCATTGGCAGTAAGGGTGTTAAAAAACCTAATAGCAGAAATCTGTTAAAGTCCATCCTGCCCAGCTCATATAAAAGGGTCTCTGACAGTGAGGCAATCTCAGACCTTGAAAGGGGTACACTTCTTCAGGAAATCCCACGAACACACTCCTCCAGGGATTCCTTCTCCAAGGGTTCCTTTCTTCTTAGCTGATATGCATCAACCTCCCTAACTAAAGAAAAGACTGTCCAGCTGAAGGAAAAGATCTTTTGGAATGTAACTTTATTTTTGAGACAAGGTCTCTCTTTGTAGCCCAGGCTGGTCCTGAACTCACTACAAAGCCCAGGCTGGTCTTTGGACTCATGGCAAATCTCCTGCCTCAGCCTCCCAAGTGCTGAGATTACAGGCGTGAGCCACCACACCCAGTTTATGTGGTGCTGGGGAATCAAACTCCGGTATTTAGCACTTGACTTAGTGGTTGCTAGGCAAGTGCTTTAACTGCTGAGCCATTCCTCCCACCCTAGATTGTGACTTAATGCAGCTTGATGCAGACACTCTCAGAAGATCAGTGGGACCATACAGGACATTCCTTAGATAGTTTTATCTTACTCCAAAACTTCTTTTCACTCACATCCCCAGAAGGCACCAATTAGCAACCTGATGTGTGGCTCTTCTCTTGGACTGACCCACTGGCCCCCTGACAGGGTGCTCTGACCTGAATAAACTCTTAACTTTATCTTTGCCTCTGTGGTAAATTCTTTTACAGACCTTCAATACTGGTTTACGTTTGCTGTCCGGTACTCAGAGGTAGGTAAGTCCCTCTAGGGCTTAGAGTCTAAGGGTTCATGGGAGGAAAACAGAGAAGTCAAATGTACCACCTACATTTGCATATCTGATCGTGGTAAGAGGTATAACTGAAAGTTAAGACGTACCCTCACCCTTCACTTTTCACAGAACTCAGTGACTAAGCTTGTAATCTCTGATTTTTGACATTTTGAGATTTAAGTACTAAAGAACTCTTCCTTTTTTTTTTTAAACTAGGAATTGAACACAGGGCCCTGACAATTAGCTATACCCCAAGCCCTCAGCGCCCCCCTTTTTTTCTTATATTTTATTTTGAGACAGAGTCCCACTAAGTTCCTAGATTGCCCAGTCTGGCCTCAAGTTTGCAGTACTCCTGCCTTAACCTCCTAGAGTGCTTAAACTACAGGTCTGCACTACCAGGCCTGGCTGAAATTCCTTTTCCTGAAGTGAGGATCACAAGAGCTGTCCCTACCTCTCCCCTTCTCCCCTTCCTGCCATCCCTGTCTCCTTCTGTTCATGCCCCTGTGCAATCCCCTTCTCTTCAGTGATTAATGAACAGCTTCCAGCAAATAGACCCCAGAAGTGATAGGAGGGCGCTTCTAAGATTAGAGTATCTAAAAAGACTGACTTTCTCGCCCGAGTAGGTTCTCTCTCTCTCTCTCTCTCTCTCTCTCTCTCTCTCTCTCTCTTTCTCTCTCTCTCTCTTTCTCCCCCTTTCCCCGTGCTAAGGGAAGCTGTCCTGTGATAAGCAGGCCTCTGGAGCTCTTCATGTAGTAAATACTCAAGATCTTTGGTGCTGTAACAGTTCACAAGGACCTGGAGCCAGCAGCAGCCATGCCACTGCGGTTGCAGCTGGATCCCTCAGCTCTAGCTGGGTTTCAGATGAGATTTACCCTGGGTACCTCATCAGACAGCTTAGGCCAGTGGCACTCAGGTAAGCCACAGCGACATTCCTCACTCAGAAAATGGAAGGTAGTAACTTTTTGCTGCTTTAAACCACTAAACTCGGGATACATTTCTATAGAAAGATAATGCAGTGTTTTTGCTGCTTGAGTTTTTAATGTGGTACCCTCCTGTTTGGGGGCTTCTGCAAGGGCCCCAGCAGCCTGATGATAACTGGAATTCAGAGGCTAGAGTGGGTTGAGGGTACCGGAGTTAGAGGAGAGTGTCTAGGGCAGTAGAAAGTAATTCTGTGATGACCTCATCCCTTGGAGAATGGCCGTGGAGGAGCACTGCACCGGAGAAGAAAGACTCCGTTGTGCAAGTCCAGCTGGTCTGGACAAGATCTCAGCGCCAAGCCTGGACTGAAAGTGTTAAAGACTGTGTACTTTCCTTTGCCAAGACTGGGGCTCCCAGCAGGTCACACGGAAATCGAGAGGGAATTGGGGCAACAGTAAAGATGGAAGCTGTTCTTAAAGAGTCCAAAGGACTAGGCTTTGTTCTTTACTAGTTCTGTGATCTTGAGCAAATTCTTTCATTTCTCTGAATAATATCTACTTTTTAATAATATCACTTTGGAGGGTTATTTTGAAGATTCAAGAGGATAATAATGTAAGTGAATCTTTTCACAGAATGCCAGTTGATATCGCCATTGTTCCCGAGAAGGGAACACTGGAAATTCTGCTAGACTACTTGTGTGGGAGTCTACATGGGTGAAAAGGGCTGGACGGGTCCTCCAAAGAAGGGCTGTGGGAAGCAACATGGCAAGCCCCTCTCCAAGATAAATGCACAATAAGAGGCCAGTGGAGATGCCAGAGACCACCTCAGAGGAGTAGCAGAACGCTGAAGGATTTGTCTGAAAAGCCCTTTGTCTGTTGAACATGGAGTAAACTTTTCAGACAGAGCTCAACTTTGATTTGACATAAACTTAAGCCTACAGTTAGCTTATTCCAAGAAGTCAATGAAAAAAAATTAGACAAAGATTCTCATCTAGGAAGCCATGACTCATGGTTCTCCAGAGAATTCCTATGGGAGTAAAACCCAGAGGTGGATTTATACCTCATGATGTCAGCAATTTCATGTTGAGGTGAAGGTATCAGTCTAATGAGTTGGAAAACCAGATAATATTAGAAGAGAAATGACGCTTCAGAAATAACATGAAAGTTTTTGTAGAAGAAAAGCACAGAAAATCTATAATTATAAAGGATAGGCATGATTGATCTAAAAGGATGGATAAATTAAATAATAAGAACATTTATGTCTACTTCCCAGTTTGCAAGAATTATGTTTTTGAGTGTGAGATATTTAAATAAAGTGTACAGGTGTTGACAATGTATGTAGAAATCTAACATAGTTCTAAAGATAAAATTTAGCACTCAAGGCTTTCCAGTTATACGCCTTGATGGAGTTATCTGTGCAGACTCAGCCCCTGAAGCTCTCGAAACATTAGAGGGTAGAAGCACCTTATTTAAAATGTACAGATCGTGTTCTAGGTTTAAAGACCTAATCCCCCTCTGGAGAAGATTGCTGCTTTTAGAACAAAACCCCAGAATGGCTCTTTAATTATCTAGATGTAAAACACTGTTGCTCATTTGTTGTTCTTGAGAGAAATGATGACATCATTATTAAACTGACTATAGCTATTGATAATGTAAATTACGACTGGGTGAAGCCATCATTTATTGAGGTCATAAAAACCACTTGAGATGCCCATTACACCTACAGATTCTAAACCCCTCCCTGGAGATAACACTTACCAGACCTGGGGTACAGCTTTGACCCATGGGTTTAGCAAATCTCCCCCGTACATTAGTTCTTATGATGGGGCAAGTTTGGGAAATAATGCTTTCTGAGTTATGTCAATTATTCGTTACAATTACTCTGAAACAGCCACTGTTACTATTTTATTAGAGAGAAAACTAGTTCTGAGTATATGATATGACATACTCAAGCTAAACAGATAAGAAAAAAGGGAGCTTCTGACACTAGCATCCCAGGCTGCCTGTCCCCAAAGCCAGGTGCATAACCATAGCTTCTGGGTATGGGGTGACCTGGAGTTTTGGCTCTGAGCTGGTTGGCCATTTCCACATAATACTCTCACCAAGCTTTCATGGGCTGGGTTTCAGGGGGGAAAAAATTAGGAGGTTTTTGAGTCTTTCAGTGAGATTTTATGAACGCTGAGTTTAAGCAGTGGTTCTTTTTGCTTAAGAGACAAAATATATAATACGATGCTGGGATCTGGACTCCAGTGGTACTGACAGCATCCTTAGCCTTCCTTCACTGAGGATGTCTAAAGGGACACCTAAGTATCTCCCTCAGATGTTACCAGGGCTGTGGCTTGGAGTGGGGCACCTGGAATGGGAGAGAAGAACACAATGGACAATGTATGGTGATTGTACGTAGGGATATAGTTTTATGGGCATCTATGACAATCCTGTAGGGACTTTTCCAAGTAACTGGGGAATGCCTTTGGTAAGGGAGGTTGAGGTCCGGTGCAGGTTCAAGCCTTGTTTTGGGGGAAAGGCAGTAAAAGTGGGCTCCATTTTACAATCACTCTGGCTGAGACTTGACATTTAGATTCCACAACCAGGTTTTTAATGTGTCTAGACCTCATTATATTCTATTAAGGACAGGTGCTATAATGTAATGCCCAGCCCCAAAAATATTTTGTATTGAACGGAGAGTTTGAGCTTCACAAATGTGTTCTTTGGCTCACTGTCCCCCGCATTCTGCAAATGTTGCCCACACGTCATGAGCCAGCTGTATCCAGATCACAAAGAGAAGGGAAAGAAAATTTCATTTTAAGATCCACATTTTTACATCCTTATATTATAAATGAGACTAGCCACGTAGGGGAAAATGAAGACCACCTGTAAAGATGGGACTAGAGTTTGAGATCTCCCAGCCTATCTCCAGTGCCATTGAAGGTGACCAGGGAGACATTCCTGGAGGGATTATAATTGAAAAGTAGCAAGCAAACAACTGCTCTCTGGTCTTTTGAGGAAGATGGGGTGAAAAGAAAGCAAGTGGTTGGGCTGGTACGATGAAAAATGAAACCCAAAGAACTCAGCAATGCCCCCCGCAAAAAAGAAAAACAGAGAAGAAGAAGAGGTAGAAGGTGGAAGTTGATGCCACGTGGTGGTGAAGGCCACATGCCACCTCAGGCAAGAGACCAGTGTTGAGACCAACTAACAAATCACATACCTTCCGCTAAGCTTAACAAGCAAGATTCTCGTCCACAGGGCCCTGAGTCGCTAAACCTTGGGTGGGACCCTGCTCCCCAAATCAGTGTGATTATTGGGGCTCCCTGGCTTTCTGGGTTTTAATGGATCATCAGTGTGCCAATAAATCAGGTGTTATAACTTCCTAGGCCACGGCAGACTCTGAACTGTGGTAAATTGATGAGGGAAATGCCTACCAGGCAAGCTATCCGGCCTTCCCTAGGAATTCCCACCCCTCTGAGTCTCTAGGCCCATAGAATATCTTTTTCATAATAGAAAGTGGCACTCGTTCCACTCTGGGAGCCAAAATAAATAGAAGATTTATACTACTTGGCCAAATTCACTCCAGCAAAATGCTTTTCTTCTCTTGCCAAAGCCCACACATATCTGCTCCCTAACTCTTCTTCCAGAGATTTGCCTCCGGCTCTCCTCCTTTCTCTTCATTCTTTCCTTGTCGGTTGTCTTTTCATGTCCTTCAGCCAGGCGGTGACAAACTAGCAGTTTTTCACAAGAAACCCTCTTCTAGGCTCAGGCTGCATCACAGGAGTCGTGGAACTGTTCCAGGCCTCTCCTGCCGAGTCCCTGGACCTCTAGCGGTCTGACCTTAAGGTTTCCGCTGCCTCCAGGACCACAGGTCTTTCTCTTCTAATGCAGGTGTCTTACAAATAGGCTTTAGAAGGCAGGGAGTGTAGAAGACTAGCATGGCAGCTTTTTCTCACGTGCAGATTCATTCAGGTACGCTAACTGCCTAGGTGGCCATGGCGTGCCCTTGTCTGGGCGAGCCGTTAGAGGCAGTGGTCTGGCAGTCTCTGCCCTGGTTTGAAGGTATGAGGGGACGTGCTGCTCAAGCTCCAAGGGAAGGCTGAGCTTTCCCTATGATGGTGTGGCTTCAGGCTTTCCATCATCCTTCTATTTTCTCCCATGACAATCCCTCTCCTGGAGACCCTTAATCTAGAAAAGGCAAATAACTCGCCCAAGGTCAAATACGCAGTGGAACAGGAAGCAGAACCCAGGTTTGTTGAGTTCTTATTAGAAGTCCTTGGATATTGGGGTGTAGAGGGTCTTCCTGGGTTGAAAGTACAGAAGTCTCGTAGGGCTTCTAGATAAACTGAGCAACCAACTGCTCTCGTGGACCACTTGTATCGAAAGACCGGTTTTCAAGTACCACGGCTGTTCTGCAGAAGACATGGCATCTCCATGGGTCCTTATTATTGCACAACAGACACCAGAAACTACAAACTGAACTGATTATTATTACAGTGATTATTACAAAGTAGCTGCCATCCTACACCAGCAAGGACAACGCATAGACCTTAGCTCTCCTCCTCCTGCTCAGAAAGCAATCAGTGCAAAGTGTTGAATGACTAGATTTTTATTTCTATCTCTAGCCAATGACTTTCTGCAGAGTCACAGTGACTTGTTTTGGCCTCAGGTTCCTCCTCGTTTCTTATGTGATGAGCAGAGATGCTTCTACAGCCAACATGACTTAATTTGTTGATGTATTTTTATTTTCTTGTTCCCAGGTCCCACAGTGGTGCCTGACACCAGGTGGGGAGTGAAAGTTATTTGTGTACAGGAGTGGATGAGTCTACGACTATTCGGGGCCTAGTGGATGCCTGTGGCCCTGCTCCCATAGGTCTCCTTTCTTTTTTTGTGGTGGTACTGGGGATTAAGGGATTGAGCACAGGACCTTCACACTGAGCCACGTCTTCACCCATTGTTATTTTTGACTTTGAAATAGGGTCTCACTAAGTTGCCCAGCCTGGACTTAACCTTGCAGTCCTCTTGCCTCAACCTCCCAGGGTGGTAAGATTACAGGCCTGCAGCCTTGCACCCTGCTCCTGGGTCTTAGAAAGGTCCCTTACTCTATGCCTGATGACATCAGCCAGGACAGAAAGGCGGCTTTGGTACAGATATCCTCTCCTTAAGGCCAATCCATTGTGTGAAAACCTGTGGTTATGGGGATAATAAATTATGACGATCGTGGTTCTTTTTAACATAACATCTGTGAAGAAAGATAAGCGAGACCTTGCAATCATGGATAGGGTGTGGGGAAGGCTTAAAACAACAAACAATGGAGCTGTCACAAAAGAAAGAAAATTGTTTTTTTCCCTCAAAACCCAACATGTTTGTATGTTTCCCTCTGTCTTCCCTTGCATAATTCTTTTTTGAAGCATTGTAATGCATTTGTATTTTTGAATCTTATTGTTTTTATAGATATCAGTCTTCGTGGTTAAATAATGTTCCACCTTGTGGTTTACCTAATTTATTAACCAATTTCTCAATGTTGATTATTCAGTTTCCAATTTTCTCCCATTGTTATACAATTAAGTCATTTTGCAAAGCAGATCTTTGTGCACTGAACTTTTTTCATATTGGAGATTATGTGAAAAGATAGGTGGTCAGGAGTTGAATGCTGGATGTCAGGGAGTAACAGTCTTAAGGTTCTTAAAAGATATTATTGCTTATTTGGAGAATTTTCTCATCATTTTTGAGAATCCTTCTCTGGATTGAGACAGGCTGAATGCCAGCCCTTCCCCTGGCATTTACTTGTGTGAAGCACCTTGGTTGACCTTTCTAAATCTCAGCTCCTTAGCTGCAAGTTGGGATAAAACATGGTGCCCTCCTCATGGGGCTGTTGAGAGGATGCACACGCAGTGTAGGCCACTCTCAGTGCGAAGCTCAAAGCTTGGCATCACGTGTGCCCCAGAAATACTACACACCACGCATTTGCCTATCTTATGCTTATTCTCTCTTCATGTTTCTCTCTGTGTGTGAATTAAGACTTATTATCTTAACCTACTTCTCTATTATTATATGGCATCTAACAGAAACCATGTAATAGGCAAATTAGTAACCATGTAGCTCTTCCTTAGAGTTTACTTAAACGCAAGCAGAAGCAGATACCAGTGCCCAGAGGTTTCTACTGTGCCCTTAAGCATGATTTTTATTATGTTGGGAGGTCCTGGAGGAATATAGGGCCAAGGTGGAACAAATTCAGAGGGAAAACTGAATTTAATTTCTGGGAGTCTGCAGAACCATTAGCTTCTTCTAGGAGTCAATTTCTGAGTACTTTGAGAATTCCCAGGACACTGGTGGGGGTGTGCCAGTGTGGCTTTACCCCTTTAGATGGGAGCACAGAGCAGTTCTTCCCCACAGCAGCTTCATCTCCCGTTGACGGTGTCTGTAATTCCATTTCCTGTCTCATAATTATGTCTTATGTAGTAATTAGCCCTTTCATATCAACGAAGCCGAATTTCCATGTGTAATGGAGTGAAGCCCCAGCATAGGAGATGGATTGAAATGCAGTGTTGGCAGGCAGGGGCCTCCGAGACCTCTGTGGAGACAGAGAGGGCATCTCTCCCTACACAGACTCCGCTGCACGCCACGCATGGGGCTGTACGCCCCCTTCCACCTTCTCCTCACCTTTACTTTGCTTTTCTTGTCTGAGACCAGCTTCTGCACACACCCTCGGTAAGGAAAATCAAAACCATCAGTGGTGCCCTGGGAACACAAGACCCTGTGGGCCTCAGGCTCTTTGGTGCCCAGGAGGGAGGTGTAAGCCAAGTGGGCGCACTGTAAGCCTTCCTGGAATGCTTCCTGGGTACTGCCCTACACCATTCCAAGAGCATGCAGGCATGGGTGGAGTCAGGAGAGGCCCTAGCAGGCATTCTAGGTCCCCAGAACATAGGAACCAGTGCAGGAATCGCTCTTGGAGCGGGGCATATTTGGAGTATCCTTGCAGCCCTTGAGAGGACTAGCAGGAAAACACAGGGAGCCAGGCTCACAGCCTCGAGGAGGGAACTCAGTCTCAGAGAACAGAGAGCCCCTGTCCCTCGCTCTTCTCCGTTTTCTTCCTCTCCCTCTATTTTCAACTCTAATTCTTCTCAGGCATCCCTTTTCCATCACCAGGATGGGCACAAATTGCTAGAAAGTCCAAGAAAAGAGAAAATTGGAATAACCTGGAATCCTTAAGCAAGCTATGTAGCTACTACTAATTCCTTTAGGGTCCCAATTTCTGAAATGGAGACAATAACCAGTGTCTTGCACACCACCTTCACCTCGGGCTGAAGATGATGTATTGTGATCCAGTTTGACTCAAGGGGACGTTGAGTCTGTGATGGCTCTTCAGTGATCTATCTAGAGAGATAAGCATAAATACATTTTGTATGCTGTGAGCACATTCCTGAGTTCACATACACATGGTCAGGTGAACACAGGGTATGTTTTTGTCTTTTAGGAATGTAACACTACCATTAGAATAAACAGCGACTACTTATTACCTCTTTACTCTGTGCTAGATTCCATCTGGACCGTGCGTGTGTGTATTTACACGTATGTATGCACATATTTAATCTTAGATATTCTAAAAGGTGGTACTGCTTACCCCATTTTACAGATAAGAAAACTGAGACACCTGATTAAGGCAGTTGTCCAGTAAGTGTGAGAGCCTGTGTTGAGACAGGCCTGAGTGTTTTGGTTGTTTCTAAGAATTGGGGTGTCTCTTTAAATTCATAAATTGACATGCTTGGACTCAGAATCAAATGCCATTCCCTGTAGGCTGACTCCTGCCTTGCGGTCTCATTGTGGCTCTGGTGAAAAGTGCACTGTCATGATGGAAAGGAGAAAGGCTATCACTTTCAGCTTTGCCAAGCCCCCTACCCACCATCCTGGGAGGGAGAGTCCTAGCCAAAAGTTCAGGCTCAGGACAGGGGTAGTAGGGACTCTGCTGGGCGGATGGCCCTTCGAGACAAGACGATGGCTCCTGAGTGACTGCCTACTGCCTCTCTGTCTTCACGTGGTAGTGGGAAAGTGCTGACTGCCCTCCCCTATACCTCTTCCTTTCCTAGTATTTCTCCTTACAGAGAATTCTAAAGGAATCACGCCCAGTGGCACAGGACTGCTGTCCCAGCTCTGTGGGAGGTAGAGGCAGGAGGATTCCAAGGTCAAGCCCAGCCCTGGCAATTTGGCAACTTGGCAAGACCCTGTCTTGAAATCAATGACCAGAAAGGGGTAGGGCTATAGCGCAGTGCGAGAGTTCTGCACTCAGTCCCCAGTACCAAGAAAAAAAGAAAAGAGAAGAGAAGAAAAGAAAAGCAAAGCGTTCAGTCCACGTCCAGTTTGGAGGCAAGGAGCTCCTCCGTCGTCTGTGCGGCTTAGAGAGTGGGCTAGCTGTCGACAGCTGTAGGGCGGGCGTGAGAGCGCATGCACCAGGGCGGGGGTCTGAAGCCCGCCGCTGCCACTGGGTGTGTTACCTACTCGGTGTCTCAGGCGTCCCATTCTCTCCTTTACTTTTCTTTCTTTATTATTCTTAATATTTTATGTTTATTTTTTGAGACACGGTCACTCTCTGTAGTTCAGGGTCCTGAACTCGCTATGTAGCCCAGGCTGGCCTCAAGCAGAAGGCAAACCTCATGCCTCAGCCTCCCAAGTGCTGACAGCATAAGTACGTGTCACCATGCCTGGGTTATGTGCTACTGGGGAATTGAACCCAGGGCTTTGTGCTTGCTAGGCAAGTGTTAAATCTGCTGTGCTGCTCCTCCAGCCTTCCCTTTCTTTTAGAAGAGGCTAATAATATCTATTGTTGCTGGTATTAAATCAATGCATATAAGAGACAGATCTGGGCATATTAAGAATTCTGTAGCTCTCATTTCTAGGCCATGTCAGAGTCACTAAGTGCTTTGGGCACACCATTATGATTTAGATGGCACAACAACCCTAGGAAGTAGAAGTCATTACTATCCCCATTTTACAGGTGAGGAAACCAAGGCTCGTGAAAGTTGGAGTCGCACAGATGTGAGATTCAACCAGAAGTACCTGACTTCAAAGCTTATGTTCTAAGTAGCTTCACTGCACAACCCCTTAAAATCTTCTCGTAAAGAAAATCCCACACGCCTTCTTCATCCCTTCCGGGGAATTTCTAAGGAAAACTCCTGGAGTCTGAGAGTGGCTGTAGTTGGCTCATGTTACAGGAGGAGAAATGGAGCAGTGTGGTACTGGGTGACCTTGTGGTAAGCTGGTCCTTGTGAGTCCCAAGGTCCTGTCTAACTGATGTTGGCGATGTTGTTTCCAAAGCTATTTGTCAGGGTTCCCTTCCTCTGGGGCTGCCGGGTAGAGGCAAGATAAGATGTCAAGGGTCTTCAGGAATGAGAGCACACAGGGTAAAGATAAACTTTCACATTAATCCATTATCCTAATGATCGTCCTAAAGATAAGCCTGATCCGATAGGAGCGCTGCTGAGATTGATTTGCCTAAAATAAGAATCTCATTTGCATTTTTCTGATTTTCCTTTACTTCATTTAGCCACATTAAGAGACAGCTGCAGCTCTTGCCAAGGACAAACATTTGGAAATATGGATATTGCCTACATGTATTTCTGGAACACAGGCTCCTCCGCACCCACCTGCGTGTGTTACTGGCTAGAGGAGAAGGGCTTACTTAGTGTAGGGGACTGCAAGGTGATAGCTGTGGCTGACCAATGCAGGGTGAGCCTTTACACTTGCCCTGTGATCACACTGTTGGAATCCAGGATTATGCCAGGGTCGCACGGATAGGAGGAGGTGCTAATGGTCTGGAGTAGCCATGTCCAACCACAGTCTGCACATTTTTTGCTTCTATGTTTTTGAGTGAAGAGAAACTGTTATGGGCCACATATAAATATATATACTATAGTTTTAATGTATATGCATAAGTACTAAGACTTCGTTTTACAATTTTTCATTGTAATATTAAAGGCATCAAGGGCAAAATAAAGTGGCCAGCCTCAGGCTGGACCCGGCTGGTAGAGTCTGGATTGGAAGATGCAATTTCCTTTTCTTTGTAATTAAAAATTTCACATTAACTCTGAGAGCTAGTTAAGGCTGATATTTTCATTCCATTTACAAATGAGGAAGTGAAGGCCCAGTGAGGGAAAGGTACATGGTTGAGGTTATATACCTTGTCAACAGTGTTCCAGATTCCTTGGCTCTGCGGCCTGGGTCTCAGACCTTCTGACTTCCAGGCCAGGATGCTCTGCTAGTAGATTTGGATGGCTGGGAACAGGCTCTGAAAAACACCACTGTCCTCAGAGGACTATTTGATCTTAGTCACACAGACCACATCTTTCTATCATCTCTCTTCCTCCTTCTTTCCCCTCCCCCCCACATTTTATTGATATGTATACGTGCAAAATTCAAGGTTTACAATGAGTTTGGGCATTTTGTGCATATTCATATCTTGTCAAGGTGACAAGGGCTTTCCCACTCTCCTTTTGTCCCTCCCTCTACCCACCCTTCCCTCCCTTGTCCCCCTCCCTACCCTCCTCTTTCACTTTGTCTTTCGTCTTAAGTTCCATAGGAGTTGTTCTCTGGGACTCTCATGTCAGAGAGACCATTCGATGTTTCACCTTATGCTTCTGACTCACTCAAGTTTCTTCCATTTGCCTATAAAAGCCTCCACGCTGTTGGACTTCATTGATGCATAGTATTCCATTGTGTATAAATACCACAGTTTGTGTATCCACTGGTCTGTTGATGGGTATTTTGGTGACTTCCATATTTTAGCTATTGTTAGTTTCTTCCTTCTTCTTGGAAGAGAAAATATTTGTGAGCTGCTGAGAGGCATTGTGTGTGCTTCTTGGCAATGAAGAACACGGACAAGAAAGAGCCGTGAGGCCGTAGCTGCTGAGCGCGGGACGATCCTACAGGTCAGTTCCCGTCGTCAGCTGGAGGGCCATTTGCCTCCGTGCCAGCTCCTCTTACGCTTGATTTGATGGTTCACTTTTGGAGTGGAAAGAACACGAGCTGTGGAATCAGATAGTCACAGCCGAGGCCCGGCCTGGCCATCGATGTCAGCTGATGTGCACGAGGTGCTCTTTTGCAGAATTTAACTTATTACATTATTTAATATAATACATTATTTAATCCATTATCTAACCCATTATTTCACTTCATCTCACAATACTCCCTAGAGGTAGATATTAATATTATTGTCTTCATTCTGTGAATAGGAACATCTATCTGTAGTGGTAGAGGGGAGATAACTTAGCCCAGGTGGGTAGGCTTGCTCCCTGGGACTCCCAAATATATATTTTTAAGTTAGCTTTAAAAATTTTGGTAATATATTCACTTGGCTTAAACATTTAAAAACACAAGAAAGAAGACAGTGAAATATCTCCTTTTCAGCCTCAAGACCACCTTCTTAAACTCATTTTGCCTCGAGTGCATATATGCGAATGTGCAGATAAGTCATCTCTGCTCGTGTGTGTGTGTGTGTGTGTGTGTTTTAGTAAACAGATGAAGTTAAAGCTCTTCCTACATAAGACAACAACATAGTTTTGATTTTGATGCTGCTAATATTCAAGTAGTATTTTTAGTCAAATATATGGTATTTATTTTATTTTCCTGTCTTAGCTTTTACTTCATCTGCAATACAAAACATGTGACTCCTCACTCCCATCCCACATCTGGCCAAGCCTCTGGACATCCTTCCAGATGTGGCAAGGTGTTGCCTCTTGAGAAACTATCCTTCCCTGTCCCTCTAAAGATTGTTTAGCTCCTCTTGCTTATCCCCACACTTTTCATACTATACTACAATTGTTATCTATCTGTGACCATTGTTGAGATTATGTCAATTTGAGGGCCTCAGGAACCACACCTGGATTAGGGTTTGGGAACCACGCCAAGATCGGGAATTGAGAACCAGCCCGGATTACAGTGTGAGTGATCTGTGGACCAGCCAATGAGGGAAGAGCACCCAAAGGATGTGGGAGGTCCAACTGGAACTCAAATGGTATAAAACGAAGGAAGAGGGAAGATTGTTACAGTTTCTTTCTCTGGGAAAGCTCTCGCCTTCGCAATTGTCTACCGATGCCGACTTGCTACACGCCGCAGATCTTCATCACAGATTTGCTCCAGTCTCGACTTGTACCTGTTGCTGATCTTTAGTCGTCAATCTTCAAGCTTAGGTCTTCACCACTGTTCTTTGAGCAACCAAGATCTGCAGCAGACTCTCACCTCGCTGGCTGTCCGACAGTCCCTGGACAGGAGATCTACTTCATGGCTGAGCAGCCATCCTAGACTATCTCTATCCTTGGATTTGTAAGCCTTCCTAATAAATCTTTTTTGTTATAAAATCTATAAAGTCTGCCTTTTGAAAGAACCCAAACTATGCACTATTTATTTCTGTGGTTCTGGTGAGTGCGTGCTAAGCAAGTTCTTTATTACTGAGCTATACCCCCAACTCTTTTAATTATTTTTTAAATGCACCATATTCCAAGTAGTTTGAAAAGTTCCAGAGGGACATTACTTCAATTTCTCTTTCTTTCATTTTTTTTTTTTTTGAGACAAGGTCTCACTCTGTGGCCCAGGCAGGTCCTGAACTCAGTATAGAGGCCAAGCTGACCTTGGATTCATGACAATCTTCCTGCCTCAGCCTCTGGGAGCACTGGGATTAGAGGCGTGCGCCACTGTGCCTGGCTTACGTGGTGCTGGGGAATCGAACTCAGGTACTTAGCGCTTGACTTAGCGCCTGCTAGGCAAGTGCTTTAACCACTGAGCCATTCCTCCAGCTCCTCCTTAAATTTCTATATCAATACACACACACACACACACACACACACACACACACACACACACACACACACACATATTTTTCTTTTGGTGGGAATCTTCTTATTTTAAGAGGCAGCATATTAAACACACCATTCTGCACCTGGCTTTCTAAAACCCTTTTCTTATAGAAAACTTTATGCAAAGGTACAAGTGGCCATCAGCCACCTTTTCAATTATTCACACAGGGCCAATCTTAGTATTTCCCTGTCCCACTATGTAGTCTTCCCCTTGATTATTTTTAAGAAACTCTCAGACGTCCTATAATTTCATTTCTAAATTCCGGAGCATATGTCTCTAAAAGAAAAGGACTTTAGAAAAGTGTAACTACACCACATGTAAAAAAAACAATAATTCTTTAATATCATAAACTATCCAGTCAACATTCAGACCTTAATTGATCTCTCTCAAGCTCCCTCTCTCTGATGATGCTTTGTTTGAATCAAAATTCAAGCGAGGGGCACACATTGCACCTGGATGGTTCCATTGCTTGTGATCACTGACCAATCAACACTCTCGAACATCACTTCATATGAGAACATAGGGAAGTACTTTATTCTTTTTCCCACTGCCGAGTAGTCTGTGGATAGATACGCCATCAGTTGTTTAGGCAGCCTCCTGTTGGAGGACATTTAGCCATTCCTAAGCTTTTGCTATTTGCTAACGATGCTGCATTGAATAACGTTCTACGTACGTCATTTTACACATGTGGCTGTGTATCTGCTAGATAAATTCCTGGTAAGTAGAATTATTGGGTGAAAAATTATGTGCATTCAAAATTTGTTTGAAGTATTACATTGCTGAATTGTCTTTCTTAGGATTGCTCTGAAGGGATCAGTTCTTCCACCAGCTATGTAGGAACGAATAACTTTTCCCAGCCTCTCCTTAGAAGCACCATATTGTTCCAGGCCGCTGTGCTTTCCCCGGAATGCCCGGCCACCGTTGTCTACTGGTGAGCTCCTCCTATTCCTTAAGGTTTGCTCAAAGGCCCTATCCTAGCATACATACATCAGCTTCTGTTTGCTGCCTCATCTTTCTCTCCGTTGGTTAATGAGGCTCTTGGGGATGCCTACTATGGTTTGGATCATGCGTGTCCCCCTAAAGCCTCATGTCTTTGGAACTGTGTGTTCTTGGGAGGCAGAGCTTTTCTGGAAGGGGTGGATGCTTGGTGTTTGAACTGGAGGGATTGTGTCAACTTGTTGCCACTGGTCAAGGTCCTGGTATAGCTTTCAGGTGTATGTTGTGTTATTTACTGCAGAGCCTTGGGTGTGGGGCCCAGAACTGGAATAAAAGGAAGAAGAAACGTTGTCACAGCCGCTTCCTGGCAAAGTTCTGGTCTTGCCTGAGACTCAGACTCACTTGGCTTCTGTTTGCAATGAGGTGAGCAGCTCTCCAGCCTTTGCTTGGGCCTTTTAACTCCTTTTAGCTGCCCCATGCATCAACTGTGTGAGTGAGAGACCTTCTGAAACTGTAAGCTAAACAAATCTTTCCTCCCTTAAATTGTGAATTTCAGGTATTTTGTCATAGCAGTGAATAAGTAAACAAGACAATGCCCACAAAGGTACACAGTAGGTAGCATGCATAAACCAGTCCACGAGGTGCTGAAGGACTGAGAGACTAGGGTACCATGTCTGGTTCTCGTTCCAGTGGGAATTCAGAGACTTCTGATCAGTTTTCTTGGTAAGAATAAACCAAATCAGTTTTCTTGGGAAGTCATGGGTGCATCATTTTGAAACTTTGAGCCCCCAAATATTGAAACCCAGAAAACAAACAAACAAACAAACAAACAAACAAACAAACAAACACTACAGTGCCCAGTCCCAGGTGCCTGTAACAGATGGCAGCGTGTTACTGAGGCTGAGAGGGCTTGTTACACTCATACCTCTATGGCTTCAGACCTTTCCAATTGATTATCTCTTTAATCCAGACTGGAAAACCTTGCTTTTTGTTGTGTAAAAAGAACCTGTGCTCTCTTCCCACACCACCAATGAAACTGTCACCCTCCAGAGTATTATCGTTGGCAGGGGCAGGAGTAGAATTAGGTCTCACAAAAGCAAGTGGGGTGGGGCAGGTGGAAGTAATCCTGAGTGCCTAGCGTGGGGGAGGGAGCAGCAGATGGCTCCCCAGGCAAGCCTTGAAAGCCAGGATTAAAAAGTAATTTTCAGTAGGCTGAAAATGGGACTGCAGATTTGGGTCACCACAATTAACCCTTTCCCAGCTGTAGGGCAGAGCCCTTTGAACCGAGAGGAGGTGCCCTACCTGGGGGAGAGGCTAGGGAAACCTCTTCTCAGGGCTTAAGGAGAGCACTTTTTCTTTATGAAGGTGGAGTTCAGGCCTGCAGGGTTGGCCTCTTCCTCAAGACAAGCCTCCTACCTCCCCTCTGGATGTGAAGTCTGTCCTAGGAGATTTCCGCCACGCCAAGGCTTGGAAGGCATTTTACTCCAAGCAGCTGAGTTGTTCTCTCGGAGGTCACAAGTGGTGTCTCATCCCGCTATCACAGGGACCTCAGGCAGTTGCCACACCAAAGAGGAAATGCTGTCTTGGCAATTATTTCCTGTGCTGTACATTCTGCGATTCCTTCCCCAAACAGGATATTTCAATACCCGACCCTACTCTCCCTCTCCCAACCCTCAATAAGAATTCTTTATCTCAAAAGCCAATGCATTAAATTCTTTTTTCTGGTTTTTTTTTCTTTTTCATTCTTGCACGGTGAGATTGCAACTCATGGGTTTTCTTTTTCTCTTTGGATGCCAGGAAATTCAAAGCCAAGCTCACAGACTGGTTTTATGGTCTTCGTGAAGGCATTTTATTTTTCTAACCTATCTTGTTATTCTGTTCTAACTTATTCATTCCTTTGGTCCTGATTGCATTATTTTATGCTACATTTTTTTTAGATGACATCTAGTTATGTTGCCCAAGCTGATCTCAATTTGTGGGCCCACGTGATCCCCCTTTCTTGTCCTCCAGAGTACAGGGACTAGAGACATGTGCCACATGCCCCACTCTACGCTATATTTGTATGTTATATCAAATACCTTTGTGTAACTATGTGAAATATAAAGAAGTAAATGCAGAAATATACATAAATTAATTCATTTAACTTTTATAATTAGCATCTGTTACATGTTTAATCCTGTAGTAGGTTAGGGGCTGATACAAATAAAATGCATTTAAGTATTTCTTACCTATCATATGCCAGGTATTATGCACGGGACTTTTCATGTCACACATTTTGATTTATGTTCAACAACAAGTTTATGACACAAATAATGAAATGAGAATGCACAAAGTATTTAGCTCAATGTCTAGTACAGCAAGTTCTAAATAAGTGGTAACTATTCATATTAGATATCACTCATCCTAATCTGGAAAAGAAAAAACTGTGGTTCTGAAAAGTTACATCGTTGGTGGTGGTAGGGGAAGGGGAGGGGACAGAACTAAGAGCCTGGAGGATAGTAGGTGAGGAAGGCACTTATTTCCTTTTGGGCGACTCAGAATCCATTGCCCCTTGTTTCAGCAGCTGTCTCTGTTTCCCTGTGGGAAAGCTGTCCTAGTGTATTTGTAGTACCACTGCTCCGACCAGCCTCGTTTCTCACTCCTGGGTATGAGTAAGTGCTGGAAGCATGGCCAATCAGGGCTCTGCATTTGCTCAGCCCACAGTGGTTGGTTCAGGGATGGGACACGTGATCCTCATCAGTCCCAAGTGAAGCCTCGGGTGTGAGTGAATGTTACTGGGAGTGGTTTGTCCTCTTCCTTGCTGAGTAGGAGCCCGAACATATGTGTGCTGATATGACTGGAATTTGGGCAATCATTTTCCTGCTGAGTAGACAGCTCAGAGGGTCATGGAGCTAACACAGAAAAAGTGAAGCCTGGAGACAAAGATGCTGATTGATTCTGAGGGCATCGCAAAGTCCTTTTGGCCAAGCCACATCAGAAACCCACTTGAGCTCTGTCCTACAATAGTTCAGTTGCTGAGTCAATAAATTCGTTCTCTGTCTCTTTTCTTGTTTTAGTTGGTTTTCAGTTGCTTACAACTAAAAAGATTCTAACTTACACACGGACCTGGGTAGATCTTCGCTCCTTTCTTTTTCCATTTAGTGGATTTGTGTAAGGGCAAATCTAGGCAGTGGCAGCATGGATATTTGAACCCTGTCTGCCGCTGAAGCCCAGGCACACCATGTTTTTTGCCTATAGGAACTTGCACTCAGTTGGGGTGCCAGATGTAGACGAATGAAACAGGAAGAGTTGAAGAGTCAAGACAGAAACAGCTAGGCTATTTCGTAGAAGCCGCAGGCTTCTGGAACACCCTCGCCATGCACTGTCTTCCTCAGAGCCCATGGAAGCTCTGGAGAGGCACGAATGCTGTTCAAAGCCACGCTGGCTGGCTGGCTGTGTGATTTTGCGCAAGGAGCTAACGCTTTCTCTGTCCATTTAAAGGATAAATGTCATCTGGAGAACA
Organism: Ctenodactylus gundi; assembly: GCA_004027205.1. NCBI lineage: Eukaryota > Metazoa > Chordata > Mammalia > Rodentia > Ctenodactylidae > Ctenodactylus > Ctenodactylus gundi. The sequence continues at coordinate 427,755 of PVKB01000668.1, forward strand.
GGACAAATGAAACTAAGACGCTCCCGGCACTGGCTCCTGGGTCACCATGTGACCTCTTTGGCTGAGTCATCTTCTCTGCAAGATGGGCTTTGTCATTGCAAAATGAAGGTGAAGTTTGATGAATGAGGTACAGATGAGATGGCACAAGTCATTAGGCCTCATCTGAGCAACCACAGGGCTGGGTTTCTCCTTACTGGCGTATCAGGGTGTCCTCCAGAGCGTTTGTGAGGAAGTCTTATACCACCTCCCACTCTGACAAGACCCTCTGCTGCTCCCCCAGCGGTTCCCACTGTCACCTTTCCTTGAGTTTTCTTCTCTCTGCAGTGCTGCCTACCTCTGGACTGCCCTTAGCATGTTGCACTGGTGTGCCACCCTGACCATGGATGATGACCAGGGAGGTTTCTTCCCCAGCCTCTTCTTGCGAGGAGACTTGAGAGGGAGTTGCTTGCTTTTTGTGTCATGGTAAATTAAGAAGAGAGAGATGGGTGGTGAGCTGTTGGGAGGCCAGATATGGCCCTGGCCTAGCAAGTTTTGCCACTTTCAGGGCATCTATTTCCCTAGAGAAGGACACCAAGCTATACGTGACAGGAGGAAAGAGCCAGTGTTCCTGTGAAAGATGATATTTTTTTTTTCAGGCAACACATTCAGAAGAAATCAGTCTGGTAAGACAAAATTCTACAAGGGAGTTGCTTAGCCAATCAGGCTCACTCTGGGTAACAGAATCATAGCCAGAATCATCAGCTAGAGCCCACCCACTCAGGACACAGAGGGGAAATGTAGTGATGCAGTATTATTCTGAAATAAACAGTGTTAATTTGAGATTGATTGTTTGAAGTTAGGATGCAGCCTAGAGGAATAGCTTGGTGGTTAAAAATCTCGCGTAGCAATCTCAAGGCCAAGTTCAATTCCCCAGCACCACATAAGCTGGGTGTGTTTGCCCGTGTTAGTTATCCTAGCACTCAGGAGGCTGAGGCAGGAAGATTGCTGTGAGTTTGAGGCCAGCCTGGGTTATGTTGTGAGTTCAGGACTAACCTAGGCTACAGAGTGAGACTCTATCTCACATTAAAAAAAAAAGGGGGGGGGGGGCTCTCTAATCCTACCTATAGCTACTCAGAAAGTTAAGGCAAGAGGATTTCAAATTTGAGGTCAGCCTGGGAAACTTAGCAATACCCTATCTCAAAATTAAAAAATAAAAATAAAAAAGGTTAAGAATATAGCTCAACACTCTCTGGGCTCAATTTCCAGTATGCAGAAACCATGCTAAACCAAACTAAGCAAAACACTGCCTCTCTAGAAAAAAAATGTTTATTATAAATTTTACTTAGTGTATATGTATACCTATTGTAAATGTTTATACATTTTACAGAGAGAAAGTACGTTGTTATTGCTTAAATATTTGTGTTCCCCCACCATAGATCTCTTACCTTAGAACTCTAAACCCCAGCGTGGCTATATTTGGAGCCAGGGACTGTAAGGAAGTAATTAAAGTTAAATGAGGTCAGCGAGGTGAGGTCCTGATCTGATAGGCTTACCGTCCTCCTAAGAAGAGGCAGCAGAGAGAAAAGGCTACGTGAGGACGCAGAGAAGGTGGCTGGCCTCTCCGCAGCTAGGAAGAAGGCCCTTACAAAGACCACATGACTGGTGGCCTCAATCTTGGACTGTGTGTCAGTGAGCTTGCCACTGCTGTGACAAAATACCTAAGAAAAAGCAGAGGAAGAAAGCTTTATTTTGGATCAGCGTTTCAGAAGTTTTAGTCTACAGCTAGCTGGCCTCGTTCCTTTGGGTCCTGTGGTAAGGCAGAAGCACAACGGGAGGGCACGGTGCAACAGAGCTGGGGAGCCAGAGGATGCACTGGGAGCAAGATGTACCATTCAAAGTCATGCTTTCTCGCTCCCAGCCTCCGGGGACCTGCTTGCTTTTTCCAATGGAGCCTCAATTCTTCTTTATTTTTTTAATTAAAAAAATTTTTTTTTTTTGTTTGAGGTAGGGTCTTGTACAGGCGGGTCCTGAACTCACCATGTAGCCCAGGCTGGCCTCAAACTCACAGTAATCCTCCTGCCTCAGCCTCACTATAGTTCTGGGATTACAGGCGTGCGCCACCATGCCTGGTTTATGAAGTGCTGGAGAGTCAGATTCAGGGCCTTGTCCTTGCTGGACAAGTACTTTAACTGCTGAGCTATACCCACAAGCCCAGCCTCACCTCTTACTAGTCCACTCTGCTACTAAGTCATTAATGGATTAATCCACTTGGTGAGGTCAGTGCCCTCATAGTCCAATCACTTCTGTAGGCCCCACATACTGCTACTTTGTGAACTGAGCTCTTAGTATACGAGTTTTTGGGGGAATACTTCATATTTAAACCATAGAAGACTCTAGAACCATAAGAAAGTAACTTTCTGTTGTTTAAGCTCTTAGTATATTAATGTAATGATATATTAATTTTATTAGTGATGTTGTTGTGGCAATCAGAGCTAATGTAGACGTAGCATACCTGTCTTAGCTTCTTTCTTGTTGCTGAAACAGAATACCTGACATCCATAATTTATGGGAGGAAAAATTTATTTTAGCTCAGGGTTTTCAGAAGGTCACAGTCAATTCTTGGGTGGCTGGCAATGGTGGAAGCACATGCCAGAGGCAGAGGTGAGGCAGCCCCTCACAGCATTGAAAATAGGAAGACAAGAGAGGGAGGAAGCAGCATATATCGTCCCACGTCCTGCCTCGGTGGTCCACCCTTCTGGGTCCAGTCTCAGTGTCCCACCTGGTTCCCAGTTTAAGCCCTTAATTTACCACATGCTTATAATCTATAGTCTGCCACATGCTTGTCTTCCACCTCACATCTATAATCCATTGCACACCCATAATCCACCTCTCCAGGCCAGGCCCCCAGCTCCTAGAACACATGGTTCCATAGATAATACACTACAACCAAATATATAAGACTTTTGAGGGACATTTCAGATCCAAACCACAATAACATATCCAATTTACAAATAGATGTAACCTACACAATATTTGTGGCAAGTTCCACATAGCCAATTGAGTCTCATAACACTTTTGTTGACCTTTGCTATAAACTCTTGGAGCTAAACTATGGTTTCAATTCAGCTGTAATTTGATAATATCAAACTATGAAAAATACTATCCAATTCAACAAAAAAGTGCTTATGAATGAATAAAATTCCAACACAAATGTTAGCTATTTCCATTTCCATTAATGAATAAGATGAATGAGAAATAATAAAGCCATGTGTCAGAACCTTATTGGTTCATTGACTGTAAATGCGACTTCTTTGTTGAATCAGGTGGTAGTTGTTGAATGCTGGAAGAGTATCTTCTCAGTTTTTTTCCTGTACTGAAGATTAAACCCAGAGTCTTCATCCCTGGCCCTTTTTAAAAAATTTTTGAGTCAGAGTCTTGCTAAGATGCTAAATTGTCCAGGCTAGACTCAAAGTTGGGATCTCCCAGCCTCAGCCTCTTGGAGTGCCAGGATTATAGGTTTGTGCAATCAGGCCGGTGTAATTGTTGTTATGGTGGTCACAGCGTAATAATTATAGGTACAACATAATGTTAAATTTAATCTGCATTATTAGCATTTTTTCAAGTCTATACAGTCAGCAGTTTCCATGGCATAAGTACTCCTACTATGTCTGCTTATAGCTTACCAATGTTAATTCACTCAATGCAGAGTTGGGAAGAGATGGGCCGTAGTACACGATGTAACATTTTCACCAGACAAATAAAATAGGTACAGCCGCAAGAGCATAGGTAATACTAAAATATTGTAAAATAACTCATAAGTGATACGTTTTGAGTATTTATATTTGTTTTTACTATAATTTATTTTATTATAAGTACAGTTTAATTTTTAATGAGGGCTGGATTGGGGCTGGGAGTATACCTTCATGCTAGAGTGCTTGATTACCATGCACCAGGCCCTGGATTTGATCCTAGAGGAAAAAAAAAAAATCTGTATTTCACAACCAGTTTGCAAAATTTCTGAAAATTTGACAATTGACTCCTGCAATTGTTACAAACTAGCTCTACTACTCCACTGTCAAGGATTGTTAGGTCTTGTCTTAGTTATTTGCTGCTGGGACAAAATATGCAACACCCACGACTTACGGGAGGAAAGATTTATTTTATTGCACAGTTTCAGAAGGTCTCAGTCCATTCGTGGACAGCCAGCAATGGTGGAAGCACATGGGAGAGGCCTAGCTGGAGAAATGCTGTTCACAGCACAACAAAAAGCTGACTGACTAAGCTTCCAGATCAAGTCCCAGTGATCCGCCCCTACCAAGTAGACTCCAGCTACTAACAGCAGGTAAAATTTATAATATCCAGATACATGAGGCTACGGGGGACATTCCAGATCCAAACTGTAACAGGCCTGGATCAAACTAAACTTGGTAAGGAGAATGGTCAACTGAGCAATCCTAATACCAAATAAATGTTTAAGGCCAATTCTACTTTTCCAGTAATATCACTCAACCATGTGGCTAAGGGAGCAATTTTGGGCCCTTGTGGATTCCCTGGGCAATGCTTCTTCAAGTGTGGTCCCTGGGTCAACAGCCTCAGCACCTCCTCAAACTCTATACAGATGTACGTCTCAGGGCCCATTGCCAACCTATTGAGTCAGAGCCTCTGGGGACTGGGCGCAGCAATCTGTTTCTGATGATGTTCAAGGTGTTTCTGACACATCCTCAAGTTTGACGCCTCTGAGAACTAACCTTTGAATAGTCCTGCTCTTTGGTGTGTGCCACATTGCTCTTGCTTCATGCTGTGGGTGACGGAGTGTCAGCTTTAACCTTCAGAGCCCTTGTTACTACCTCCTGGTATGCTCAAAGTGTGGCGGTTAGGAGAAGAGTTCTCGTCAATCGCTCCCTGTGCCAGACTTCACCTCCATCCAACAGGCTTCGCAACGTGCCAGAGTACAGGAGCCCCTCACAGTCTCTCTGACCCCAGGGCTCTCGCTGACACAAGCTCTGTGGGATGAGAATTCTCCTGCCTGTGAACACAGCAGGGGCAGTTTAAATTGCTTTTAGTCAGCAGAGGGGCTTCCTGCTTGGATTGAGAGCTCAGTATAGATGCTCTATTTATTCTGTCCTGTGACCTGGACTGTGAAAGAAAGTGAAACATCCTTTGCTGTAAATGAGCTGAAGTCATGGAAATCCTGGGTAAAATGGGATTAAATAAGTCTGTCTCTTTCTTTCTTTCTTTCTTTCTTTCTTTCTTTCTTTCTTTCTTTCATTTTTACTTTTTGGTGCTGGTGATCAAACCTTAGGCGTTGCACGTGTTATTTAAGTACTCTACCACTGAGGCGCACCCTCAGCCCTTTATTACTTTTCAAAACTGAAGCTCATGAGCTTTGTGGATCGTCAGACCCTTGGCAATGGCGTCAGGACCCAACTTTCTGCTGCACTAACCTCTTTTGGTTGGTCCATCCTCCTATTGTTGGCAAGACATCTACGTGGTTACAGCCATCACAACCGGAGTGCAAAACCATCACAAGCAGAGAGATTCTTGAGGGACTTCCTGGACAAAATCAGAGAGCTCTGAACATGATTAGGTAAAAGAGTTAAATCAATAACCTCTAGCTGAAATTGGGCATTTGTGTCAGTTATGAGTGCCAGCAGCAAGCATGGGACAGTGATGCACTGTGGCTGTGATTCCAAGAGAAATCGGATATTTTCATATAATACCACAATTATGAATATATAATGAAATATCAAACTTACTTTGAAAGTATAGCAATTAGACCCACCACTAGATCCATGTGTTAGTAAAATATTGTTTATTTTATTATATATGTTGTTCAATATTTTAATAAATGTGTTAATTAATTGATTAATTCCTGTACTGGAGATTGAACTTAAGTCTTTCACATTAAGCCCTTTTAATCTTTTTCATTTTGAGACAGTCTGGCTAAACTGCTTGCACTGGGCTTAAATTTGGGATCCTCCTGCCTTAGGCTCTGGAAGTGCTGAGGTTACAGGTTTGCCACCATGCCTGGCTGCGAGTAGCTTATTTAATGTATTTGAAAATATTATTCTAAGATGTCCATAGAATTCACCGGCTGAACAAATTCTGACATAAATCTTTATCAACTACAAAATGTTAAGAATCTCTGATGTAGAGCTGGGGCTGGAGATCAGTGGTAGAGTACTTGTCTAGTACATGTAAATTCCTGTGTTTGACACCTCTCCCTCCCAAAGGAAGAAAGAAAGGAACAAAGAAAGAATGAAAGACAGAAAGAAAGAAAGAAAGAAAGAAAGAAAGAAAGAAAGGGAGAAAGAAAGAAAAAGAATCTGAGGAAGCAATGCATGAATCAAGTTTTAGAAAATGAATAGAACTTAGCCAGGAGAAAGAAGACAGAAAAATGTTCCAGAAAGTACAAACAGTATGTGCAAAGACCAGAGAGTTCATTCTGTCTCCTAGCATACCAGGAAATAAAAGCTTTGTAAGAAAACCAAGTAATTACATAATTATAAGCTATTAAATAAATATCAGGAGGAAGGAGAGGAGCTAGCTCCTTGCGACTTTTTCATAAGAGCTAAAAATTTTTTCTCACTGGCCAAAATTCTATCACATGGCCATCTTGAGCTGATCATTATAAAAGAAAATGGAAGTGTAATGGGAAATGAAATATCCCCTTCTCCATGGTGGTAGGGTCAGCTTTCCCTAAGGCAGCGGGACTACTTAGAGGAAGGATTATCAGAAGAAATTGGGGTTTGGTTATGAAAGAGAAAAGAGATGCTGGTGAGATAACCTCATCAGTGGGTTAGGGGTTGCTCAGTGGTTTGTATTACAATCTGGCTCATTTCATAAGCGTAAGACTAAGGTACAGTGTGTTTTTATGTGAGTACTTTGGGACAGCAGGAAGGCATGAGTGGCTTTTTACCTCTCCAGAAAGTTTTCCAGAGGAAATTAAGTCTTAAAATGGAAATGAATTAAGTCTTGAAAAATGAAAAGGACTTAGCTAGCAGGAAAAAGAGAGTAAATTGTTCCAAAATATAGAAATAATATCAATACATGCCAATAAATGGTAGAGACATGAAAGAGAAGGATGTGTCCTAAGAACTACAAGGAGTTTAATATTTGATAACAAAGAGCGAGCGGCAATAAAGGAAGCTTGGAGGTGGCTGGGGACACAACATGAAGGATCTTGGGTTCCTAATTTGGGGTTAGAATTTTATCCAGCTGAACACAGACAGTTTCTGAGGCAGTTTCAGTTTCCTGCAGAACAATGATATGATTCTATTTACTTTCCAGAATGATCCTTGTTGCTGTAGTATAACAAACGGAAGGGAACTAGCATGGAAGTGGGAAAAAACGCTTAGGGGCTTGTTGCTAAGCCAGGAGAGAGAAGACCCTGATCTAAACAGAGGTGGGAACGATAGGGTTGGAGGGGAGAGAATGGCTTTAGCAGAACCTAAAAGACTATTGGATGCGGCAAGGGATGGATGCTGGTGAAGGAAACGGGTAAGCCCCAGATAGCCCACACGTTTAACGTGAGCCAACGACAGATAATAGAAGCATTTACTGCATAGAAAAAGAGGAATTACCCTTAGGGACAATAAGGGATCAGAGGAGGCGACGTGATGTGGTCATAACTTCAGACCTGGATGGATTGTAGTATGATTTTATCACCTTTCTGCTTGGGCCATCCTATTTTCTTGTATGTTTGCTGAAAACTTGGAATCTCTGCAACTTTTCCCATAAACCATGGGACTTCAAGTTCTCTGTGAAAACAGGAGTATGCGGTAGAGAAGGAATGGTATCTTGTGGTATAAGTTTTGATCTATTTATTCTCCAAAGAGTCACCCTAAAACAGTAAAACCATTAATTCTGTTTCCTAGTATACCAGGAAGTAGAAGCTTTGCAGGAAAGCCAAGTGGTTTTATGATTACCGGCTTTTAAATAAGTTTCAGGAATGATATTTAACCCCAAACATCGAAGTGTGGAAGACCTTATTGTTTCTCTGTCTTGTTTGTAGAGTGAAATCAGACTCAGCAGAATTCAGGCACTTTTAAGTAGATTTAGACAGTGAGTCTGATCCAAGGTGCCGCCACTTTACATAGTAAATTATCAAGGCAATAAAAGGCTGAAACTTCAGTCTGGGGAAATGGGTAATTGCTTTGCCCTCTAGTTATCATGTTGGTCCTCTGCTTACTTTAGAGTGTAACATTCCAAGAGAGAAGCTATAAATTTCTTGGCAAAGAGAACTTATTGTGGTGTGGGTTGGAGGCTGGAAAGACAGTCATTGATGCCAATGTTAATTATCAATGATGGGAAACAGGTTATCTTTTAAAAAATAATGTTGTTAAATAGAACTCTTCCATTTTGGCTTTCTCTTGTGTCCCTTCCGGCTCACCCCAGCATCCCCCCCCCCCCCACACACACACGTGTATCCATCAGAAAAACAACACACAATGTCACCAATTCAGCAAAGTCTTGGGCTGGCCATTGTTTTAAGTGTAAGTATGCACACAAGGTCCTTGGTTATGAGCCATACAAACCCGGGACCCCTAAAAAGAGAATGGCTGGCTTGAGAATGCAAATTTCATGAGGAAGTAGAAGGTAGCGTTGATTCTGAAGCCCCTCCAGCTCTACCCTGTCTCGTCCTACGTTGCATTTGTTATTATTTCTTAATCTCTTGTTGTGGGTTTCACGCTGGACAAAATGTACCAGTTACACTGGTCCTGTCTTAGGTGCTGACAGGCAAAGGCTGGTAGCATTCACGTGACTTTGGCGGTTGCGGTGGCGGCGGCTGCGGCTGCTGTTGCTGCTGCTTTGGGTGTTACCTGGGTGGGTGGGGTGGTGTTGAGACAGGTGGGCTCTTTCACACACCATGCATTCGTGAGGGCGTTTTGTGCCGGGGAACTGTTTGTTTCTTTGCCTTGCAAGCTGTTGGATGCCTCTGCTTGAGCAGATTGAGCACTCTGCTTTAAGAAGCTCTTCCCCTTCCAGCCAGACCTGTTACCTTGAAGCCTTTCTATCCGGCACATCCTGTTTAGCAGAAAGCAGGCAGGCATTCTTCTGGAGCTGTTCTTGTCCCCCCACCCCTACCCCACCCCAGCTACTGGGGATCGAATCTCAGGCTACAAAACATCCGTGAGCTACAAACATCCGTGGCTCTTTTTATTTTTATTTTATTCCGAGGCAAGGTCTTGCTAATTCACTAAGATGCCCAGTCAGGGCTTGAATTTATGACCCTCTGACCTCAGTTTTCAGAGCGCTGAGATTGTAGATGTATACACCACCATGCCTGGCCCTGGAGCTGTTCTGACAATGCTTCCAGGAGGAGCCCAGGGAGCCTGGAAGTGCCCAGCGGCAAGTGATCAAGGGAAGCAATACAGCTTTTGGCCCAACTGAGTTTTGACGGCAGCTGGCTCCAGGGTTCAGGGATCAGAGGGCGTCTCAGTTACTTTTTCATTGCTGTGACTCAATACCCAATATTCACAAATTTAGGGGAGGAAAGGTTTATTTTTAGCTCACAGTTTCAGAAGGTCACAGTCCATTCAGGGGCAGCCAGCAGCAATCGAAGTACATGGCAGAGACAGAGGTGGGGGCAGCTTCTCATGACATCACAAACAGGAAGACCAGTGAGACACTAGTCCTCCTAGGCAGGCAGGATGCAGCTTATATATCCTTCCAGGTCTCATCCCAGTGATCAGCTCTTACTGGATCCGGGTGTGGGAGGTGTAGTAAACTCCCACTACACACTGTTAATTCGAATTTACATGCCGGTAGTCCACCCCTGCGGACTAGGCCCTAATCTCCTAACAGCACATGGTTCCATAGATAACCGGTAACAACCAAATACCTAAGACTTTTTGGGGGACATTCCAGATCCAAACCACAATAGAGGGGTGGCCAAAGGGTACTGCTACTATGTAAGCTCACCATGAGCCTGGCCACGTGCTTCAGTCTTTGTTGGCACTACTTATGGAAGAGGGGTTGTAGTGGACAGATGGGGATCTACAGGTGAACCTAGTCTGACTCAGGAGGATGGAGACACCAGAGTAGGGCTCTTAAAGTCTGCTTCATGGAACACCAATTCCATGGAACTAGAAAAGGATCAAAGGAGTATGGGATTAAATTACCCAGAGAAACACTGAATTCAATAAAGAGAAACCAATATCTATGCTGAAAAGTCCCAAAAGTCTTATAATTTGCTAAAGAGTATTGTCAACTATTAAGCAGGGATTAGAGTCTATAGCATTTTTCAAACCTCTTAGAAGCTCTGTTTTACATGGTAGAACACCTACCCCTTGGAGGAAGTGTTTCACAGAACCCACTTTGGAAGCCCTGCTGTTTGCTTTCCTGGTATTCTGAGTTCATCAGACGAGGCAAGGTGCTCAGATTCTGGTGTTAAAGTGCTGGATTTCGAATCTGGCGGTTCACGGGGCTCTTCTAAACCTTTGCTTTGGTGCTTCATGTAACACTGATCAATGAATATGCCAAGGAGTCCTCTAGGGCCCCAGGCCTTTTGATATTAAAATAAGGCATCAGTTCTTAAGCCCTTTTGCTCAGGATTGTACAAGTGACTTCAGGTGGAAGAGTAGGTGTAACTAACAGGTGCCTGCCTGGAGCAGTGGAGGATCCTGGGGGTGAACAACTTCAGCCGTGAACAACAGAGAAGGCAGAAGCTGAGTGAAGATGAATCCTCAGGGAGGAGAAGGCAACGGTGCAGACAGAGTTGAGTGCACGGGAGCGCTGTGGCATGGTGGCAATGAACTGGATTACGTAGGCTCGTTCAGACCCTGGCTTAGCTGTTCATCACGTGTGGAACCCAGGCAAGTTTTAAACCACCATGAGACTCAGTTTCTGCAACTATAAAACGAGGTTAATAACAGCGTTTACCTTCATGAGTATTTGTGGGAAAAAATGAGACAATACAGGCTAATAGGCACATGACCTGCTTCACTTTAGGGACCAGGTCTGATGCAGAAACTAAGATGTGTTTGCTTGAAAGAAGAAACCAGGAAATGAATGTGCACCGCTGTGCATGGAAGGCAGATGGATAGGGACAAGGGACAGAAGAGCGAACGGAATGTCAAAATTTGATCATCCACGTCCCGTACCAAACTCGCATGTTGAGTCCTAACTCTCTACCTGATGATATTAGAAGGTGAGGGTTGGGGTAGGTAATAGATCAGGGGGACAGAGCCCTTCTGAATGGCATTAATTCCCTTATAAAAGAGGCTCAAGAGAGATGCCTCACCCCTTCCAACACATGAGGACACCGTGAGAGAAGGTATAATCCACAGATTGGGAAAAGGACCCAGAACACAAATCTGCCGGTGGCTTGATCTTGGAATTCCCATCTTAGAGAACTGTGAGAAATAAATTTCTGTGGTTTATGAACTGCTTTAGTCTATTGCATTTTGTTATAGCAGTTGAATGGACCAGGACAATGAAGTTCCTTGAGACAGTCAGGATGGGTGAGTTGAAGGAAGGTGAAAGGCTAAAAGTAGAATCCATTTTCTGCTTCTGCAGCTTGGGCCAACCTGGCTTGAGCTTTGATTTCAACAGTCAGTGGAGTGACCAGAGAAAACCGCTAGCATATGCAGTGAATTCTAAGTGGCGCCGTTTGGAATCTACAGTGCTTTGACATGCCAGTGTGGGTCTGTAACTGGGGTGTGGGCTGGGAGAGGGATCCCGGCCAGTGGAAAGCCTGGTGTCAACATATCAGAAAGAGAGAAAAGGTCACTGGCATTTGGAATGCCTGAAGCCCACTGATCCGAACAATGAGGTCACCGATTCACCCTCGGGCTATAACGTCCCGTCTCCCGAGGTGATTCATATCCCAATGCTGGGGAGGAGGTGGCGCTGCCTTCAGACCAGGGCAATTTGAGAAAATGATCTGAGGGCCCCAGGTGTGGTGTGCAGGTGGCAAAGTAGTACATGCCACATGAAGAAACGGAAGAGACAGTAGCTGGCGAGTTATTGAGGCCACACCTGGCCAGTTTCAAAGAGCATCCTCTTTGATGTTGAGGTGAGGTGCTGGGAGTGCCACACAGTGTGGTCCCCAAAACACAATGCTGCAAGCTCTAGGAAGAGCTCTTTTTGGGTGTGAAAGATGTGGGCTCAGGTCATCTTGAGGTCAAATCAGAAAGAGCATCAACAGCCAACATTCAACATCACGAGTCTTTCTCATTAACCCTATTTTGCAAATAGGGACACTGAGCCACGCTCAGGCTGACTTTCTTGCTAGAGGTCCTAGTAGTCTTAAGAAGCAGGATTTAGAAGCAGGCAGTATCTCCCCAGAGCTTGAGTAGAGAACAACTGTGCTACCACGGGGACTTGGCAAAAGTTGAGTGGTGCGCAAGGGTAGATATCTGCGGACGGAGGAAGGGCTCTTCCTTTGCTTGGTCTGAGCTTGGGACTGTGATGGGGACAGGCTTGGGAGTGAGTTCAGGCCAGCACCGAAGGTCTAAAGGTTAATTGTTGGGGAGACAAAGAACTTTATTAGTCAAGAAATAGAAATACAGACTCTGCATTTTCTTGCACTGGTTTCCCAAGTCCCAGTTTCTGTAAGATGACAAGAAAGTCAGGTGACAGCTATCCATATAACAGGCTAAGAGAAATCCTGTGCTTAGAAAATAGAAAAATGTTGTCATACAGAGTAAGCATCCTTGCCTTTTCCCTGAAGGGTGATATTATCTTGCAGGGCTGTAAGTTCACCTGCCTGTTGCACCAGAAGGAGATGCTATCTCTCAAGGATGTTTGCTGTGAGTGATGGCAGGAAGCAAGGAGACAGACTTTCTGGAAAGGGAAAGAGGATGTGGAGGGCGGGAGAGCAAGAGGGTAAGAAGAAGGAAGGAAGCAGAAATAATCAAGAAGCGATATGCATTTGCACTGACCCCCCAACGCTGAAGGTCAATCATCTTGTAGACAAAAATGAAGCCCCACAGAGGCAGTTCAGATGCATTTTACTGACTGAGTTGTTTGTGGCCACTGTTGACGGGGATATAAGTTCAACTCCTGGCACTGTGATGATCCTATATACTCCAGGGACAAGAGAATTCTGATGCCCAGGCCAGGGGCAAAGAACAAATCATATAGTGAAAAGAGATTTAAAGCTACACAGGCCTGGTTGGGCGTCCAATCTTGCTGTAAATTCCGTTAGCCCATGACTTTGGGCAAATTATTCAACCCCTCTGAGCCTCAGTTTCCTTGGCTGTAAAAGAGAAATGCTATTGATAAATAAGATGATGAATAGAGACTGTACAGCGGCCGGGGCATGGTAGGTGTCCGGTCAGTGTAAGTTTCTCTCTTCTCCATGTTCGCTTTCCTTTCTCCTTTTTTTTCTAGGAAAATAATGATTTTCTAAGAGGAAGGTGATGGTGTCACAGGGGTTGCAGTCCTCTGCAGAGGGTCCTGCCTGGCTGCTTCTCTGTGGTCTCAATCACCACGGCATCGATTCTGTCTTAGGAAATGATCCCAGAGGCTGCACACACAGGCAGGGTGGCTGAGGTGGGCCTGAAGGGCTAACTTGGAGCCTTTGCAGGGAGCTGAGATCTGGAGAGGTGCCGAGGCGTCTCGGAGATCCTAACCAGGAAGGGAGGTGAGGATGGTGACCCCCCACCTGGCCGGGAAGGGTAAGTTACCCAGGGACGTCTGACATCAGGCACCACTTGCTTCCATATATGCCTCAATCCTCAGGCGACTTATTTAGACCTTGCTTTACAACCAGCGCATTAACAGCACTGGGACCTCCGTCAGTTGCCTCAGTCTCCACACTTTCTATGGCTGTATAATAGGCTAGAAGACCCTGGTTGGCGTATTGCAGGCCCCCAATGAGTATTGTTTCTTTCTTCCCCTTGTCTCTTCCTTTCCGAATGCTTGTCGAGGAAGAGGAGGGCCTGAAGCTGTCAGTGCTCGTTCTCATATGATTTTGTATACGTGTGGAATGTCTTTTAAGCTGGGGAGGTGGAAAAGCTGCCAGAGACTCATTTTTGTTTCCCTCTGCTCTGCTAACTGTACCTGTTTCAGTTATCTCTTGCTGCGAAGTGAATTATCACCTAAAAGGAGAGGCTTCCAGCAACAACAGTAATCATCGTGTGATTAATTCCGTGCTTCCGTAAGTTAACTGGAGTTGGGGAGGTAATTCTTGTTCGGGATCTCTCGGGTAGTTTATTGGAACTAGAGCCATTTCAAAGTTTTCCTCACTGGCATGACTGATACTGATGTTGGCCATCACCTAAGATGTTGTCACCCAGGCAACTGGGCCTCCCAAGAGAACTATGTGGGAGAGAAACATTACTTCCATCATAGTCACAACCCTGGCTAGATTCAGGTGGCAGAAATGCAGACCTTATCCCTTGAGAATCATCAATGGCACCGGATAAGAGCAGACGGCATGGGAGATCTTGCTGTGGCCGTTGCGGACAATACAGTCAGCCATGCTCAGTCCCAGGAAGAAATTCCAGAGGAAAGGCCGTGGCTTGGTTCCCAGGGCTGGAGCTGCTAGTGCATAGAAAAGCACAGGTCTCTGGAGAAGAGCTTTGGCACAGAGGCGAAGATGAGACCCAGTCACTGCCAAAGTGGTTCTTGAAACTTGGATTCAAGAATTGGATTAAATTCTCCCAGAGGGCAATGAACAGAAAAATAGATACAGAGAGAAATAATCAAGACTGGCATTACAGGGATTTGTTGGGTATAGGAAGAAATATCTAATTTTTCCTCTGGTGATATTCTGATTTTTTTCAGGGAACTGCATAAGCTATTTGAGGAGCCCTGGGAACTCAGGGGATAAGGACCTTTACACGCGGGTCAGAGGCCAGTGGGCACTGATAATAGCACCCAGGGAGGCTTCAGTGATAGGCTTCACATCCCTGTCTTGTCCCAGGGTAGGTGGCCATTCCTAAGCAGTGGGAGGCGATAGAGTGGTTTCCTCTCTGCTGTGCCTGCCACAAGCCCACCTAACTGCATAAACAGAAACCACCACACATGCCCACCATCCACGCATTCTTAAAAACTAAATAAATATGAAAGAAAGTTTGGAATTAGTCTTTATAGAAGTAATTCTCTAGGTGGAAATAGAATGAAATCTACAGAAATATACATAATCATTCTCCTAGTGGAACACAAGAAAGGAAGCTCTCCCTATTCCACCCTTCAGTGAATGAGGCAGAGATTAATCTATTGAAATCAAGTATATAAATTATACATGGATGGGAACTGGCTCAGGGATAAGGTATCTGATAGGGTGCTGATGGATATGAAAATGAGGCTTGAAAGATCAATTCTGCTTCTGAATCAGCTCCAATTCCTGCTGATGGCTCTGGGCCTGCCTGGCAGGAAACTCTCTGACTTATCAAATTGGAAAACACCCCATCCCCAAACCTTTGAAACACGCACCTTCAAAGTAATTGCTAATGTTTTGGATGATATTTCTGTGCGTCACCAGGAATAATAAAAAGGCAATAAAAGTTTGAAGGCCCATATTTTTGCTTCCTGGTGGCTGATGTAAATCAAACCCACCTCTTCAAAGGGACAGATGAGAAGTTTTATGGTGGGGCTGTTGCCTGTTAAGGCAAGAGGAGAGGGCCTGAGTCTAGGGACAAGGAGTTACTCCTAGTCTAGCCATTGATGTGTGAATCCCAACATTTCCTTTAACTGCTCTGAGTTGTGGCCCTTCTATTCCTTTACATATGAATGAACTTGCTTATCCACTCAATGATCTACGTATGTACCTACCATGTGACAGGCACTGTGCTATACATATATTTGGTGCTCAATAAACATAACAGATTCAAAGAAGAGTATAACAGATATCTGTTTAAGATTCTCGGAGTCAGAGAAGTACTAACTGCAACGCCAGCTGGTTAGTGTTAAACCAACACTGGTCTGAGAGGTTGAAGATGGGCAGGTTTATAAAAGAATAGAGATTGTTTTGCCTAACAAAGAGGATTACTCCCTGCTAATGATGATCTGGATAGACCTTCACGATATGCCCTTAGAGAGTCTTTAAGATGCCCTCTGCTGAGAAAGTTGCAAGAAGAAATGAGCCTAGATTGCGGCAGAAGCCATTTAGATGAGGTGAAACAGCTTGCCCATGCGTGTTATAGATGGACAAGTGAGATTGTGGTGGTTGATGTAGCTCCATGAGGTCAGAGACCTCTCGATCACCCGGGCATGTCACAGGGCCTGGCTCACAGAAGGTGGTCTACATACTTTTCTTTAACAAATGAATAAACCAATGACCCATTACCTGGTTATTTCAGCATAGAACAGATTCCACTCTGCTTATACAACCAAGGTACAAAATTATTTCTCAACCTGGCAGAGGAAAGACGTGCCCCTTCTCTGCTTATGAGGTTGTTATTAATTCCCATTTGAGCTAAATGGCTTACTCCTTTTTCTTTTAATTGTATGATTGAGGAAATAATATGCAGACAGCAAAGTGCGTAACTTTGAAGCCAACAGTTCAATGAATTTTTATGTACAAGTGCATCCATATGACTACTCTCAGATCAAAATCTAGAAACTTTCCTGCTCCAAAAATCTCCCCCTGTCCTTTCCAGCCCCTCAGAGGCAACTATTATTCTGGTTCTCTGCTCTTCCTTTTCATTCTATTCCCTTTTTTCTATTCTATATGAAAAGAAAAGAATTCATCTTCTTTCCAGCCAAAAACAACACACAATTTTTATTTCCCCTCCTGAAATCAGAAAACAGTCATTAAACATTAGCTCAGAAAGGGAGTTGGCACATCTTAGTCAACTTTCGCAGAAGTAGAACACTTGCTTCATTAACATCAATTTATTCCATCAATCCCACTGGAAAGAGTCATTGCATTGTTTGTGTCTTTTAAGAAAATAATGACCAGTGGTTCCTAGGGACAAGGGAGAGGAAGGAATAGGGAGCTAGTGCTTAATCAGTTCAGCGTTTCCGTTTTGGGATGATGAAAAAGTTCTGGAGATTGGCTGGTTTTGTAGCTCAGTGGTAGAGTGCATGTGTGAGGCCATGGGTTCTATCCCTAGCATCTGAGCGCCTGTGGTGGTGAGGAAGTTCTGGAGATGGACAGTGGTGGTAATTACACACCAGGTGGATGGATATACTTAATGCCACTAAAATATTATCCAGAGCACAGGTAGACTGTGGAGAGTAGACTTGAAGGCATTGATATGAACGGCATGAGGACTACAAAGAGAAAGTTAAACCCGTATTAAGTGCAATTAAGTAAACTGCTGGAAACTGCCTAAAGCTCTGTATGATACTGATAAGTTGTGAGCCACCTTCGTGTGGACCCCGTGCGATGAAATCGCTATCTGTAGCCTGTGGACAAAACCCTTGTATGATCGATAACCAGAACCCTACGATCAATAACCCGAACCCCTGTCCACCTGCGTGTGGACCCCGATACAATCACCATCCTTAGCTTGCGGGCATAAAAATAATATATAAACCGTCCTGGTCCTAAGCTCAGGGTCGAGGTAGGAGTCACAGACTCTGAACGCAGGATACGCGTCTTGCTCCTCGTCCCCAGCCTCCTCCTTCCCGAGTGCGGGACTGCACCTCCTCGCGTGCCGAGAGCGAGACCCCCTGGAGAAGGAGTGACTGTCCAGCCGGGCAGCTATCAGGGAGTCCTGATCCAGCCACAGACTGGCGAGCCCTGGACAGGCTCACACGCGGGTCGGCTGTGTCGCCGGTAGTCAAGAACACGCCGCATGGTGAGTATAAGGGACCCAGGACGGGAACAGGTTTAAGAGGCAGAACAACGCTTGCTTTCCTGCTTAATTAATTAATTGGTCAATTTATTATAGTTTGATTTGTGAATTGGATTGATTGATTGTTGTGTGAATAAAGAACATTTCCAAGGTAAATTCATCTGCCTCTGTCCCGTCTGTCTCCTCTTACGGAGTGCTTGTGACAAGTATATGCATAAAAATGATTAAAATGGGTAAATTTTGTTATATACATCTTACCACAGTAAAAAGGTAAAGTATCACTTAAGAAATAACTAACATTCCTATGAATTCAAGACCTGCTTTAAAATAAACATTTACTCTAATAATAGCCACTATTTCTATGTTCATTTGAAAAATAAGAATAGCTGGAACTTGGGAGACATTTTTTTCCCACATATAGCACATAAAATGCACTCAAAGGTTCCTAAGCCTTAGCAATGCTTATAAGATTCCTGTCTTCCCTCCGCGACTGAGATGCGCAAACTGATATGATCTGTTTGTTCTAACCTTGACCCCCTACAGTTGAAGACACTATGGCTCAGAGAGCAGAGTGACTTGTCCAGGACCACACAGCCTGTTTGTACCAGAGCGAGAACAAGAACTCAGGGCTCAGTCCCTTGCTGTTGCTTATCTCTGTACAGCTCCTATAGTGTTTTGGATTTGGAGTATCCCCTAAATGCCTCATGTACCTAGGGATACTCTGTACTATTGGGGAGTTGGGGCCAGGCTAGAAGGGGTGGATAATAGGGGCTTCACCTGGAGAGGTGTGTACTGGTTCCACCTTTCCTCCCTGGCTTGGCTCTGTTTTGCCATGTTGTGAGGAACTCTTTTTTTCGGACTCTCCCCACCATGTGGTCCCACCCTTTCCAGTTCCCTGCCCATGAATCGACTGTGGCATTCTGAAACTGTGAAGTAAAGTACATCTTTCCTCCCTAAAGATGTGGATGTCAGATATTCTGTCCCAGCAACAGGAAAGTAACCAAGACCAGAGAAGTGGGGTCATTGTTGTGACTTTACCTGACTGTGTGGTTTGGAAGCTTTTGGAACTGGTTTGTGGGAGGAGTTTGGAAAGGTTGGAGGATACCAGCTCAAAAGCCTTGGAGTGCTCTGAGCCAGGCTTGATGGGATATTCTGGTTAGAGCTCAGAAGATCAGAATGATGATGAAGTATAGATTGGAAATACCAGGCTACAAAGGCTTCAGATAGAAAAATTGGCAAGCAGTCTAAAAACCATGCATGCAATGCTCTAGCAAAAATTGTATTGGCATTTTGCTCTTGTCCTGAGATTTTGCCTGAAACTGAGATTCAGGGTGGTGGACTGCTTATTCTGGTGGAGGAAATCTCAAGCCAGCCCGATGTTCAGGCTGTTATATGTCTATTGCTTGTGGCATTTAGCCAACTCTATGGCAAAAGGCAAGAAAAAATGGCAGAGAAAAATGGTGTAAAAAGTTTATGCTTTGTCAGACTGGAAGGACCTGTGGTGGTAGGGTAAGGGAGCACAGAGAAGTTAAAGAGACCAGCATTAAAAAAAAGTCAAGTACTTGGAAACAGGACTATAAGAAAGACACCTTGAAGAATCAATAAAACCAACTCAAGGGTGGAAAGACGAAAGACTTTGTTCTGAGAAGAGTACCTCACAGCAAATTGTAAGGCCAAGGAGAAGAATGTTTACCTGTGTTCAGGTGCCTGGAGTTCAACCACCTAAAAACTCAGAGGCCTTGCAGCAGTAGTCCCAGGGGGTGTAGACCTTGGTGGCGTCCACACAGTCCTGGTTCTACAGGCTTGCACAGTACAAGAGTTGTGGGTTCATGGAGGCTCCCACCCAGATTTCAGACTCCAGTGGGGCAGTGTGTGAAGTTGTAAAGGGAAAATCGAAGGTGCAATGGAGATGTTGGGAATTCGAAGATGCCAGAAACCTGGATTGTTGGCTGAGAAAAGCTGCAGGTTCTGAGCTGACTTAGCCCAAAGGAGAGAAGATGGAAGTTGCAGCCAGAGGCAACGCTATAGGTTCAGGGCTACTCAGTACTGTAGGGGTGGAGCTCACCTCAAGGTAGTTTATCCTGCCACACTTTACCCCAGGTGCTGGACGTGGAGCGACAGAATTTAACCTTTGTCCTGCGGGTTTAGAACTTGCTTTGGTCCATTTGCTTTCTAGACTCCTATTTCTTCCTTTTGGAATGGGAATATTTACCCTGTGCCATATAGGTTGGAAGTGCTTAACTCTTTCGTTTTCATAGTAGCTTGAAGCTGAGAGATTGCCTTTTGTCAGAGACGAGACTTTGGACTTGGTCTTATTTTTTTTTAAACAGTGCTAACACTGTTAAGACTTTGGTAACTCTTAGAAAAGGACTAAATGCATTTTGCATAAGGAAGTGGACGTGAGTCTTTTGGGGGCCATGGGCAAAATGTTGTGGTTTGGGTCTGCTGTATCCCCCAGAAGCCTTATATGCCTATGAATAGTGTATACTGCTGAGAGGTGAGGCCTGGCTGGAAGAGGGGGATGCTTGGGGCCTGACCCGGAGGAATGGATTCTAGTTCTTCCCTTTCTTCCTCACTTTGCTCTGTTTTGCTAAGTCATGAGGAGCTCTTTTTCTGGCTCTGGCCCTGCTATGTAGTTCTACCATTTCCAGCTGCCTGCCCATGAATGGCCTGTGACCTTCTGAAACTGGGAGCTAAAAGAAATCTTTCCTCCCTAAAGTCGTGGGTGTTGAGTATTCTGTGGCAGCAACAAAAAGGTAACTAAGAAAGCCTCTCTCCTGTACTTGCTGCTGCCACACAGGCTTACTTAGGAACATCCCAGATGCTTAACTAGATGTGGTGACCAGTGTGGATCAAGAGAGCAAGTAGCCTCTCCCAAGAGAGACAAGCTTCCCAATTCTTTTGTAATTTGACCCTGAATCACAGCGGGGAGGTGGGGGCTCCTACAGGCTCACTTGCACCATCTAGGCTGTGTTAAGGCTCCGGTGAACAGGAACAGCTGCACCTGGAGGCGCCCTGTTCATAGCTGTGGGCTGGGAGCCCAGTTTCAGACTGGAGGTGCTGTCTGAGGCGAGAGTGGGTGCCTTGGCTATTCTGGAGAGCTGACAATAGGAATTCTATCCCACAAGCTGTGCAGAGCATTTTGTGTTGTGGGCTGTCCTGCCTCCGCCTTTCCCTTCCCCAGGCTTGGTGGCTGCTGTGCTCCCCAACCCCCTCCCTGACACTGCTAACGACATCCAATTAATTCAGCATAATTTGGTTCATTACAAGCCCTTAGGTTGGCAACAGTGTTTTCTCAGACTGCAGAATAGACCTCCCAGACTTTCTCAAAGGGAAGGGCTAGCAATCTGGGAGGGAAGAGAGGGCAGAGTTCTTCTGTATCTGCGCTGTTGGGTACCAAAGAGCTGCTAGGAACTGGGAACAGGCTGGGCTACACTCACCCCAGCAAAATATAGGCTACCTGGCACCCACAGCCTGGTTAAAAATATGATAAAAATGGGGCATAGCGAGACACCCCAGGGGGAGCATCAGGCCATCCCTCAAGCCCACCAATAGGCTCCAGCCTTGTGCAGCGGGAAAGGCCAGTTCTATGCTTAATGAGACCCCATGATGGCCTTGGAAGGTCTTGCAGGGGAATGTG
The DNA here is from genome assembly GCA_004027205.1 of Ctenodactylus gundi. Classification (NCBI taxonomy): domain Eukaryota; kingdom Metazoa; phylum Chordata; class Mammalia; order Rodentia; family Ctenodactylidae; genus Ctenodactylus; species Ctenodactylus gundi. The sequence continues at coordinate 449,070 of PVKB01000668.1, forward strand.
GGACAGGAAGCCCTAGAGAGGCCAAGGCCCTTTGAGGCTCGGCAAGCAGCAGTAGGTCTGTTCTTTGGGCTCGGTCTTCAGCTGGGGAGGAAATGTTTGTGGGAACCAGGACCTGCCCAAGCAGGGGGAGTTCATGGAGGACAGGCTGAGGCAAAGGGCCAAGCAAGGGCTTCTAGAATTGGGCAGGTTGGGACTGGACTCCTTGCCTGTAACTTTCTCATCATATGACTGTGGCCTCTTTGATCTTTATTGTCTTTGATCATAAAAAAGCAAGATAATAATCCCTGCTTTCATAAGATGGTAGAAATGGAAAAGGACGGTGGAGGCTGACAGTGTGATGGTTAAGGGAAGAGGTTCTGCAGCTGGCCAGTCCGCTTCCCATCCTGGCTCCCCTTCTGCCTGACCTCACCAGGGAAGCCACTGCACCCCCCTAAGCCCCTGGCTCCTCTTATGTAAATGAGGGTTGTAAAACTGCCTAGACCTGTCTCAAGGGGGAGTTAAATGTGCACGTGGGAGAATCCTTGCACATAGTAGGCACGCAGTGTATGTAGGCCACCATGATTATCATCATTGCCACGTGTAGAGTGCCTGGTGCTCTGCCTGGGACATCAGGAAGGCTCTGACATTGTTGTCTTCCTGGACTTAAATCCCCCACTTATCCAATATGGATATTAGCCTGGTGTGGTGACACGTACCTATAGTCTTAGCTAATGGAGAGGCTGAGGCAGGAAGATAGCCTGAACCTAAGAGTTCAAGGCCAACATGGGCAACATAGTGAGATCTGTTTTCAAAAAATAATATTATAATATTAATTCATGCCCATGTTAATCAGTCTCTTCCAGGACATTCTCTTTCTCTGGAGCCTACCACAGGGACACAGGTAGCTACCGGGTCCCTGAGCAGGGGGATGCATGAATCTCCCCTCAGGAACAGGTGCTGTGAGGGGGCTGCACCATCTCTGTGTTCTCAGCCTCATCCAGTGAGATCGTCGGTGAGGGTCCACAGAGGGAGCCACTGGGGACCCCAGGGGCTTGCGAGCTGGATGTGGGGGAAGATACTGTTGTGGGGGAGCTATAGGCTTCCCCGTACTTCTTTGAAACCAGAGTCTGGAAAGCCCAAGGGTAGCAGCAGAGGGAAGGACTGGAGGGCAACAGAGAGGAGACTCGTGCCCCTACCCTGTCCCTGTTCATCCCCTGACCTCTACTGTTCGGCCTTGCACACTTGGTTAATCATGGAGTCTGCAGCTCTAAAATCTCCAGGGGAAGCATTTCAAATCCAGGACGCCCAGACCTTACCCCAGGCCAATTAAATCACAAATCCCCAGGTGGGGGACCCAGGCATTTGTATTTTTTTTTTTCAAGTCCTCAGGTGACTCCGGTGTGCAATTGAGGTTAAAAATACCAGATTGTCTAGGGAAAGACGCCATTAGTGAGTCTCAGGAACAACAGGATAAAATGTGACATCTCAGTAGCCCCCTTGACTCGCCTCCTGCATTTCTGCTTCTGAGTCCAATATGAGGCCAGCTCCTAGCGGGGTGCTCAGAGGACACAGCAATAACCCACAGCACTAAAAACACCATTCATGAAATGCCCATTGTGCGTCCAGCACTTAACAGACACTTGCTAATTTTTGCAAAACCTCAGGATGTTGGTTGCATCTCAGAGATGAAGGATGCAGGACACCCGCCTATCACCTGAGGCTGCTTCCTGCAAACATCTGTGAGTTTGGGTTTTCTGGTTAAGGACGCATATTAGGACTACTCACCAAGTGAGCTAAAAATATCCCCAACCAAAGATGGGTGGAGAGATGTTGAACAACACCCTCATATCTCACCTCTTGCTGGGGGCAGCTCTGAGATGTATTCTGTAGCAATGACCATCTCACACCTGGCTGCATGTTAGATCACACCCCTGGGAATACAGGAGAAACCTTGATGTCCTGGCCACACCCAGACCAGTTAAATCCAAACCTCTGTGGACAGAACTCAATCATTGATAATTTCAGAGTTCCCAGGCGATCGCAAGTCGAGCCAGGCTAGGAGCTAATACTCAGCACCGTCTTCCTCGAGTGGCCAGCGGGATTGAAGTCCAGTTGCTCAGTGTGGTACCTTTTTAATAACGTATGTTATTGGAGGGTCTTTGCTTTCCCTATCTTACTTTCTCAGTTTCCTACTCATACTTCCTGAAGTCTCTTCCCAATAAACCTTGGCTATTGGATCCTGGTTTGTCTTAGTTACTTTTTCACTATCTGACATGCACTAATTAGGGAAGGAAAGGTTTATTTTAGCTCACAGTTTCAGAAGTTCACGGTCCATTAATGGGCAGCCGGCAACAGTGGAAGCCCACGGCAGAGGTGGTGGTGAAGGTAGCTCCTCACGACATTGTAAACAGGAAGCCAAGCCCCATAAGGAAGGGAGGAAGTAGCATGTGCGCTTCCAGGTCCCACTGATCTATCTTTCTGGGGCCAGCCTCAGCGTTCTTCCCCTTCCAGGTTTAAGCTCCTAATCTACCACATGCCAGTAATCTACAAGCTACCACATACCTGCCTTTCACCACACACTTATAATCCATCACACGCCCATAATCCACCCCTACAGACCAGGCCCCCATCACCTAACAGCCCATGGTTCCACAGACAATCCATGCCATCCAAATACATGAGACTTCCGGGGGACATTCCAGGTCGAAACCACAATATGGGTTTAGAGATAAAAGAAGCTGAGATATGGAAGGATGAAGTGCCTTGCCAAAAGTCTCACAGCCAGAACCAGTGTTTCAACTCTTGCTGTCCCTGGACCTCGTGGCATGATGGAAGAGATGGCTATTCAGAAAATTACAAGACAAGAGGGAATGAAAGTTCAAACAATCTTCCAATAAACGTCGGAGAAGCATTACAGCAAACCAGCCGACAGTTCCACGTGATCAGAGTCAGGCAAAGGAGAGGGATTTCCGCGAGTGAAATGGCACAAGGTCACTACCAGTGTTTGATGAAAAGAGGCCCAGGGATGGAGCCCGGGGCAGATTTTGGATGTGTTCAGCTGCACTGGGATGTGAGTGGAGGCCAGAGGAGGTAACTGGGGAATGTGGTGGCCTTGAAGATTAGGAGGTTTCTCTGTCTTCCTAGTCCCCAGGGTCCCTCGTTAGCCTTACCCGTTGAATCTCCTCAGACATGACTGGGAGCCTAAGAGAAGAGTCTTCTCTCCGGAATCTTTGTTATCGAGAACATGCAGGCAAGGGACCAACCCACAGCCACGTCTGTGGGCATGGGTGGGAGCGGGGAAGGAGGTAAATTGATGGCAAAGCTTGGTGAACCTGGCTGCTCATAGAAGAAAGACAAAGTGGCAGGCTCGAGTGTCCCTCTGGTTCCCACCTTCCTCTTTGTGTCTCACTTCGCTAGCCCTCCCACTGGGGGCTAGCTGAGCCTGCTCCTGCTGCAGGACCTTTGCCTCTGCTGTAGCCCTGCCGGGAGAGCTCTTCCTTCAGATCTCAGGACGATCTCTCCTTGCCACTCAGAACGCTGCTAAAATGTCCTGGAGAAGGCCTCTGGGGCTTCCTTCTCTGACTCTTGTCCCCACCCCAACCCCCACAAGTCTTTTTCACATGGCCTCTTGTTTTCACTACATTGCCCACAACACATCTAAAATTTACCTGAGGCCCCTTTGTTTCTTTCCTTATTGTGTCAGTCCCTTCCAGGCTGTATGAGAGTAGGAGGAACTCGCTGTCTCTGTCACAGTGTCCCTATCAGCTCCTAGAACAGTAAATGCCAAACTGGCCAGGACTGGAGAGCAGGGCAGGCAGGGTGGACTGTCTCGGCTCTACCAGTCACCTTGGGATGGCCTGTGCTCAGCACGCTGGTCTGGTCTAAATGAGCAGTTCTTAACAGACCGATCAATACAGATAGAGGAGCTAGATCAGGTTAACACCCACCTCTCCTGGCTCACAGCAACCCAAGGTCAGGGATACAGACAAAGACGACACCTCTTTCCCATCCCCCAATCCTCGTAAGGGGTCCCTTCCAACTGCCAAGGAAGCGTACCCATGGTGCACACATGTGTGGTTTGGCCTGCTTGCTATCCATCCCACACACTAAAACATCCTTTTCTTCCACATTTTATTTCTGTGCCCAAGGTCTGAGGTGGTCACGCACACGCTGACATTTAAAGATTCAGCCGAGAAATCAATCACTGTGGTCTGTCCTTCAGCGCCGCAGGGAACCTGTACGGCTGAGTTAGGTTTTGTCTGGCTCGCACCCTATTGATTTGTGACGGCAGCTGTGGGCTGCTGAAATTGAGAGGAAGACTTGCCTCGGGGAGAGCAGGAGGCAGAGTGGTAGAATGATCAGGAACCTTGGGACCCCAAAGATCCAGACTTGAATCTTAACCTTTGTCATTTTCCAGCTGTGTGACCGGTACCAGTTGTTCAGCCTCTCTGAGTGTCAATCAATGGGTGACGAAGGCATCATCTATGCTATCGAATGGCAGTAATAAAAAAGGATCAGTAACCAAAAAGCATGGAGAATAATTTCTGCTACACAGTGCCGTGTTAGCTGTCTCGGCTCCCTTTAGATTGGGCCAGAATCGGTACCTACCTCCCAAGATAGTTACAAGGGTGAAGTGAAATCACTCATATAGAATCTCCTTCGCATACTGGAAACACTCAGTAGATACCAGCTCAGATCCACAACAGAAGAATAAAAACCAAAGCTGTTTCCTCTGAAATACCAGTAATCCTTAGAATAAGAAGATCTGATTTATGAATTCACATACAACCTCGCTTCTCAGGGAGGAAGCTGGCCTCCGAGCAGAATAAGGCAGATCTGCTGTGGGGCTCTTGAGAACCAGACAGTGCACAGCAACTTTGTCCCCAGTTTTTGATGTCCACTCTGGGGTGAGACAGAAGACCATCTGGGCTGAAGGGTCACAGGCCTTCATGTGACTCCCCAAGCCTGGTTATTGACTGTGGGAGGTAGAAATCCGACCCAAGGAGCTCTGGGCTCCTGATCTCAGCCACAATGTCCTTTTTATATCTATCCTGTATCTGGGGCCAGGAGCTGGTCATATGCCTGTGTGGATTGAGGGCAAAGGGGACAGAGGGCTAGAGGGAGAGGATTAAGAATTACCCAGGTCCCATAAGCGTGACCGGAGACAACCCCCAAGACTGGAATGCGGCAAGTGTGCGTAGCGCCTGGGAAACGCTGTGTTGGCAGGAGGGGGGTGGGGAACCCGTAGGAATAGCTCTTGGCTGGGAGTGTACACACATTTGGTGGAACAGAAGTGCTATGACTGAAGTCTGAAGTGTCATGGCTAATGCTAATAAAAGGAGGGGCTGGGATTCGAACCTATGTCTGTGGATTCCCGAGTCTGTTTCCCTGCTAATGGGCCTGGTAGGTGTTCTGATGGAGCAGGGGCAAATAGAAAATCTTCCAGGCTTTTCTCAGCTTCTGGAAGGGGAGGTTCCCTGTGCTGAGGAGATGCCAATATTCAGGCCAACTGAGAGGAGAATTCTGTTATGGGCCAAGGTTAGTGTGACCTTGACAGTGTGGTGGGCAATACCACAGGAGGCTCCATTCCCTAGGTTCTCGCTCTTTGGTTCTCTTCAGGCTACAGTCTAGTTTTCAGGGTCCTTGTCAGCCATTGCACATGCTCCTGTTAAGACCTGCTTATCTTGTTCTGGGCTTGGTGGCACAGCCCTATAATCCCAGCACTCCGAAAGGTAGTGGCAGGAGAACTGCAAGCTTGAACCCAACCTGGTGAACTTAGCAACTTGGTAAGACCCTATTTCAAAATGAAATATAAAAAAATGTAGCTGTGCAAAGGCCCTGGGCCTGAGCCCCGGTATCTCACAAACACAGCCCCCTACACATACACACACAAAGATTCGCTCGTCCTCATGAGTGACAGGCTTTGGACCATGTGGCATTACAGGGTAGAATAAAGAGGAGTGTGGACTTTCGAATCAGTCAAGTGTCCCCACTCACGTGCCAACAGTCTAAGCTTCAATTTTCTCAATAGTGGGTTTACTACCACCCACTCTGAGGGAGCTATTGCAAGACATGTCTAACCCCATGCCTGGCACATAGTAGGGGCTTAACAGCTAATAGATATTTTAAAATACACTAACATTGGAACTGGCGGCATAGCTCAGTGGTTAAAGTGCTTGTCTAGCAAGCACAAAGCCTTGGGTTTGATTCCCCAGCACCACATAAGGCAGGTATGGTGGTGCATGTCAGTAATCCCAGGACCAGGGAGGCTGAGGCAGGAGGGTAGCTGGGCTACATAGTGATTTCAGGATCAGCCTGGGACCTGTCTCAAAAAACAAAACAGAACAACAACAACAACAACAAAAACCCAAACCAAAAACAAAACAACACAAACGAAACAAACCATTGATATTTGGCCAGGCATGGTGGTGGAGACTGAGGCAGGAGAATCACAAGTTTGAGCCCAACCTAGGCAACTTGGTTACTGGATCTCAAAAAATAAAAACTAAAAAAGGGATGGAGATGTAGCTCAGTGTGAAGGCCTTGGGTTCAAACCCCATTACCAAAACAACAATAAAACAAAACAAACCCCTGCACACTAATATTCTACTTTTTCAGTGTTTTGTGAGTTGGTTTCTCAGTCCTTGGGTGAAAGAATGAAAGTGAGAACTCCATCAAGTCCTAGACATTTAGACTGAAGGTGCTGATCTTTGGGGATGCCTCCTGCCAGCCAGGCGGGGCCTTGCAGAAGAGTGGGCCTCACAGGCTGCAGTGGTCCACATTCCTGGACCTGATAGGAGGGGTAGGATGTGCCTGAAGTAGCTGATGAGGGCAGAGGATTGCTTGAAGAGGAGAACCAAAGGCTACTGAGCTTTCAAGTCTCTGGCCCTGGGAAGACCCAGAAATCAAGCAGACTGAAGGTAGGAGGCCTGGTTGCTCAGGAAGGCATGGGGAGTCGCAAGCTGGCTGGGCCAGCCCCATCCCACCAGCCACCTGCACACACTTACAGCTTCTGAGATGTGCACGTAGTCCTAGGCTCACCCTTGAAGATTCTGATCGAGTTAATCTGCGCTGAGACTCATAAAAATGTGCTTTAAAAACATTTGCATGGCAAAATGTGTGCATAGTGTGCTACTATTTTGCATACATAAAGTATATAGATATATTTTATAGGCTCAGAAAAGCTGGAAGGACATACAAAAAATTCTAGCGATTGTCTGTAGGGAGATCTGAGGGCCAGGCAAGAATGGAGACTTATTTTTATGCATGTGTGGGGTTGAAATTTTTTAAATAAGTGTATTACTGAATTAATCACATTAATTAATACAATTTTTACAATCATTAATTGAGCTGAAATTCATATAACATAAAATCATACTGTTTAAAATGAGTGAATAATTCAGTGGTATGTAGCACATATTTAATGCTGTTCAATAATTTCTATTCAGTCCCAAAATACTTCCATGATTCCAAAATAAAACCCCTTACTGGTTAAGCAATTTTCTTTTCTCTTTAACCTCTGGCAACTGCCAATGTTTGTTCTGTGTATATAAATTTACCTATTCTGGATATTTCATATAAATAGCCATTTAATATGCAACCTCATATCCAGCTTCTCTCACTTAGCATAAAGTTTTTTAAGTTTACCCACAATATGGGATATAACAACTTGCTGTTTCATTTTATGGCTGAATAATATTTCATGGTAGAGAACGAGGTATCACAATTTGCTCCTCCATTCATCTGTTGATGAAGATTGGGGTGCTCCTTCTCTTGGCTACTGAATGGTGGCGATCATAAATATACCTGCATATGGACTGGTTTGAGTATCAATTTTTAATTCTTTGGGTATATGCCTATGCATGGAGTTACTGAATCATGTGGTATTTTTATGTTTAGCTTTCTCTTCTTTCTTTCTTTCTTTCTTTCTTTCTTTCTTTCTTTCTTTCTTTTCTTTTCTTTTTTGAGACAAGTTCTTGCTCTGTAGTCCAACTGGTACTGAACTCACTAAATAGCCCCAGGCTAGCCTCAAACTCATAGCAATCCTCTTGTCTCAGCCTCCTGAGTGCTAGGATTGCTGGCATGCGCCACCACACTCAGCTTATGTGGTGCTGGGGAATCAAACTCAGGGCCTTGCACTTACTGTACCTGCACGCTAACCACTGTGCTATTCCTCCAGCCCTTTAACTGTCTGATTATTCTTCAAAGTGGATGAACCTTTTTATATTTCAACTTATACAACATTAAAAACGTTGTATGCAAAAGGGGAGAGCAAGAAGCTCTTGAACTTTTGTTTTCTAACTGGGAAAAATTTCGATTATTCCTTCAGCCTCTAAGTGGTCTCTCGGTGCATTGACTTCTTGGCTTTCTCTTCTGCACTGGCACAAGCTGTGGGCGCCGGCGGCCCACCCTCCCCGGGCCCCTCTCCACCTTGCCCTTCAGTACACAGTCACTTGTAACTTATTGTTACTGACTTTGAATGGAAGCTTTCAGCTGCTCCATTCTTTCTGTGTTCGTTGAAGGCCTGTCAATGGAATGAGAATTACAACCCTGGCTGCTGTTATCTGTATCTGTCGTCTGGCTGGCTGGTATGCTCCTGGCTGCACTTCCCAGGGAATTAATCCCCTAAGTGTGGATGGCAAATGATGCAAACCTGGCATATAAATACGGAGGCAGGCAGCGCTCCCCAGACAGACCTGAGAGAGTGATCGTCTGGTCCCTGTGCAGCGTAATCAACGCCCCTGAATTCTGGGCTATTCACTCACAGGGAAACTGCCAGGCTTTCCACTCACTTACTCATTTATTCATTCATTCATTTATTCATCCAGTACACATATAGATATTATATGGGGTGGAGCATCTATTATTTTATGCAGCAGTGTTCTAGATGAGTTTTACACAGATTGTGAATTCTATGAGACTTGCAACGGTAACAGCGACACATTGCTGTCTTCAGTTCTTAATGAGAAACAAAGACTCAGAAACAAAGTGCGTTCCCCTAGTCACACAGCTAGTAGGGAGTGGGACTAAGTCTGGAAGCGGAATTCCCTTTGGTCTTGGATTATTGGAATTCCTTTCCTTTTCCTCTCATCCCTCCCTGTCTTCTTTCCTTCTCCTCTTATTTATGACATGCCCTTTGTGCCAGGCACCCTCAGGAGGCATCCAGGATGGCATAGTTAACAGGAGAGCAGGTGCGAGCTCCCTCTTGTTGCGCTTCTGTTGAGTTTTATGACCCCAGGGCATTGTCTCAAGCCCACTCAATTTCTTCCCAAATGTAATGAACAAATGAAGCACAGACCAAAGGCTGTGATATTGAAGAAGAATTAAATTCAGGCCCTGGATTTACGCCTTTGTGGATACAGACTTAATATTTTATGGCTCAAAAATGTGATTAACAAATCTCACCATGATAGACCAGGCCTGATGGCACACGCCTGTAATCCCAGCACTCAGGAAGCTGAGGCAGGAGGACTGCTGTGAGTCTAAGGCCAGCCTGGGCTCCATAGTGAGTTCAGGGCCAGCCTGGGCTATGGCTCAAAAAAAAAAAAAAAAAGTCTGTCCCTCCCTAGCTCTCATACCTCTCATGGCCTAGGGCCTAAGTGCATTTCTGTGACGCAGGAGATGGTCAGGACCCAACTGGGGCTCTCCATACGAGCTGAGTCAGGTGGGGGGTGGGGGGGCTATCATTTTCAGAAGTGTCTTTTCTATACGTAGTGAGCAACTCATGGATAGAGTGGCATCAGCTGGGCATCAGGCCCTAGGGGCATTTCTCCAAAGGAGAAGCAAGGCCAGGGCCTCAAGACCTCAGGATGGAAAAACCCAGCTGTCCTTGTACGATGGTCTCAAGATGTGCACACACCCAGCTTATTTGTGTTATATTCTTACACACCCAGGCCCTCTGCTTCTCATTGCTGCTTCTGGCTTTGCATATTCAGGTAAGTTTGTGCCTATGGTATGGAAGTAAACACACCTGACAGGTAGCAATGTTGATTTCGGCGAAAGTATTTATTCTGATAGCTTTATAAGTCACATGATTGCATTATGATTGCATTATCAAGGATCTGGAAGGGGTCATCTAAATGTTTGTTAGGCTTTGCTGCAGGTTTATGGGAGACATTACGTGCTTTCAAAGTCACTTCCTTGATCCCTCCACATCCCCCAGTGTCTACATATTTAAATGAAGAGGTGTAGACAGCGAACAAGGGAGTTCCTATATTTGTAACCTCGTATTCTGCCAGTTTCTTCTTGTGGACTGAATTCTCAGGATTTGGAATCTAGAGATCCAGATCTAGACCGCTACACCATCTAACTGGCTGACCTTGGACAATTCACTTAAACTTTCTCTGTCTGTTTCTTCTGCTAGTTAAAAAAAATGAGAATGGTGGTAACTCCATCTTAACCATGAAATGGAACATCACAAGGCTATGACTGGACCCACATAGGATAGAGCCGGGCTAGGCAAGTGACATGGCTTTGCAAGCCCTTCCTCACTCTCGAACCTTCTACTGAGTTTGACCCCAAATATCTAGGGGCCCCTAAAGGGAGTTGTACTGGTTTCCAGTGGCTTCTATAGCAAGTTGCCACAGACAGGAGGGCTTAACATAGCAAAAAACTTACTCATTCATAATTCAGGAAGTCAGAAGTCCAACATCAAGGTGTCGGCAAAGTTGATCCCTTCTAGATGCTCTGAGGGAGAACCCTCCCATGCCTCTCTCCTAGCTTCTGTGGCTTCAGCAATCTCTGGTGCTCATTAGTTTGCAGAAACATTCCTCGAATCTCTACTTCTGTCTTCACATGACTTTCCCCCATATCTTTGTCTCACATCTCTCCTTCCCCTGATAAGGATGCTGGTCATCAGACTGGACTTAGGGCTCACCTAAACCCATGATGATATCACCTTGTTGTTCTTACCTTAATGACATCTGCAAAGATTCTGTTTCCAAATAAGGTCACCTTCACAAGTACATTCTGGGGATACAATTTTACTTGCTCCAGGAAGGAAAAATTAAATCATTTTTCAAAGAAAATAGCTAAAACTAATGGGGAAGCTGAGGCCCTGGATCAGACTGCGGAACATGGGAGATGAAGGTGGGGCTGGAGACGGATTCTTCCGGGGTGCTTTTTGTGGGATGTGTATGAGCACAGCTGTTGCTTCCAAAATGTCAAACTGAACCAAACATCACTTGCCTCATGCCGGAAGTCAAGAGTTTGATACCTACTGGTGCTAGTTGCTCTATCAAAGACATTGTTAAGAGGATGGCATCTGGAGTCCTATTGCCTGCTACAAACCTAAGTTTTATGGCTATGGGCAAATCACTTAATGCTCAACTTAACGTGTCAGTTAGTTTTTCGCTACTATAATAAATACCTGAGATAATAAGCTTATAAAAGGAAAGGTGTTATTTTTGCCTCACAGTTTTGGTGTTTCAGCTCATGGTCAGTTGGCCTAGTTACTTTCAGGCCTGAGGTGAAGTAATGTGTCATGACACTAGAGCAAACTATTCATCTCACACTGGGTGGGAAGAAAGAGGGACCAAGAGCAGAAAGTGCGGAGTCCTTCATCTCCTTCAAGGGCACACCCCTAGTAATCAGAGACTTCTCGTTGGTCCCACCTCTTAAAGTTTCCAGTGTCCATTACTTCCCAAAAGCTCCAAGCAAGGGACTAAGTCTAACACACGGGCCTTCGGGAGATATTTAAGATACAAATTACAGCAATTGGATTCCCTAACAGCGCCAGAACCACAATTACGATATACTTTAATTATGCAGGAAGTGTTCTCGGAAGAAAATGAGTTGGAGTAGTAAGGGTACAATCCCAGCCAGAGTCTGGCTTTTGCCCTGGAAGGTGAATTGCACTATAGAAAATTGTACCTCAGCTGGGCCTGGTAGCATAGTCCTATAATCTCAGCACTCTGGGAGGCTGAGGCAGGAGGATTGCAAGTTTGAGTCCACCATGGGCAATTTAACAACTTAGCAAGACTCCATCTTAAAATCAAAACTAAAAATAGGCTGGAGATATAGTGCAATATGAAAGCACTGGGTTGGCTTCTCAGTCTAAAGAAAGAAAAGGAAAAAGAAAGAAAAAAGAAAGAAAGAAGAATGAATGAATGAAAAAAGAAAGACAGAAAGAAAGAAAGAAAGAAAGAAAGAAAGAAAGAAAGTTGTGCCTCTATAAGGTGGGCCATCCTGCCCTGGTAAGGGCTACAAGAGTGGAACAGGAGAATATGTGACTTCCCAGGTAAGACCATCTGTCTTAGTTACTTTTCCATTGTGACAGAATACTCGGCATCCGCAGATCAAGGGAGGAAAGATTTATTTTGTTTTCCAGTTTCAGAAGGTCACAGTCCATAGTTGGGCGGTTGGCAGTGGTAGAAACACACGGTGGAGCTTTAGCCAGAGAAAAGCAGTTCACAGCACGGCAGGCAGAAAGTCGAGTGAGGGAGGAAGCGGGGAGCTGCCCTTCCAGGTGCTGTCCAGCAATTTGCCCCTTCTGGGTCAAGCCCAGTGTTACGTATGCTCCCTCTGACCGGCCCCCTATCTCCCAATAGCACATTGGTATTTTACAACATCCAGATGCGCGAGGCTTTTGGAAGGACACTTAGATCCAAGGCACTACGCCGCCCCACTCACCCAAGGGCAGTTCTCCGGAAAGGGTGGAAGCTGTGAGTCAGTAGCAGCCAATGCACGCAGCGGCTGGGGATGAGCAAACTAAGAGAAGGAAAAGACAACTAACAATGTCCATTGTGTGTTATGCGCTTCAAGTTCACCACCCACGAAATAGAGCTGATGATGTAACTATCTCCTAGGATTTTTTTTTTTTTTGAGACAGGATCTAAAAAAAAAAGAAAGAAAGAAAGAAAGAAAGAAAAGAAAGTAAGAAAGGAAAAAAATCAAGAAAAGAAAAACTCAAGCTGGACCTAAACTCACTACGTAGCTCAGGCTGGCCTTGAATTCTCTATAATTTTCCCATCTTAACCTCCTGAGTGCTGGGATTGCAGGCATGCACCACCATGCCTGACTTATGTGGTGCTAGAGAATCGAACTCAGAGCCTCATACTGGCTAGGCAACCACTCTGTTGCTGTGCTATTCCTCCAGCCTTCTCCTAGGTTTATTATGAGGTTTATGTAGGTTAATATAAAATAAGCCTGGGAGGCATGTATGGCACAGCAATTAAAAAGCACTTGCCTAGAAAGCACAAGGCCCTGAGTTCAATTCACCAGCACCACATAAGCTGGGCATGGTAGCGTACACCCGTAATCCCAGCACTTGGGAGGCTGAGGCAGGGGGATTGTTATGAGTCCAAGGCCAGTTGGAGCTGTTTAGTGAGTTGAGGACCAACCTGGGCTACCAAGTGAGACCGTGCCTCAAACAAACAAACAAACAAACAAAAAAATGTGAAGCCTGCCACATATACATATTCAATTATTGCTGCATGATTTGGCAGTTTAAAGTAACAACTGTTTATTAGATAACAAAGCTTCTGAAGGTTAGGGGTCAGGATCAGATTAGATGGATGATTCTGGTAACAGCTTTGTGAGGTTGCAGTTAAATGTCAGTTGGGTTGCAGTCATCTGAAGGGCATGGCTGGGGCTGGTGTGTCTGCTTCCAAGATGGTGCGCTCACGTGGCCGCTGGAAAGAGGCTCACTTCCTTGCTACATAAACATCTCTATGATCTGCTTATGTGTCTTTATTACCTGGAGGCTCCCATGGTGAGCAATCCATTAGAGAAAAGCGCTTATGATCTTGCCTTGGAAGTCACACGCTGTCCATTCTGCCATATTTCCTATGTGTTAAAAGCAAGCCGTTAAGTCAAGTTGTAGTCAAGGAGAGAGGAATGAAGATCTGCCTCTTGAAAGGAGTATCAGATAATCTGGTAATTTTAAACCCACTACATTTGTTATTTTAAAAAATTTTTATTAGCATGTGTTTCTGATACATATTAGTTCCATGCAGCTTGGGGAGTTAGTGTACGTGCCCATCACTTTTGGACCATTTTTGCTCCTCTCTATCCTTCCTTATGTCCAGATCCTCCTTCTGTCTCCTTCACAAAGTGTACCTCCCTATTTCCCATCATCTCTCTCTCAGTTTGCTCTTTCAGTCATTTGTATTTTGGATTTCTACTATAAGTGAAACCACATGAACCTTAACCTCTTGTGTCTGATTTCGTTTGCTAAGCACGATGGTCTCAAGGTGCGTACATTTTCCTGCATATGTCTCAAATTTATTTTTTTATGGCACAGCACTACCTAGTCTCCATCATATATGTATTCATGATGGAGTATTACTGGAGATATATTACATATATGATGTATTATATGGGGCTGGAGGAATGGCCTAGCAGGCACTAAGTCAAGAGCTAAGTACCCAAGTGGTAGCTCACGCCAAACCCCAGCACTGGGGAGGCTGAGCCAGGAGGATTGCTGTGAGTCCAAGGCCAGCCTGGGTTCCATAGTGAGTTAAGGACCAGTCTGGGCCACAGAGTGAAACACTGTCTCAAGAAGTATATATATAATATATATCTCCACAGTTTTTCTTTATTTATTCATCCACTGATGGCCATATGGACTGTGTTCAAGATTTAGATCTTGACATTATAAGTTCTGCAGCTATCATCATGGGTATGCATGTGGACTATCATATGATGTCTTAAAAAATAATGGAATGTCTTTAAGTTTTTTGAAAAGATTGAAGAGTTGTAGCTAGGTCAAATGAGATTTTTATTTTTAGTTTTCTGAGGAATCTCCATATTGATTTTTACAGTGATTGCACTAGCTTGTAGCCCCACCAACAATGTCGAAGTTTTTTTGAATTCTGATGACAGCCATTCTTATTGGAGTAAGGTGGAGTCTCAGTGTTGTTGGATTTGCATTTCTCTAAAGGCCAAAGATGTTGAACATTTTTGATGTACCTGTTGGCCATTTGAGCTTCTTTTAAAAAGTGTATATTTATTTCAAGTGCCCATTTTTTGATTGGGTTTTCCTAATTAATTTCTTCAGAGAGCTTGGAAAGGATCTCATTGCTCTTCAATGGAAATTTGTTTTGAAACGTGAACACACACATGAGCAGTGAACAAATCTCAAATGATGTACCCTTTAGATATTTAAGTGGAGTAACTGCCTTTGAAGAGGGGAGACTTCCAGGGCACACTGAATAACATCAGACCTTACATTTGCACACTGGCAGACTGTCCTTACCCCAGGAAAATTCTGCTTCTCCTTGTTACCCTAGTGGAGTCTAAGAATCTGTATTTGATGGCTCAGAAGGTAAATCTGACATACAGCCACGTTTGGCAACTTCTGATGTCAACAATTGGTTTACTCTTCCTAACACATGTGCTTGTGCTCATGCACACACACACACACACACACACACACACACGAGTATACACACACATACACACAGCCCCTCTACCTACTGATTCTGTTTCTTTCTAGCTTCTCAACTTCCTTCACCAATTCAAAGTTAGATTATGTATGAGTTGGAAGGTCGTAACTCCAAGGAACAGCTTCTTTAACCTTGACTCTGAACTGAGGTCTTACCACCTCAAAGTGGGGGAACCAAGGCTTACCCAGCCTTCCTATCCTCTCTCCATACACTCCCAACTTCCTTTCTTTTCTACTGAACTTAATGACCAGGTCTTCACCACATGGAAACAGAGGATGGAAACAATTATTCAGATAAATCAGACATTCATTCAAACAAAAGTGATTTCTTTTTTCCTTTCTCTTGAATGATTCAGATAATTGTCATTCTTTGTTTCAAGTTATCCCTGGAGCTCTGACCTCTTCTTTCTGTGGCTGTAGTTAAAATTTGCTCCCAGTGATAAGTATTTCTCAGCTGATCATTTCCTCCATTGTTCCATATGAGGTTATTTTCAGGTAAATGGGAATTAACTTCAAACCTGAGTAATAGGAGAATCAAAATAAAGCTGTCATGGCGAACGTGCTATCTACACTCCACTTTCTGGAAGGGACCCATTCAATTTCACTCCCCCCCAAGCTCCGGCACATGCAGCAGCAAGGAGCAAATTACCATTTATTAAACTCTAATTATCACTCTCATTTTTCAATACCATTCTCTGTGTATGTGCCCTGCACACCAGCCTGCACTCCACTGCCATTAAATTAGCAATAAGTCTTGTTAGCATAGCATCCATATTTATAGGCAGGATTGAGTGAGGCTGGAGTGACATGGTGCAAAGTCAAATGCCCTTAATAGAAGGTTAAGGACACGCCTGCTTCAGGAGCAATCTAGCTGCATGGCAGATGAGGGGACTTCATAAAGTGTCAGGCTGTTTTTGAGACAGTTTAAAGCCTTTCATAGAACACTATACAAGTTCAAGCAAAAAGACAGTTTGCTTTGGAGCAAAAGCCCGAGCTTTTCAATCTGAGTGTCACAAAGACCAGGAGGCTGACAGAGAATGACAGCAAGCTGCTCTGCATGGAACTGTCTCAGAACCACGGTGCAAGCTGGGCTCAGTGGCACATGATAAAATCTCAGCACTCAGGGAGGCTGAGAAGGAGGATTGTGAGTTCGAGGCCAGCCTGGACTATATAGTGAGTCCAAGGCCAGCCTGGGCTATGGTGAAACCTTGCTTCGTAAAACCAAACCATAAATGGTGTGGTGGCACATGCCTGTTAAAGCCAGCACTCAGGAGTCTGAGGCAGGAGGATTGCCATGCGTTTGAGGCAGGGCTGGGCTACAGAATGAGTTCAGAACCAGCCTAGACTAAAGAGTGAGCCAGTCTCAAAACAACAACAACAAAACACACACACACACAGAAATTGCATTGCAAATTTTTTTTGAACTGGCTAGGTCTGTATCATTCCCTTGGACCTGAAGCTTGGCACCTGCCCGGGCAACAGAAGTCTTATATAAAATTCTTCTGCAATTATATCCTATATAAGGTAAGAGAAATTCACATATTATGGGCCAGTTCTTGTATCTTATTAGCAGGGAAACATTAGCTATGTAGTTGGCACCTCCGTAAGCCAGAGATCTTGGACACCACATGTCCCAGCAAACGGTGTAATTCACGTGTGAGTAACGGCACAGACCACACCCATTCCCATAACATAGAGTCTCTCTCCCTGGAAATCCACAGCCAACTCCTTTATTTCCTGTTTCACAGTTCATATCCTGACTTGTGAAAAGCTTGCCGATTCCTGATCATCATCTTATAACCAAATACTGCCCGCAGAGACACAAAGTGACTCCACGGGCTCTTGCTTCTCTTCCCCCAGTTCGGTGGCACTTGCTGGGTGGTCCTCCCATCTGAGAAAGCTGTGAGTTTCACCCTTCCCGACCCCAGGAAAGTTCAAGAGTTTCTAGGGCAGGTCCCTGATAAGATCCAGACTTCCCCTGACCTGTCCTCTTAACTTCCTAGATTCAGAATCTGGAGTTAGAAAGGACAGAAGGTCCTGGTCTGTGGTTGGCAGTTTGCAGACAGGTCTGTGGTGCTGAAGCAGGGATGGAGGCAGGGCTCCCGCTCCCCCTCTGCAGACACCTGGTCTCCCTTCACCTATTGTTCAGCTTGGGCTGGCAGCTCCCCGCTGCGTAATCACCCTCAGCTCATTAACAAGCTGCGCTCATTTGCATGTCTAAATATCTGTGTACATAGAAAACAGACTCTTAAGTCTCCTCCTCATGTATCTACAGGAAAAGGGCAGGGAAGCAGCAGACAGGAAAGACAGATCACACACCCGCTTCCTCTGTCTCTCATGGTCACCTGTTGGCTAGTTTTTTTTTTAACCAGTCCTTTCTTTCCATGTAGACAGAGCTTTGATAAAAGTTTATCTTGTCGTTATTACCTCCTTTCTTTTCATTTGGAAAAGCTGCATTTCTTCCTTCTTTTCACCTCTGACTTCACCACGGTTCCATAAACAGTATAGCCTGAGGGAGAAGACCCTCAAAAACAGAAGCAACAGAAAAAAAAAAATCCACCAAAACCCTGTAGCCTTCCACAGGCATCAGCTTTATGCAAATGAACCAACACACCCACCCTCATTCGGCATGCTCAGAAACAGGAACTGACTATCTATAGACCAGCCTGATTACAGTTCATTTTTATACAGCTTGAGAAGCGTGAAAAGTCACAAGCTGGGAGAAAGCAGCCCGGAATCATCATACAGATGATCATGGCACATGCAGTTCACTCATTCCAGGGGTGCTTTGATGGGTCCCCCAA
This sequence comes from Ctenodactylus gundi, assembly GCA_004027205.1. NCBI lineage: Eukaryota > Metazoa > Chordata > Mammalia > Rodentia > Ctenodactylidae > Ctenodactylus > Ctenodactylus gundi. The sequence continues at coordinate 467,238 of PVKB01000668.1, forward strand.
CTCACTACTATGATTTCTTGTCGGCGTATAGGAAGCATCCCTGCTCTAATGGCGCCTTCTAGGCTGCGCCATCTTAATTACAAGAATTGGGTGCTCAGCTTTACCCAGCTGCTGGCTCCCTGGGAAAAGAGCTCAAAAAAAAAAAGTGTCCCCACTGCGGGAGGACCAGCCTGGGAGAGAGGGGGGACTGGGGTGAAAGCACCACCGCAGGGCAACTTGGGCTAGCTTTGTCAAACCACCTACTCAGCAAATATCTATTGGATCCCGACTACTGTGTGCACCAGATCTGCTCATTCAAAACAAATCTATTTGACAAACACGTAGAACTTCCTGGGTGCTGGCCACTGATACAGTTGTACACGTCGCAACTCATCGAGGAGGAAAGTCAGGCACAGAGAAGTTAATTATCTCGCCCAGTTTCACACAGCTTATAGAACCCGGAGGAGCTGGAATTCTAACCCGGGCAGCCCAACTCCAGTCAGTGCCATGTATCTACAACAATGATAAAAGGTAGTGACGAGTCTGCTGCCTTCTTCTCTGGGGTTTCTCTACCCTTCCTCTGCTGAGCCCTCCATACTCTTTGGGGGAAACCATTTCTCCAGTCTGTGGTTGGTGTAGCTTTGGCCCCTTTCCCAGCTCCTGAATTGGGTCTTCACTGGTTTAGGCCAATCGGCATCGCCCATTGTTGGCCACCCAGCTTGGCTGGGGATAGGCATATGGCCATTGAGAGTGAGTCCTAGGATTTCCAAGGGAGCCTCCTGGGGAGAGAGACTCTTCCACCTGCTCGTGAGATGTGACGAGGGCGAGCTTCTGTGGGGAGGAGGGGATACCGTGTGCAGCCTAGGAAGGAGCCTGTGGAAGCTGAGCAGGGAGACAGGGAGACAAAGTCCTTGGAACTACTGAAGTTGCTGAATCAGGCTTTGCCTGAAGCTAATACCACCTCCAAACTGTCCAATTGGCTGACACATAATATGATATCAATAAATATCTGCTGAATACATGAGCTAATCAAAATCCCTTTATTGTCTAAGTGGAGTTTCTATCATTGGCCAATGAAAGATTCCTAACACATGATGACAACATGAGAAAAACATGTACTTAGCACATGCTGATAGAAATCAGTCTAGCTAAAACAATATCCCATAGGACGTAAAACAGGAGGTAGCAGAGGGCAGGGTTTTTTTGTTTTCTTTTGTTTTGTTTTTTGCCTTCTTTAACCACCAGCATCTTGGCTCTGATAGGCACGGTTCCCTGGGCTTGTGAGTCTATTTCAATAACAGGAGGTTTTTTGAAGTTAGTGGCTTTTTGGAAGTGACAAAAAAGATTTGTTAGGGTAGGTGAGCCTACACCCTGAGATGAAAGTGAGATATGAAGTATAATACATATTCAAAGGCTGTGACTTATCAAGCTCCACCGCGCTTCTGTAGCAGGTCCTCAAGGACTCCCCAAAGAGCACTGGCTTTCCAGGCCTGCCGTTGCAGAGGCACAGTTCTCAGTCAGGTGGGATTTGCTCCTGGGTCCCCACTGGTTTGCCCCGAGCTCTCAGAGGTGGTCTCGGCCTCCCTCTTCCTCCTGAACCTTATTACAAAAGCCAGACATTTGTCTCTTCACTAGCCTGATACACTATCGAGACGGTTGTCCACAGTCCCTGTCTGCAGAAGTCTGACTCCTTCTTTGTGTAACTCCCAGCTGCTGCCCCTAACCCAAGGGCTCTGTTTGTCTTCGTGTACGTGAAGCGACAGGAGGAGTCACATTTTGTACCCCTATCACCTCCAGAAGTCACTCCTTATTAGGGTCCAGCCTGAAAATGGACCCTTGGGAGTGTAGAACCAAGACAGGAGGTGAGAAACCCTCCTTTTCAAAGTCCGCACCCCCTGTTTAAATCAACGAAAAGATCTTTCATGTTTGATGCTTCTGACTCACCATCATGACCACTTTTCAAATTTTCAGGGTCACCGTCCTCTTGCATCTCTTGTAACTATGACTCCCCTTCTTCTCAAATTTGTATTCAATTTGTTTGCAAATGCAACTTTCCAGTTTCTCATGTGTGTGTGTGTGTGTGTGTGTGTGTGTGTGTGCACGCATGCGCGTGTGTATACCTCTGCATGCATCTGCAGATCACCCAGCAATTCCAGGGAGGGTGTGTATGTAAAAGTGGGTCTGGGGTTTTCCCACATACAGAAGCGCATGTACAGGTGAGTGGGGTGGTGTGTAGTCCAAGATGGCCAACGATCTCCTTCCTCCTTGAAATGCAGGTTTGAAAAGCAGCAAAATTTAGAGTCTGTGCTATATTTCCCTCACCCAGCAATGTTGCAGTATTTTCTGGCATGTATACCAGTAAATCTCTGTGTTCTCTTCTTGCCTGTGTCTATTCCTTTATCTGGAGTCCATTCTTCCGGGCTCTCCTCCTCTGGACCCAGCAAGGCCCGTATTGTATCATCAGAACTCTCTCCCTTAGTCCCGATGCTCCCCAGTCCCTGTTCTCTATCACCCTGCAAGACCTGAACGGTGTTATGTTTTGGACGTGAAGAGTTCCCATAAAGTCTCATGTATTTGGATATTGTAGAACACAGTGTGCTGTTGAGAGGTGGAGCCTGGTTAGAAGGAACACTAGGGTTTGGCCCAGGTGGGCAGATCACTGGGGCAGTACTTGGAAGGGTAGCTCTGCCCTTTCCTCTCTGGTCTGGCTTCCCCCTCTGCCAGGCGTGGAGAGCTCACCTGCTGGACCCCCTTCTCCCTTACCCACGCGGTCTCTGGCTGTGTTCCATTGCTGGCCGCCCACATATGTACTCTGACCTTCTGAAACTGTGAGCTAAAATAAATCTTTCCTCTCTTAATTTGTGGATGTCAGGTATTCTGTCCCAGTAACGAAAAATAAGACAAGTGGACTTGCTGCTGCTTCTCTCATTCTGTGACCAGGGTAAAAGGCCATTGTTAAGGAAAATCACAGAATGGCCTCAACTACCCCTCATGATCCCGACCTAGCCCAGCCCTCAGGACCATCTCCGAGAAGCCTCCACTCCACTCTTGCTCTCCTCTAAGAAGAAAGTGTTACCACTTGCCTGAAGGCTGTCTGTTCCCCTACTCTGCCTTTGCCCTCTTCCATTTCACCTGGGAATCCTGTCTTTCTTTGTAAGAAAATTGAGGTAACCAAAGGTAACAGTCTCCAGCTTTGCCTACTTCACCTCGTCCTGACTTCCTTTCATTAAGAAAGAACAGGTATCTTTCCTCTTGTTCATCTCTCACCCTTTGACCTGAATTCTACTCCCTTCCCACCCAATTCTGTTCTCCCCTCATGTTAAGTCTCTTATCTCCAGCTGCTTCCACTCAGCCTGTAACTATGCAAAAGATACATGCTTTCTAAAAGGCTCTTCTCAACCCAAGGCCCCTCTGCAGCCACCCTTTAAACTTCTACCTTTCCTGTCCCAGCCTGCCCTGCCCTGTTCTGTCACCGTCCTCAGCAGAGGTCTTTGCAGTCACTGCATTCTCTTCTAAGTTCACATTCACTCTTAAGTTTGCTGAAATCTGAGTCCAGCCCCAATTTTCCTGAGTTTCTCTCATTGATAGTTACCTCTAATTGCCAAATTCACAAGATATCTTCTGGTTTTTAAGTGACTGCACGCATCTATTACCCTTGACATTGTTGGTTCCTCCTTAACATCCTCTTACACAAAAGCACTTTCCTGGCTCACCTCCTACCTCCATGACTGTATTGGGTAGGATTCTTTGGGTCTCAGGTGACAGAAACCCAATGTGGACTTGAATGGCGAAAGCTGGAATGCATGAACCCATGGGTAGCCCTGGAAAAGGCAGAGATACAGATGCAGCCCAGGGGTGACAGAGCAGAGCCCACAGAGGTAGGGTTCTGCGGGCCTAACGCTTGTCCCTTTTCCACCATGGCGTCATTCTCTCAGACAAGTCACTGCATGTGATTAGACAAATGGCTACCAATGGCTTCTGACCTTGATCATCATAGGAGACCTGAGAACTGCTTTCTCCAGCCCCAGGGTTGAACTGTCAAGAATGAATTCTGGTTGGAGTAACATGGGTCAAGTGCCCACAGCCTGGAAGGGGCCAGTGAGTCCATCTCACTTGCTCACAAGTTGCCCGATGTCAAGGAGGAGCCATTGCAGGAGGGTGACAGGAAACAAGGGTAACACTGAGCTTCCTGGCAGAAGAAGGAAACTGTTTCCCCTCAGGATGTGCTTCTGAGAAAAATTCTAGTACTTGGAGTCCTTGCTTGCAGAACATTTTCTTTTCTGTTTCTTGAGCTTCCATAATTGATTCTGTTTCTTCTTCAAATCTTTAATGCCTCCAGAAGGACTTGTCTAAAGTTTATGGGAGAATTTTGAAAGTGGATGTGAATGGCAAAAACGCAGAATCTGTGTGCAGTTAGATAAGACCTTAGGACTTTAGAGCAGTCTCGTGTGGGGCATAGACCTAGAATTCTAGAGCCAGATTGGGCCTTCACAGTCATAAGCTCAGGCCTTTGATTTTTACAAATATGTAAATAAAAATTCAGAAAAATTGATAATCTCAGGGCCTACATGGAACTAGTGCTTCATTCCTAAGTAATAGACTCCACTGTGTCATTCAGTCTCATAACCAGCCAACCAGCCAACCAATAAAACCGGTCAACCAATAAAACCAACCAAAAAAGCCAAACAACCAATAAAACTATTCAACCAAAAAGCCCAACCCAACCCAAACCAAAACATCAACAACAACAACCCTCAACCAGCAGAAAATGCAGGCGAATGGAATGCTGTCTGAGCAGGTGAATTTTCCACATTTGAGAGTATAGCAGAGGTCAGTGCCTTTGAGAGCCTTAAGAAAGCCCTCCTGGACCTGCTGTGTTCCCCAGTGCGCAAGGGCATTCTTCATTCTAAGGTTGTTTGCAAAGATCTGAAAGAAGTGTATTGTAAAACAAGCAAGACCCTAACGTTTCACCAGTGTGAGACACCAGAGGACTAGTGGTCTAGGTTTTGTGCCCTGTGTGGCGGCATAAGGCAGATTCTCCGCTCTCAGGGAATCCTCCAGTCTCTTTAGTCGAGAAGTGGGAACGCAGCCTTCTCCTCTCTACCCCTCCACCTCCCAGGAGGTCCTACCCTGGCCGATTCCCCTCCTGACCATGGCCGCCCTGGCAGGAGTGTTGCTAGATGCCCTAGGTTCTGGCTGTCTCGTCCTGTCCTCCCTCCCCACTGCTCCAAGTCTCCCGCTTGTCACCAGGTGTTTCCCGCTGACACCAGCAACAGATTTATGGCTGCCAGCATCTACACTGTGACCACCAGTGAGCAGTGTCAACAGCTGTTCTGTCTGTGCCAAGGATACTGCTTCGTGCAGAAGACAGACCTATTTTTGAGTCAACAATGATTGTGGTCTCAGCTTCTAGATTGTAGCCTGGAGGACCTTAGGTGATAACTTCTGTTGGCTCCACTGGAAAGTCACTGAAGATTCGCCTCTCCTGGAACTTGCCTGATCCTCAGCCAAAGCTCTGAACCTTCCAGGTAACACCTGAAGGACCATCTCAAGAGTCAGATGCATAAGTTCACGTCACCCCTCAGCCTCTTGTCTTTGAAGTGACTGGGATCATCTCACCTCTGGAAAGGAGATTCAGCTGCTTTTTCAGTGGGTGATTTTCAGCAAACTGCTTACTCATGCCAGGTTTTATTTTCTCATCTTTGAAGTGGGAATAATACGTATCTCATTGGTTTATTGTGAAATGTAAGAGATGTCACGTATCCCACATATCAGACACAGAATAAATAAATACCCAATAAATATGTAAGTTGTTCCTGGGAAACTCCCCAGGCCCTAACAAGCTTTCCAAACACACCTGGCTCCTAGGATTATTCTTTTATTTTTTACATCTTTGCTGTCATGTATTGAGCTCTTTTGGGGTACCAACGACCTCGCCACTGTCTGGCATGTATTTTCTCACTGGCCTGTCACAACAGTTCTGTGAGGTAGGCATGCATGACTAAAAGCCCCATTTTAAAGATGAGTAAACTGAGACCCATAGAGATCAAGTGGTCTGGTCCGGGGAGGCTGTGCATCTTCTAAGTGGTGAGTTGAATTTGAGCCCAGAATGAACCAACTCCCAGATCTGACACTTTAACTACTCTCACATACATGGAGCTCAGTCTCCCATGAGTCTCCCCTGACAGGTTTTTGGTTTGGGGAATGTGTGTTTGAACTATTATTACTGAAGAAACTTTTGTCGCATTAGGTTAGTCAGGAAGTCCCCATAGCTGCAGTCAGAGTCCTTTGGCTCTGGGATGAGTTCTGTCTGCCTGTCCAGATGTGCTGTGGCACCGGGGCCTCTGCTGTCTTCATCCAAGCCAGGGAAGGTACATTACCCTGGGCAGAAATGCTACTCTGTTGGCTTACTCTTTCCCAAAACTGGCTGTGGTGTTTTGCTTCTGCGATGGAGAAATAAGAAAAGGGCAGGCATCTCATCTCTTCTTTATTTAAAGAATATTTTTTCCAGTACCGAGGATTAAACTCAGAGCCTCATACATGCTAGGCATGCACTCTACCACTGAGCTATATCCCTATCCCTTTTTAAATTTTATTTTGAGGCAGGGTTTCTGAAAGTTACTCAGGCTGGCCTGGAACTTGTCATCTTCCCATCTCTAAGCAGCTGGGATTATAGGCATGTGCCACCACAGCTGGCAAGAATGTTGTCTTTGTTTCCTAAATTGCTATGCTTTGCTTTTTTTGATTACCTTTTTGATGTGGTGGAATTTTAAATTTGGAGGAAACTTATAAGAATAGTGCAAAGAATTTCTATACAGCTATCACTCAGATTCACCAACTGTTCACATAATGTCCTATTTATTTTCTTTTTCTTACTCTCTTTGCACTTTTTCTGCACCATCAAAAAGTAAGTTGAATTTCTCATTTCCTCTTGCTCTTTAATTACTCACTGTTTCCTGAGAGCGATCGTATGATTATTATCCGTAATAGCCATGATAGGTATCAAAACTAAGAAATTTTAGCTGAGTATGATGTCATATCTCTTTAATTCCATCATTTGGGGAGGCTGAAGCAGGAGGATTGCAAGTTTATGACCAGCATGGGCAATTTAGTGACTTAGCAAGAACTTGTCTCAAAATAAAAAATAAAGGGCTGGAGATTATAGCTCGGTATGAATGTCCTGGGTTCAATCCTTAGTACTTCAAGAAAAAAAAAAAAACAGGCTAGTCATATGATAAAGTGCACCTAAATTAGGGCTTGTCTGGTATTTTCTCATGATTAGAATCACATTCCACATTTTTGGCAGAAATGTCACTGAAGGGATAATGTGTCCCTAGCGCATTTTATCAGCGGGCACATGATGTCAGTTTGTTCCAGGACTGGCGATACTAATTTTGGTTACTAGGCTTTTCCTCTATTATAAAGTTATTATTTTTCCTTTTGTAATTAGTAAATAATTTGTGGTCATCTCTCTCGCCCCCACCTCCAACTCTCTGATTTTGCTTCTATTCCAAAATGTTCACACACCACTTAGGCTGTGAGGCCTAAGTGGGAGCCAAGCTGGTTCCAGAAGAAACTTCCACTCACCTCCTCGGTCTAGTGTCTTCTTTTTCTTTTCCCCACGGCTTCACATGTGCGACACAGTGTAAAAATGAGTTACGTCTCCAGCCTCCCCAGTATTTCACTGACATATAATTTATTCACATCTTAATTATGTACAACTCTTAAGGGCATAGCTTAAATTTGGGGTGGGGCAAGGTGCTGGCTGGGGATTGCACCCAGGGCCTTGGACACTCTAAGCGCATGCTCTACCACTAAGCTACAGCCCCAGGCCAGCTTAAAAATTGTTATCATGCCCACACAACTGCTGCCCAAACCAGGCTGTCTCCTGCTTTCTGAGTTCCTTGTGCCTGCCTCAGGTAGGTCTCTTCCCCTAAAGGCCACCGTCACTCTCACCTCTAACACTATAGATCAGCTTTTTTTATTCCTAAATTCCACATACCAAAATTATCTAGACGAGATTCCTTTGTGTCTGGCATTTTTTGCACGACAGTTTTGTCTGTGGGTCTCACCCGCGTGTTGAACGTAGCCAATGATTGCTCTTTATCGTCGTCATGCTGTGTTCTATGTATGAATGTATCACAGTTTCTTTATCCTACTACTGTTAGACACAGGTAATTTTATGGTTTTCAGTTATCATGAATACCGTAAAATTTTCCTATGTGTTATGTACATAAGTGCTTGTTTCGATAGTATAGTTACAAATGGAAGCGTCACATCCTGTATGTCTTCTCTCCGTCGAGGATGAACTTTTCAGAAAGATGATGTGCCCTTTTACATTTGCCACATCCTCGTTTTCCATCCATTTCTCATTGTTCTTTTCTCTTGACTTCTGCCCTCACTCCCATTGCTGTTAAAGTGACCCCCCCCCCCCCAGCCCAAGGTGTCTTTGACCTCCCTTCTACTTGACCTGTCTGCAGTGCCTGATGATGTGGACTACTCTTCCTCCAGCTTTGGCACCAAGACCTTTCTCCTGGGTTTCCTCCTGCCTGGCTCCTCCTCAAGATCATTGGCAGAGTCTTCATTCTGCCCCTTGAGTACTCGGGGTCTCAGGTACAGGAAAACTCAGTTTCTCATTCTGCAGCTCCCCCAGACCTGCTTGACTTATCCCCGCAGTGTTGAAATAACACCCAATAGGAGTATCTTTAGATCCTCTATGAGGAGCATATTATCTTCAGTTCTCATGCAGTAACCACCGATCTCTATGGTTTTGATCTGAGCTACTTTGCCCATCTAAATTATTTTTGTGGCCCCAACAGCATTTGAGTTTGCAATTGATTGCTAGTGTTTTCCTCCTGGGATGTCATCTGCTTTCACAGTCTCAGCTGTATATGGCTGTCTCTTTCCAGATCCAGCGCTTATGTTCCTCCTGCTTCTGATGCTCCAGACCCATATTTTTAACCCTTTGCTGGACATCTCCATCTGGACACCCCAGTGGCCTCTCACGTTCAGCCTATCCACATGTCCACATCACCTCCCCACCAACCTGGTCCTTTCCGGAGCTCCGTGGTATAGTGAACGGCACCCACATCCTCAGGCTTTGGTGTCACCCCGATCTTTACCATGTTTCTCACCTTCTCCGTCTAGTCTATTATGTAGATCTGGACATTCAGCTCTGTGGTAGAGTGCTTGCCCGAGTGGGCAAGGCCTTGGTTAGATCCCCATCACTACTAAAGAATAAAACAACATAATTAGTGATCTAATGCTATTGATCTCCCTTCTCAATATTTCTCAGTCATTCTCCTTCTCTTCATTGCTTCTCCCATTCTCTTCTTCCTCTTCTCTCACCTGGATCATTCCTCATTCCACAAATATTTATCAAAAGCCTACCCTGTGCCGGGCAATGCTCAAGGCACCGGAATCAGAAGGGAAGGCACAAAATGAACAAGCACAAACCCAAGAAAGCTTTAGGCAATCGTCAGTATCCAAGAACGATACTCAATATTCAAGGTGAGGGTAGAACTACTTGAACTTGGGTAGTCAGAGAAAACTTCCTGGAGGAGGGGATTTCTGAGCTTATACCTGAATAACAACAACAAGGAGTGAGCTACCCAGACATCTGGTGTTCACCTCTCAGGGCAGGGGATTGGAGAGAAACGAATTCAGATGTCTGAGCGAAAGCCAGGTGGCCACTGAGGGGGGAGCGGAGGGAGAGGAACAGCAGGGACCGGCTCCTACAGATCCCAGTGGCCTCGCGGTCCACAGCGAGAGGCTTGCATTTTCGTTCCACGTGTCTTGGCCGCTCAGGCTTCTGTATTATGGAGAACCAACAGTAGGATGGCAGGGAGATTGGCGGTGGAGTGTCTTAGGTCATCGATTAGAGCACAGCCGAAGGCGAACATTCGAGTTCAGAGAGTTTATTTAACCGCACCAGTGAAAGCGTGATGTGGCAGAGTGGGCCGGGGAAGGAAAGGTGGCCAATAAAACACGTGTTATCCCGTGAGCTGCCACTGGGGTCAGCTGGAGCCTACTACTCCTGGGGAACCGTGGGAGGCCAGGGGACCTTGTTCTAATCATTTTGTTGAAGAGTATCCATCCTCTAGCTCCCTGCCATGTGATTCCACCACCGGAGAAAGTCCTTGGACAGAGGCGCAGCCAGCAGTCAGCGGCGGTACGAAGGCCCTGGGACGTGGCCTGTGTCGCAGAGGGGACCTCGTCCGGGCTCTTGGACGCAGGCAATACAGAAGCACCTGCCGCTGCTGGGAGGCAGTGAGCTTTCCACAGGTGATCCTGGACGAAGGAGCCAGGAGAGGGACGACGAAGGCCTTTCGTCACTTATTCCAGAGGCTGACCTTTGAGAATCCCTCTCGATTCTTGGGAATGACGGGGCGGAGGGATAGGAGTGTCCTTCAGGGGTCTAAAGGAGTCACCACAGCTCTGATCGAGAAATGTGTTAGGTGACATACTCCATTTTTTTTTTTCTCCATGGCTGGCCTGCATCCCACGCTCAGATCACGCTTTTCCTACCCAGTTTGAGTTTATGAACCTTCATTTTCCCCCCACCGTATATATAGGCGATACATAACGTTTACAACGAATGCGAGTTTTTTGTGCTCATATGTATCTCATCAACATTACAATCCCTTCCCCTCCACATTTTTGGCCCTCCCCAACCCTCCCCGTCCCCCGTAACTCTGATCATCACCTCCCCACCTCTGACCTTAGCTCAGCCCCGAACTCCCAGCGCCCCCTCTGTCTCCCCGTACCCTGTCTCTCTCTCATCTGACCCGATCGTGACCTCCAGCCAGCACGTTGTGTTATCTGCCTCATCTTGCCAGCCTGGCATAACTCCCAGAAAGGTTGCCCTTGGCCTGTCCTATTTTGTTTCTCTCCCTAATTTGACGCTGACATTGACAGATAAAGACAAGGGAGACAGCCAAAGCCTGGGGGCGCAACCAGTAGGTATCATTCAGATCCCAGCAAGTTCATCCTCTGGATCCAGGACTGTACCTACCAGGAATATGAGCTCTCGCCACTTGGTGTGGAACTGGACAACAGCTTTGGAGATTTCCCTGTAGAGAAGCCATTTGCCCAGCCAGGAGATCCCAATGTTCAGGCACACGGCTCCTAGAGGCCACTTTCTGGGAAGAAGCAAGAAGAGAGACAGGAAATGTTGATCTCTACCAAGATCGGATGTTCAGACTTCACAGTTATCCCCAGTCCTGGCCTGTGTGTTGGGGGAGATGTTTCTTATTCCCAGGGAAGGGGCACCTATGTTTACTATCTGACACCTGCTGTATTCAAATTGGCCCAAAGCAAATAAGCCACAGTTAAAACGAATTGGCTTTTGATTTGAAACATCTCGCTGTGACTCTTACTTTTACTAACTCTTGAATTCCAGGGCCCTGTTGTTTGCTTGTTTGTTTAGGCAGGGCTGGCCATCAAGCCTGGGGCCTTGTACGCACTAGGCAAGCACTCAGCAGCTGAGCTGGACCCAAGACTCCAATTTCCTCTTCTTGCAAAAGAAAGGAAAAAAAAAAAAACTTATGAGAGAGAATTCCAGCTTACTTCAAATTGGAATGGGAACTGCTCGTAGGCCCTTAATGGCCACAGTGGGAGCACAGCGTGGAGGTCCCTGAGCGAGCTTGTGAATACAAGCAGTCCCTGCAGTTCTAGACTCAACGAAAGTTTGGCAACTTTCGATTTGCTGGCTGCTGCTCGTGGGTGTGATGACAGGCCTTGGGAGAAACCCCCAGAGCCTCAGGTCTCCTTTTAGTCCCATCTCTTTCCAAACAAGCCTTTAACTAAATGCAAATATTATATAGTCATCCATTCCAGGAAAACTGCAATTAATAAGAGATTTTCTGACTCGATGCTTTTCTTTTTGGAAAGTTTGCTGGCTGCCTGGTGCTCCTGATGGGAGTGGGCAGAAGGATGTGTGGGGAGGGACCTCTGCCAAGTTGGCTTAGATGGGAAGGTGTTGGCTTTTTTATCATCATGAGGACACAGGGGTATTGGAGGGTGGAGTGGGGTGCGGGTGTGATATTCTATCCTAAAATATTTTTTCTAAAATATGCTGACAGCTAAATCTGGCTGTGTTTGTGGGGACAGGGTGGAATTTTCCTTAAAGAGACAAGGCAGAGTGCATGCATTTTATCTTAAGGTTTTAACTGCAGTTATCATTTGGGAAGGCTTTCTACCGGTGTCCATGCTGTGGAGACCTCTCAGAGCCTGAATCAGAAGGATGTTAGGCACATTCTGGCTTCTGTTGTGCTTTGCTGGGTGACCTTGGGGAGTTTGGGCAACTTCTCTAGTTCCTCATCTGAATATTATTACCTAATGATTAGGAATGCTGGAGAATTAAAATATATGACTTAACATTCGTATGTTCAGGATAAAGCCTGAAGGATATCTTCCTTTCTTGCCTCTAGTAATCGAGTCTACCTTCTGCCAGATGCCAGGCACTGTGCTAAGTATCTAGACACATTTACCTAGTTAATTCTTAAGGATGCAAAGTAGTGTCATGGTTCCTGGAGTGGTTAGTTTTTTAGTCAATTAAATAAGCCTGCAGTACCTAGTTATTTAAGCAAATGCTCATGGAGGTGCTGCTGTGAAAGTGTTTTGTTGGAGATGCTGTGACCATGACCCCTAGCTGGCCTTAAGATAAAATTTTTACAAATACAAGCCCATGTGCACACATGTACATGCACATATGTGTACATGTATGAGAAAACTGTCAGAGAAATTGATGACATGGGTTACTCAGCAGAATTTGGCAGGATCTGAATCCAGGTCCTTCTCACTACAAAGCTTAATTTCCATAGAAATAGGGGATGCTATTTTGGGTCATAACATTTCAGTTGCAGCTGAAGGAATGTATGATTCCAGCTGACTGTGGAGTATTTCATACTTTCTGATCTTGCGCGCGTGTGTGTGAGTGTGTGCGTGCGTGATGTATGCACACTATGGATTGAACCCAGAGTCTTCGCACTGAGCTACTTCCCCAGACCTTTTTAATTTTATTTTGAGACAAGTCCATCTTGGAATTCTTCTGCCTCAGCCTCCCAAAGTGAGGGCAACACAGGTAAGAACCCGTATGCCTGGTTACGCCTGGCTGTGCTTCTTCGAGGTAGAACGACAAAAGTGTAATTACGTGCACTGCTGTATATCCTGGTGGCAACTGGAGGAGGGAATTGGAGTAGAGTAGTGAAGAAAGGAAAAGGAGGAATAAAAATTTTATCGGTGGTGACTCTCACCAAGTTATACGCAAAAGGAAGAGATTTGGAGAATATTTTTGAGATGGGGCAGTGCCCAGAAAATTAGTGCTCTGTGGGCTGCCCATGTTTGTACCCAGACACTGAGACAGGCGCTGACTTTATAACAAGAGGGGTGCGAGAAGCTACTGCCCATAAAGAATGAAGAATGCTTTATTTTCCAAAAGGAAATTAGGGGACCATTAAGAAGAGAAGTGAATACCTGATACCCAAAGAAATAAAAAACCCCACTATAGTTAGCAGTAGAAGATTCTTAGATTGGATTTCTTCCTTCCTTCCTTTCTTCCCTTCCTTCCTTCCTTCCTTCCTTTCTTCAGTCCTTCCTCTCTTTCTCTCTGTCTCTGTCTCTGTCTCTGTCTCTGTCTCTGTCTCTCTCTCTCTCTCTTTCTTTCTTTGCTACTGGGAATCAAGCCCAAGGCCTTCACACTGAACTACAGCCCTAGCCCATTTTTATTTTTGATGTGGAAACAAAGTCTTGCTACGTTGCTAAATTTACTAAGCAGGGCTCAAATGTGTGATTCTCTTGGCTCAGCCTCCCAGAGTGCTGGGATTACAGGTTTGTGTCACCAGAACTGGCAGATTGGATTTCTTTTCACAAAGTAATTCAGTATATACCTGTCACCAGTACCCAAAAGTGACCTGTAGAATTTGTGGGGTGCTCTGGAGTACATGCAGAAAAGGCTCTTTTTAGGAGGAATGGTTGCACATGTCTATAACCTCAGTACTCTGGGAGGCTGAGGCAGGGCGATTGCAAGTTTGAGTTGAGCCTGGACAACTTAGCAAATTAGTGAGACCCTGCCTCAAATAAACAATATGTAGTTCTGTGTGAAGGTCCTGAGTTCAATGGCCAGTACAAAAAAACTAAAAAAATTTTAAAAATTAAAATGAAGAAAGAAAGGATTATTTTATACGTTCTCACATAAATAGCAATAGTGCTAACCATAAATTTCCATCACACACTGCTGGACACTGTTCTAAGTACATTGTTTGATGTGCCTGTACTCTTTACAACTCAAGAAGGTGGGTACAATTATTATTACCCTTTTACATATGAGTAAATTGAGGGAGGTGGAGCCTAACTCATTTGCCCGTATGACCACCAAATGGTAGGCAGCCTACGTTTACATTCTAATCCAGGAACGGAGTTAAGCAGGATTTGAGACTGTGGATCACAAACAGCAAAGGCCCTCCAGGCGAGCCTCCTTTCTCACCTAGGACTCACCAGGTTTGAGGCTTGCTTGATACAGTTTCCGCCTTGATGTCGGATCTGAGATATTCAATTCCCTTCTGCTAATGGCTGTCAATCAGTTCTCCACTGTTTCCCCTGAGGCTGGACTCAGCAGGGGTGTCTCGTCAGCACTTAGGCACAGCTTTAAGAACAAAGCCCGATCAGAGCTGTTTGTTTTTCCCCAGTGAGATTCCCCATCTCTCAACACGGTCAGGAATGAGCTCAGTTGTCGGTCAGAGCTGAATGAACTGCTTCTCAGAGGCCCCTCATCCTACCCGAAAACAAGAGGGCGGCTCAGATAATGCCTGTGAACAGTTTTGCTTTCAGGTTTTTCAGTCTGTAGACAGCAGCATCTGAAATGTAACGTGGGCCACATACCTCATTTTAAAAGCCCTTAGAAAGCCAGGCATAGCGGTGCATACCTGTAATCCTAGGGCTTGGAAGGCTGGGCAGGAGCATCGCAAGTTTAGGTATCACCTGGGCAGCGCCATGAAACACTGTCTTCAAAAAATAATGAGCATGCGCTGTGGTTTGGATCCGGAGTGTCCGGGAGAAGACTCATAAATTTGAATGTAGTGGGATTAACTGTGGAACTTTGTGCTGTTGGGAGGTAGAGCTTGGTCATAAAGGGTGGGTGCTTGGGGTTTGACTGGAGACATTGTGTTCACTTGTTGAGACTGAAGGGTCCCCAGGCAGAGTATTCAGGTTTGCACTACTGACTGGTGGGCCAGGAAGTGTGGGAGGGGCACAGCCTGGGTGTCAGGGACCAAACTCCCAGCTTGAATTAAGTAAAAGAAGGAAGATGAAGCATTGTTAAATCTTCCTCCTGGGAAAGCTCTGGCCTTGCTAGAGTCTCCAGCCTTTACTTGGCTCCGGCTTCCCTTGGCTTTGTCTGCGATGCCGTGAGCAACTCTCCAGCCTCTGCATGTGCTTCCAACCTTGCAGGTTGCCCATGAATGGATTATGTGAGACCTTCTGAAACTGTGAGCTAAAATCAACCTTTCCTCCCTTAAGTTGTGGATGTCGGGTATTTTAAACTTGCAATGAATAAATAACTAAGACAGCAAGCGAAGAAAACTTCTGTTTTAAAAAAAGAAGGGGCTGGGGATGTATCTCAATGGGAAGGCTTTGGCCCAATATCCAGAACCTCAAACCAACAAAACAAAATGGTTCCTAATAGCCATGTTTTCCAGATGATAAATTAATTAAAAACATACACTTGATTTAACACAGTAATCCAAAAATATTTTTGTTATTTCAATATACAAACAACATAAAATTTATTAATGTGGTATTTTACCTTTATTTTCACACTAAGTCTTTGCAATCCAGTCTGCACTTTCCACTGAGCACACAGTTGATTTTGGCTTGTCATGCCCCAAACTTGTAAGCCCCGTGTGGCTGGTGGCTGCCCTATTACACCATAAGTCTTTCGACAATTTGATCGCTCAAATATGCACACCTATGTGATGTCTGCAGATCTGTGGTGGATGCAGTTTACATTCCAGCAAGGGGAATGTACAACAAGCCAGTGTGCATGCCAAAAAACAAGATAATTTTAGGTTATGATGAGCAGTTACACAGAAAATAAATTAGGTATTAAAGAATGACAGAGGGCTGGGTTCTGGGTGAGAAAACATTTGAGCCAGATCCTGAGAGACAAAAACTACCAGCCCTGACGAAGGGGGTCAGAGGCTTCCAGGCAGCTCCTTGAGGCTAGGAAGCCTTTGACCTGGGAGCTGTGTGTCTCAACTGAGTTGCTGAGTAGGCAGGGTCCAGGTGCCTGGTTGGATTTTAGACTTTGTCTTAAACATGAAGAAAAACCACTGACTCATTTAAACAGGAGAGTGACAGAATCTGATGTCAGTTTCATTCATTTGATTGAGTTGATGGCAATCAAATTTGAAGCCTAGTGCCTGCTACACAAGTATTCTACCATTGAGCTACACCCCTAGCCTTGATTTCAGTTTTTAAAGATGGCTGGTAACAGAATAATGTGGGTTAATGGGGACCACTTCCATGCCACCAGTCCACCTCAAATACATAAAGATGACTTTAATTTAAAAACAAAACTAAAGCCAACTTGGTGGCACAAGAGGTTCACAAGGTGGAGCCCAGCCTTACTTAGGGAGACTCTGCTTCAAAATAAAGGATAAAAAAGGTCTAGAGATGTAGTAGCTCAGTGTGAATGTCTGGATTCAATCCTCATTACCACAAAATGAAGGAATGAATATAATAAAAACCAAAAACAACTAACGTGAACTGAATTTTGTGTATGAGTTTGATAGAAAGAAGGGCAAATAATCTTGGGTCAGAGACTAAGAGAGAAATTAGAGCTGGAAGATCTAAGTGGATTCTGTGCCTGCTTGGAGGTGGGAGTAGAGCTGTTACAGTTTACAAACCTTCATGGTTAAGGGTTGTTGTTTTTATGCCTGGATTAGTACAAAGGACAAGGTTTGGGCTCACTTGAAAAAGCAGCTTGTGGGGCTGGAGGAATAGTACAGTGGTTAGAGTGCTTGCATAGCAAGTGTAGGATCCTGGGTTCATTCCCTAGCACCACATAAACTGGGTGTGATGGCACATGCCTATAATCCCAGCACTTGGGAGACTGAGGCAGGAGGATTGCTTTGTGTTCAAGGGCAGCCTGGGCTACAGAGTAAGTTCAGGATCAGCCTGAATCACAGAGTGAGATCCTGTCTCAAAGAAAAAAAAAAGAGAAAAAAGAGGGATTGAGCTTGAATTTATGATGTCATTTCATAAATGCAAGATACTGAAAGAGATTTCACATTCCAAAAGAAAATAACCCGGAATAACTTCCCTCACCAATTTGGGAGGAAACAAGAAGTCTTGAAGAAAACAAGTTGGCAAGAACTTAGAACCACAATCCTGTACTCTGTGGGGGGTTGAATAAAAATATTGTAGTGTCTGAGTGGCATAGTATTCTTAAGTCAAGAGGGCATATTGGTCCAGACCTCTCGATTAGAATGAACCAGCACTACAAGAAGGAAACTAGTTAAGGGATTTCTGCAATACTCTAGAACCTTCTGTTTTCTTTCTTTCTTTCCGCCTCCTTCTCTTCCTCCTTCTCCTCTTTCTTCTTCTTCTTCTTCTTCTTCTTCTTCTTCTTCTTCTTCTTCTTCTTCTTCTTCAACACTCTAGTTCACGCTGGTCCTAAACTATGTAGCCCAGGCTGGCCTTGGACTCACAGCAATCTTTCTTACTCAGCTTCCCGAGTTCTGGGATTACCGGCATATGCTACCACATCCAGTTTAAGTGGTGTTGAAGAATCGAACCCAGGGCTTTGTGCCTGCACGGCAAGCATTCTAACCACTGAGGTACTTCCTCAGCCCCAATATTCTAGCACTTTCATGTGCATGTGAACCACTCAGAGATATTGTTAAAGTGCAGATTCCAACTTTCTACTTCTAGGCCTGGAGCAAGACTTGAGACTGCATTTCTAAAAACCTTCTAGGCAATGTAAAGGCTGCTGGGCCTCATACTTCTCTGTTGATAGCCAAGCTGTAAATGACACAAATAAAATTCTTGGTGAAGGGATGGAGAGAAGAGATTGGACTCGAAACACATATTGGGGAGAGAATCCACAGGAATCACTGAAAGACAGATTTGTAGTTAAGGGTAAGGGAGAATTAAGGAAAGCTCCTGAGTTGCTTGTTTTGGTAACTGGGAGATGGCAATGCCATGTACTGAGCAGGAACAGGGGGATGGATGTTACTAGGCCTAACTCCATCTGCTCACCACTCAAAAGCCAATACTCAGGAAACAGAGTTTGTATTAATATGAAGAAAATCAGGTGTATTCAAGGGCTGTTACTCTGAGAAGAGGGGGTAGCAATCTTACTTAAAAAAAAAAAGGATCATATTAGGGAATTTAATTACACAAAAGGGCTTTTGTAAGTAGGGAAAGGAGATACAGGGAGCAATGGTCAGGAAGAGTACACACTTGGCAAGGGCTTCATCATCTAGGGCATGAATGTCCTCTTTTGTCTTTACTGGAAATGGCAATTGAATTTGATCTCTTGGGGCTGCTTAGAAAAATATAATTTTCCTGGAAGTTAAACCTCACAGCAATGTACATGCTTTGCATTAGTTGATGCATGTGACAAAACCAAAGCGAGGCCTTACACATTCTGAAGTGAGCAAGGGTCACCAGATGTTCTGGATCCTATAAGGCAAGGAAAGGTTCTTTAGTATTAATATCTTAATCATTTATGTGGTGTTGTTTTAAGTATAGACTCTCAGGCAAAGAGAGAAGCAAAATAATTCTGCCAAGGACAATTCCAAAAACAGTGGCCAAATGTGTGTGTGTGTGTGCGTGTGTGTGTGTGTGTGTGTGTGTGTGTGTGTGAAAACTCATGGCCAGGCCATACAAATACTATGCCTTTTTTTCCTTTTATGCAAAAATGTTATCAGGAGGTATCTAGGACACGGACGATCTATTTTTCCAGTTTGAGTTGCTGACAACAATCTTTACTCTGTAGACCCAATCTGGCGAGTCTCAAAGTCTTAATAAATAGCCAATTTTGTAAATGAGGTCCAGACATGACCGGCAGACTCCCCGTATCCGCCTCTCACACACTCGACACGCATTTCCCCTAATTAACACCAGTGCTGATCATAACAGTTAAATTAGTCAAAATTAAGCTGCATCTGCAGGAATCTTCCAAAGTGCTTAACATGCAGGGAAGGTAGTGTTTCTGCACTATAATAGCTAATAGGTGATATAATGTTCAGAGTTTAGTTTTTTGATAAATATTTATTTTAAGAAAGAAAAAATGATTTTGCGCTAAACACTTTGCAAGGGACTTTTTTTTACCCTGCTACTCTGTTCAGTCGCTGAAGTGATTATTCTGGAGAGGGTCTCGCATTCCCATTTTCACAGATAGGAAAGCCAGGCTGAGAGGGTAAGCCAAGGGACGGCTGAAGTTTGAGTCTTCGTCTTTTTAGCCTGAATCCAAAGTGCAAGTTTTCTGCATTGCTCTGGGTTCCACATTGTAGGCTGTGTGCCACATGCCGAACAGGATGCAGCGAACTTTAAAAAATGTCATTTCAGCCCTCAAGGAGTTTAACCTATATGGAGGCAGAAGACAATTGTGCAAATACACTTGATTTGTGACCTTGCCTTGTGAGTTAAATGCTGCTGGGTCACTGCTAAAGCCTACGTCAGTTCAGTTGTTCCTCTAGAGTCAGGGTTGGGTGGGAGTCTCCCAAGAGGCCTCCAGAGAAAGTGAAACTTCAAAGATTAATCTTTTTTTTTTCCTTTCATTCTTTGGTTTTGATCTTGAGACAGGGTCTCAAAGTCAACAAGTTGCCTGGGCTGAAATTTGAACTTGTGATTCTCTTGCCTCAGGCTCTTAGAATGCTGGGATTACCAGCCTGTGCCATCGGGCCAGCAAGGTGAAACTAAACTGTGCATGTATAAGGAGGGCCTGGATGAGGCTGGCATAGAGTTCAGTATTTTTAAGTGCTTGCTTAGACAGCGCAAGGCCCTGGGTTCATCTCCCCAGCACCACATAAGCAGAGTGTGGTGGTGGCTCATGCCTGTAATCCCAGCACAGGAGGCTGCCATGAGTTAAAGGCCAGCCGGGGCTGCATTGTGAGTTCAGGACCAGCCTGGATTACAGAGTAAGGGAGGAGGAGGAGGAAGAGAAGAATGTGAAGGCCTGGGCTTGGGGAGAAAAGAGAACCTCCCAGATCATAATATCCAGGTAGTGAAGCTAACACAAGTCAAACAAAGATGTAGCTTCTGCGATGGTTTTTCTCTCCACTTTTTCTACATTCCATCTCACTGCTAAAATTCAAACTGAGCTGGATATGGCGGCCCATTTCTGTACTCCCAGCACTGCGGAAGCAAAAGAATTGTAAGTGCAAGCTCAGGCTGGGCAACTTAACAACTTAGTGAGATCCTGTCTCAAAATAGAAAAGTAAAGAAGGCTGGAAATTTAGATTAAGTGTAAAGGTCCTGGTTTCAATCTGGCTAAGTGCTTGGTATGTTTAGGCTGACATGGATGTCCTTTCCCCTCCCTCCTCTCCTCTGCACCCCTTGTTATTTGATTTGTACTCCTCTCTATTGTTTTTTTTCCCATTTTATTGATACGTATAAGTGCAAAATTTAAGGTTTACATTGGTTTTGGGCATTTTGTGCACATACATATCCAATTGAGGTAACAAGACCTTTCCCTGCTTTCCTTTCGCTCCACCTCCTACCCACTCCCACAACCCATCCCCCGCCCCCTGTTCCCTTTATTTTTCACTTTAAGTTCTGTGAGATAATTGTGATCTGGGATCTGGGTTTCTCATATCAAAGAAACCATTCGATATTTCACCTTCTGCTTCTGACTCACCTCACTAAGCAGGATGGTCTCAAGTTTCCTCCATTTGCTTACAAAAGCATCCAAGCTGTCAGACTTTATAGATGCATAGTATTCCATTGTGTATAAATACCACAGTTTGTGTATCCATTGGTCTGTTGGGTATTTTGGTGTCTTCCATATTTTAGCTATTGTTAGTTGTGCTGCTATGAACATGGGTATACGTGTATCTCTGTTGTGTGTTGTTTTTAACTCTTTTGGGAATATTCCCAGGAGAGGTATCGCTGGATCGAAGGGGATATTTATTTCCAATCTTTTGAGAAACCTCCCTACTGCTTCCCATAGTGGTTATACCAATTTACATTCCCACCAGCAGTGCAGGAGGGTTCCTTTTTCCCCACAGCCTCTCCAGCACTGATTGCTATTTGAGTTGTTGATATAGACCATTCTGTCTGGAGTTAGATGGTATCTTAGTGATGTTTTGATTTGCATTTCTTTTATGGCTAGGGATGTTGAACACCTTTTCATGTATTTATTGGCCATTTGAACTTCTTCCTGAATGAATTGCCTCATTTCATTTGCCCGTTTTTCAATAGGATCCTTGATTTTGGGGGGCTTACTCCTTTCTATTGGTTAACGTAGATGCCTGAAGCACCAAGAGTTGATACATAAATGATTTAAATAAAATCATGTATTGCTTCCATGTAAGACTACATAGAGGCAACCCAAACTGATATTGTTATAGCCCCATTGCTGCTACCCAACCTTTCTGTAATGTGCCCTGCCCGTCCTATGGGCTTTCCCAACCATAAAGTAGGGATCACAGTTTGGAATATCCAGGATCCTGCTAGCCAGTTGCTTGGTTATTCCTTCACTTGGGCGGTTGAAGGTGACTCACACGCACCTCTGTGTTGGAGCCAGGGGAACGGAAGAGGAAAGGGAGGAAGGGCTGCCTTCTTTTCTAAAGTGCACATAGAAGCATCTCCCATCAAGTCTGTTAGCATTCTGTTATTGTAACGTAGTTACGCCCATCCCCTGATCAAGTTGCAGGGGAGACTAGGAAGTGTAGATTTTTATTTAGGTAACCATTTAAGACTAAAATTTCTACTACCAGAGAGAGAACAGATGTGAAGATGTGGGGTGGGCATAGACAAAATAGAGTGCCTGCCATGCTTCTATTTGACATTGATTGATTTTGGTCCTGGGGAATAAACTGTTGGCCTCATACATGCTAGGCAAGCAAGCACTTGTGGTACCATTATGCTATGTCTCCTAGCCTTTAAAACATTTTTATTTTTTTTTTTTTAAAGACAGGGTCTTGCTATGTAGTCCAGGCTGGCTTGGAACTCACCATGTAGCCAGGCCGGCCTAATTTGGGATGATTTTGTTTCAGCCTTCCAAGTGCTGGAATTAACATCGTGCACCACCACACCAACCCCAGCTACCACCCCCCTTTTAAAATTTTATTTTATTTTTTAATCTTTGACAGGGTCTCTCTACGTTACCCAGTCTGCCCTTGAACTTACAATCTTCTTGCCTTAGCCTCTCCAGCAGCTGGGATTACAGGCAGGCACTGCCACGCCCAGTGTTGTGGGGTATTCATTAGGGATGCTTTCATCTCAGCTTTCTCATTCGTAAAACAGGAATATTAATGTTCCTGTCGTGGGGTGGTTTTGAGCATTGGATGAGATAATATTTATGATAATGCCTAGCACAGTGTCTGGCATTTTAAAAGATTGTCAATAAATGTTAGTGTCTTACACTGCGTCATGATAGATGTCTAGACGGTTCCGTACGATATGCTTGACCTATTTTTGCTTTCTGTTGTCCTGGCTATTGAATTACAGCGGGTCTCTGTATCCACATCCTTGGATTCAATCAACTATATTAAAAGTATTTGGAAGAAATGTCTGTAGTGAATACATACTGCCTTTTTTTCTTGTCATCCCCCAAATGGTACAGCGTAACAACTATTTGCATAGCATCTACATTATATTGGGTATTATCGGTAATCTAAGGATGATTTAAAGGAGAGTATCCAAACTTTTGGCTTGCCTGGGCCACAGAAAGTGAAGAATTGTCTTGTGCTGCATGTAAAATATCTGATACAGTTAGTGCAATCAAATTACTTGAAAACATTGCAAAAAATCTTGTAATGTTTTGAGAAAATTTATAAATTTGTGTTGGGCCACCTTCAAAGCTGTTGTGGGCTGTATGCAGGCAATGGGCAACAGGATAGATAAGCCTGATTTAAAATATGCTGGAGAATGTGTGTAGGTTATGCACCGTTTCAGAGAAAGGACTTGAGTGTTCTTGGGTATCCAAGAAGGGTACCAAGGGACAACTACACTTGCAACTGTCAAATCATGTGTAGTTTCCTTATCTTGCCTCTGTCACGACAAGTTCTTTCCAGGCAGAGGCCATGTCCGACACAACCTTGATGTGCTAGCATGCCCGGTACCCAGATGTTCAGGTAGCAGCTGCTGAATGAATAGGTGGGTGAGGAAGAGCCTTTTCATTTTCATTAGGCCATTGCCCTGTTCCTACAGAGTGAGATTTATTGATTACATTGAGGCAAGAGCATAAATAAGTCAGTGTTACCGGGGTTGAGGTCCCACAAAACGGTTGGCACACGGAACGCAGGCATCTTCATTTCTGTGCTCCGGTGATGCACAGAGCCAAGGAAGAGTCAGGCTGGGCCAGGATGGACACACGTCACAGCACCCACTGTGCCACCATGGCCTTTTGGTCCCTCTCCTCTGACTGTCCTTGGCAGTCTTCACAATTCTAGACTCACTGACTCAAAGTGAGAATGCAAATATCTAGGGTGAGACAAAAAAAAAAAAAAAAAAAAAAAAACAGTCTTGATAATTAACATTTTTCCTATTCCAGAAGCTGTACCGGCCCCCGACCCCAATCCCATCGACACATTTTGGCTATTTGATTTGAGTGTAGAGGTGGAAATAGTCCACTCACCTTGTGAAACTGGGTTACATTTTGATGGTGCCAGGGCAGCTGGCCCCTGAGAGTGGTGTTACCATGGCAAACAGTAAGGTCACTTTGTGGTTATCCGCTTGACCAGAGCTTGTTATGTCTAGACACTCATGCTGAGGGTGACAGCACCCTGGAAATCCGAGGCTCACAGACCCGCCAGGTCACTGGTGTGTCCCATTTTCTCCAGCCTCCTGGACCCAGCCAGGGTTGCCAGCGCTGTCATATTTGCATGTGGCATTTCCTTGCTTTTAGCTTTCATGGGGCCGGGCTGCTTTCAGCAGATGTTGCCCCTCCCTCCCGATCCAGGAGAGACCCTGGCCTCTATGACAGCAAATCCATCGCAGCACTTAGGTTTAATTAGAGCACAATGACGGATGATTAGTTTACACATCAAAGCACTGAAACAACTCAACAAATTGGCCCCATCCCAAAGCCCAGCACAGGAGCTGGCCTTGAACTTAGAGGCTTTGCCCGCTGGGGCTGGGCAGCTAGCGATGAAAGCTCCAAGCTGGAGAGCCCCATGCAGGGGCACACGGAGGGAGTTCTGTTTCCCATGCGCCAGAAGCGGAGCCCAGCTGTTTCCAGCCCTAATTGTGCCCCTGCGTCTCTCTTACCTTGGAGTTCCTCCTCCAAACCCTCCCTGGGCTGCTGCTTAAAGTTCACCTGCGGTCGACTCTCAATTATTTGAGGACTTGATTATACAATCCGTGTGTTACCCGAGCCCTGTGCTAATCCCCTCTCTCTTTTTAAAAACCCGTTACTCTCCAAGTGGGATTTTGACTCATTAGGACACCTACCAAGGAAAGAGACAGAAAAGCAAATAAGTTAATCATCAAACTAGGTCCCTTGGCTACCGGCTGGTGATATTTGTTTGTTTGTGATTTAATGGGGGGAAGGAAAAACAATTACACGTTGCTATGAGGTGAATGAGTTATTTCCGAGTCTCCTTCATACGCATTCTTCCTCATCCCTTACCAAATGACCAAGAAGAAGCTGGACATGTGGTAGCACTCCCCATTAGATTATCTTGCCTTTTATTACTTATTTTAGATCCCTATGGTTATGCTGGGACCCATGCGTTGGGAGACAGGAGAGGTTTGGTTTTTATGGCTTAAAAACTAGTCTGTTTATACTAATAATCAGTTAATTAATTGCAAGATCCCTCCCCCAGTCCTAAAAGTCCACACAATGATTTTCTTTTTCTTTCTCAAGGTGTGAAATGAGTCTTTATTTAAAAACAAAAGAGGGTGGTCCTATGTGGGTTGCCTCCCAAAATTGATTTTGCTACTTGGTCTACATACGCGTCCATCAAAGTGATTGGCGTGTCTTGCTCCACAGTCAAAGGCAAGGGCAGAATGGAGACCTGAATCTAGGTCATCCTCATAACCTTCATCCTGCAGAACTATGTGATCTTTCTAATTGTTGGAAGCCACAGGGCTTTGGCTACATCAAAATCTCATGGAGCTTCACAAACCAGACACAGTGCGTGCTGGAGTCTAGGTTTCCGGCTATGGGCCTTGCGGGTGAGTGGGCCTTAGTCTCACTGCTGTGATGTGGGAAGACAGAGAGAGCTGGCTGCCTCTAGCACAGGAGAGTGGGCTGGAGCTGAACTGGGTTCCCACTACAGGTTGTAAGCAAAGTACTTCATGAGGAGGATGACACCGTATTATTAGCATAAACCAGGAGCCTATTGATCTGGCTGATTAGAAAGTCTTCCAAGGCACTGGGGTAATTAGCACAATTTCCAGAGTAGCAGTTATCAGCTTCATTGCCTAATTAACAATGTAAATATCTTTCTAAATGACATTTTATAATCATGATCAGACCCTCTAGCATTTGCCCTGTTCACTGCTAATTCCTTCCCAGACATACGGATAGCTGCCTTTTGTCCACGCCTAACATCACGTTTCCGCACCACAAACAATAGAGCCTTTGTACGTGCCTCACATCACCCCTTTTGTATCTTTCTAGGGGTTTTGCTCTGCCTTCATCTCGCCAGCCCAAAATTTACAGTCTGCCGATTGAATTGCCAATTAAAAGTATTTAATTAGACGTGAAAAGGGAGTTCTGTCACGTTCTCTATTCTGAACTATTTTTTATTTGTGTGCTTAGCAGGATAAGTCATCTTAAATTAGCATCACATTATTTTTTTC
The DNA here is from genome assembly GCA_004027205.1 of Ctenodactylus gundi. NCBI lineage: Eukaryota > Metazoa > Chordata > Mammalia > Rodentia > Ctenodactylidae > Ctenodactylus > Ctenodactylus gundi. The sequence goes on from PVKB01000668.1 coordinate 493,194, forward strand.
CTCTAAAGAGCATGTGAGAAATGAGGCTATTAAGAGGGGAGGTTTAGCACAATATTTGTGTACACTAGTCATGGGTGCAAAGACTCATCCCAAACGCATATGCCGCCTTGGCAAGCAGGGCTAGTCATCCTGTTTACTTTATTTACTTAGCATTTCTTGTGGAATTAATGTTTGTCATGGAATATTTGTCCTGCCAAACACACGTGCAGGAAACTGATTATTTTCTGAGGTTCGCTTTTTATTTTTTTATTTTAAATGTACTGAGTGTTTGGAGTATCTGGACCCAGCTAAAAGATCATTGTGGCACTTTCAAGTACCAAGTGGCACACCTACACAGATCCTTCCCTGGGATGGAGGGTTTCGGAGGCTCGCAACCCCACTGGAAAGAATGCCTTAAAGACTTCCCATTGCTAGAGCGATGGTGATTTCGGCTGGTGGGTTATTTGCTTCTGGTCTTTTTGTTCCCAGTAACTGCATGGTGGACAAGGCGGTTACACATCTACAGATTGTGAGGGAAAAGTGAAAAGCAAAGAAAGAAAAACTCGTGTAAACCAGCGCATGTCACACTGGCGAAGTGATAGAGGACAAAAATGAATTTTGGAGGAATTTGCTGTGGGTTTTAATTAGCCATCTTGCCCTTATTCCCCATTATCATTGATCTGTGTGATAAGTGCCAATTATATGTGTCATAAGTATACTCTTTTTTTTTGCTGAAGACAAGAGATCTTATGTGTGATGCAAATAAGGGTTCTCAGAATGCTAATTTTGTAACAAGCCAATGCAGTCTTCAAGGAGTTTATAGTGTAGAGGGGGAATAAAACATGTGCATAAATAATTATAATGCAAAGTAGGAAACTGGTGTGTCATGAGCCAGTACAGAGAGAATTATGGCCAGAAAAGAGGGCGGTGAAATAAATTATAGTTGAAAAATGCAGGAAGTCCTGCTTGAAGGTTGGGGGAAATGGGCCTGAAGGCAGAGAGAGAGTATAGGGTGTGGCTTCCAGATGGGAGGACTGGCTGGGAGAAAACACAGGGGGCGGGAGCAAGACATGCAAATGAGGTACAAGAACATGTCTGGCAGCATGTTAGGTGAGAGGTGGGAGGGATTAAAGATGGTCAGGTAAGGCTGTGAAGGTCAGTCAGGGTTCTATCAGCATTACTCAGAGGCAGGAGGATTGTGAGTTCAAGGCCAGCCTGCTCTATGTAGTGACATCCTGTCACAAACCAAAATGAAACTAACAACAGCAAAAAATTTTACCTGTAGACACCAAGGCATGTATTTTTTATGATTTTCACATGTCACAAAAATCTCCTGTCTGGGGCCAGTGGCACAGGCCGGTAATCCTAGCATTCTAGGAGGCCAAGGCAGGAGAATTTCAAGTTCCCATCCAGCCTGGGCAACTTAGTGAGTACCTGTCTCAAAATCAGAAATCAAAATGGGCTAGGGATGTAGCTCAATGTGAAGGCCCTGGACTTGATCCCCAGTACCAAAACAAACAAATAAACAAAGAAACAAACAAACCCACCAACCATCCAACCAAAGCCAAAAACATCCCCCAACCAGCCAAAAAATAAATTTTAAAAAACCCCACAGCATTCTTCTGATATAGCTACTGTCTTTTGCTGTTTGAGTAGGCAGGAGAATGAAACTAGCCACCTCTTAAGGTCTGAGCTTTCCTTTACCTTTTGCTATATCTTCATAGCCACAGACACCCGGGTGCTGGCCATCATGGATCCAGAGGGTCGTAACGTCAGTGCCTGGAGTGGCCACCATGGTACATGTGTAAATGGGCATTGGCAGTTGTTGACCACGGCACTGTGCTGTGGTCCCAAGACCAAGTTTCCACATGCAGCATTGGAACAAAAGAGGAGCTGTGGGTTCCTGATGGATTCTGCCAGTATTTGGCAATTAAAAAGAAATATCTCTGACATGAGTTTGGTAATGTGGCTTGTAGTATCTCCTTTGATGAAGCCTGTGCTTTGATGCTGTAATCTGACATCCCCCAACTCGCTTCCCTGGACCTCCATCCATCTCCTGGAAAGATTCTGTAGTTTCTGGGAAGTGAGTTTCACCCTCTGCACTGCACCTCCCTCCTTCTCTCTTTCTTCGTCCTTCTGTCCTCTAGGACACCATTATGCACAGTGTTCATACATGTTTTATTTCTTCTCTCTCTCCACTACTTGCAAGACTGGCTGGCAGCTGGTAGGTGTTTCTACATTTGTGTTAGATGAATGGATAAAGCTTTGGCTGTGACAGAGTAAAAGAAAGAGATCTATCTAGTAGGGAAGATGGCACCGAAGGGGAGTGTCTGCTTTTGTTGTTTTTCATTTGTTTTGAATGGGAACTCCTTACCCAGTGCTTGTCAAACTTTAATGTGCCTGGGAACCATCCTGGGATCTTGTTAAAATGTAGATTCTGATTCTTCCGGTGTAGGTGGGAGATTCTGCATTTCTAACAGGCTCTCAGATGAGGCTCAGGGCTGTGGTCTATGAATCACATTTTAGTTGCAAAGCCCTGGATCACTCCGGTATGTTGTGCAGAGTGAACAGGTGGCCAAGAGGAGATTAATGAGGTAGGAGAGAGATTACTGCAAGAGCAGGGACTTTAGGGACACAGAGGGAATAGACGCAAGAGAACCAGCAGGAGGAGGAGTTTTTCAAAGGTAGGCGGAAACTTCCCTCAGCACAACAGGAGAGAAGGAAAGGGAGTGTGTTCATGCACATGCACGCTCTGAGAAACAAGTCCTTTGTTTCTCAGGGAGTATCCAGTGTGCCTTTGAGGTTTGGATCAGAAATTCAAAATAATCCCAATCAGCTCTGCCATGTAATTTTCTCAATATTAATCCACTTGGGTGCAGGTTGGAGGTGGTTGATAGATGCACCAGAGTGTGACAGAGTGTGAGAGGAACCAGGGAGTGGAGGATGTTGGTGAGGCGTGATTTTAATGTGACGGATAAGTGTTCATATATACAGAGAAAGAGAAAGGGCACAGCCACTCAAATGCCTATGCACACGCACAAGCACATGCATGTGTGACATGTACACATACAGATTTATCTAACTAGCAGAACTGTCATTGTCCCACCCAGAGCCTTTGACTCTGAGTATTGTGTTATTCTAGGTATTTTACTGGCCCAGCAGCTACATCTCTGCCTGGGAGTGGCACGTGGAAGTTAGTACCTGAGAGCAGGGCTCCACTGATAACTAACGTGAAATAGTGCATAGGTGCCCAGGAGGTTGGGTACATGAAGCGTGTATTCTCCTCTGGCTCCCTAGCAGGATGCAGCTCAGTGAGTAATAGGCTTTAGGGGCTGCCACCCCCTCCTAGCCTCACTTCCTCACTCCGACCGGATGTTTTCTTGGCACATCTTGATTCAAGCTGTACATGTAATTATAAATTATGATGCACGCCATGGGGAAAGGTAGAGGCTACTATTTGAGGGTAGGATTCTGTCCCAGTGTGGGGTGGGAGTAGGGGTGCCATTCACTACAGAACTCACCAGAAATAGAGAATGACATACAGCCTTCAGCAAGGTTAGATTTAGGGCACCATAGAAAGTAACGTAAGACGGAAAGAAGACCAGGAAGGTGGAAGTCGAGCCTGAGAAGTATCTTCCACGTGTATGTCGTAAAGACTCACACTTGTGCCCTTTTCCTTCTTGTATAAAAATCTCGAAATTCTTGTTCATCCCTTTCTTTCACCCAGGAATTGAAGAAGAAAAGATGGCTGAGATGCCACATAACCTTTTACACTCCATCTTTTCATTGTCTTACAAACAACTCTTGGGTTGTTAGTGAGGGCTATGTTTTGAAACACCCCGGGGGTGGTGGTAAAGAGCTGTTCCTGGCATTTTCCATTTTCACCCCGTGTCCTCTTTTGGCATGTTCACCCTATGCTCCTCACCCCGTGTTCTGGCAGGATTTGAGACATGCAAATTGCAAACTAGTAAATAGCAACTTTGCATGTTTTGAATAGAAGAGAACTAAGCGGTGTTCTGAGGGAAATCTGAGATAGTGGGGAGCCAGAGAGCAACGGCAGATCCAAGGTCCTAAGTATTTCCTTCGAAGTGTTTATTATGCTATTAAATCTATTGTATTCTGATGAATTAATTTGAATTATTTACATGGTCAACCTTTGAGACAATAAGCGTGATTTCATCAGAGCATGCAAATGTCTCTTAGAAATCTCAAAGCAGGACTTGCATCTTTCCCCACAAATTCTGCTGATAAAGCTTGTCCTTGTCAGACTAAATGGCATGATGTCAGAAATCAAGAGAATGTGGTGGTGTATTTTTTAGGGAAGTGAATAAACTTCCTCATGAGAACATGCTCCCTGGACAGCCATCTCCTGGGTGACAAATTTCTTAAGGAAAAAAAAAAATCTTTAAAATTCTATTTATCTGTAAATATCATGCACTGTCTGACACTAGGGTGTTTATCTGCTGAAACTTCAGTGTAAAGGAAAAGGCCATGGTGAGAGCAGTTCAATTTTCTTTACAACATGCATCATGTATGGACCTAGTGTCATTTTAGTGAATGTTTGGATTGGGGGGAAAAAATCTTTGGTTTTACTACAGAAGCTATAAGAACCTAAGGTTTTTGTCAAGTGAAAAGTGTCATGATTCAACTACTTGTCAATCCATTGTGCCCTGGGAAAGAAATTGGGTATTGTTGGGTTTTAATTTTTTTTCTTGATTGTTTGGATGTTCGTAAAGAATTTTTGTGAAAGGTAAAGCTTGTGTGTTTACAAAGACAGAAGAAGTGCAAGTGATTCTGAAGGTGGAGCCTTGTGGAGGTAAAACGAACAGCTTGCGTCGTGAATATTTTATGAGATCTAGGTATTAGAATGATACTTCTGAAGAAGGAACACGGAGATCTAGGAACAAAAGAGATATTGGACTGGGGAACAGATTGTGAAACTACTTAAAAATATTAAGAGATCCTAAAACGGAACACAGGAGTGGATGGTGTTACTGCAGCTGGTTTCTAATAAGGGCTCTAAAAACGTAATGATTTATTGATTGAGTCTACACTAATGATGTGCCCTCGATTATGCATGTGTAAATAAGATGCTGGCTTATGAGAGTACAATCAGATCTTTCAGATATATTTGGTCCAAGTGTACATATTGAAAATAAATGGAGGCAATTATCTGAATATTTCAAGGGAGGATTCCTGCCCCTTCCTTCCTCCCACCCCCCAAAATAATTTAGAGACATCTGTGCTGTTAGGTGAACACAGAGTGAGAAAAAACTAAAAGGAAGAAATAAAAAAGAAAAATTTAAAGTTAGGCAAAAAGGAGGGGGACAAGTATTTTTTAAAAACCCAGTTTTGTTAAGAAACAGCCCAGGCTTCTCTCATCCTGAGAATTGATTTCCAGGTGCTGCCAGGGAGAAATCTTTTCCTTAAAAGATAGAGAGAGAGAAAAAAAAGACAACCTTATGAGAAATTGTCCTGTTAAGGCAAATACACATGTAGTCTCTGTAAGGAAATCAGCCTTTTTCATTACAAATAGGTTTAAAAAGCCCTAGAGAAGAGAGATGCGAACAGAAGCAATATTATCCACCAACAACCTAACTCCCTTTCAGACATCAGCTCGCAGATTTCAGCAGCGTCACTGAACAGGGCGTTTGTCTCACAATAAAGACTCATCTTTATTTCTTCCAGGATATAAAACTTGTATTTAAATCAATTCAGAGAAGCGCTTTGGCTTCAAACATCAGCGAGTAGGGAGAGCCTATTTAATGAAACAACATTATTTCACTTACAAAGCATGATACTGGCACTAGCTCTTCGTTTAAATTCTGTATTCTTTCCCTCAATTATAATTATAGATGGGTCTGAAAGGAAGCATGCCTATTACTGTCATATTTATTCTCTTGACAGGTGTTATGGGACTGTAATTTGATGAAAAGACTCAAAACGCAGATTCCTATGCAAACTAATTCCTGTCATCAACACAAGAGGTAGAAGAAAAGTCCTCCAGCAAGCGTTTTCTCAGATCTTGAGCACTCCTAGTGTTTTAAGACAACCCATACTCAGGAATATGAAGCAGAGCTCGTCCTCTGGGTTTATTCCCGGGTAGCAACGGGCAGCACAGGTAAAGAAGGCTGTTTGTGGGTGGCTTGCTTCTCTGCAGGGTCTGGTCAGGGAGCTGGCACCCAGTAGGGCCCCAAGTCCCGCGCGTGGCCGGTAGAGGGCGCTCGGCGCGCCGTCGCCCGGAGAGGGCGGTGCCGCGCTGGTGGCCACGGCGCAGGCGCGCGGCGCCCGGGTTGGCGTCCTTCGTGGAGGCGGGTGCGGCGCCTGGCGCAGCCCCCCGGGCGGGCCGGGGATGTGGAGGCCCCTAGCGTCCGCAGACCTACGGAAGGCCGAGGGGTGATCCGCGCCCGTGCTCGCTGCCCTTCCGCTCTGGCTGCCTGGAGATCTGGGTGCACCTGTCGCAGGCCTAGTTCGGGCGGCCTGGGAGGATCGGGGAAGACGGTGACGCGAGGGTCGGGGCGCGGGTGGCGATGGGGAGCCTGGGGTCGCTAGGCCGTCTCTGAGGCCACAGGGCCCTCTGCTGTATGCGGGTTGCTTGGCACGCAACGCGAGTTTAACCTCGGTTTGCTCGTTTTGAACAGGAAACCCGCCGGGCCGTGGTGCAGGCCTGTTGTCCCGGCACCCTGGGAGGCTGGGGCTGGAGGACTGCGTGTTCGGGCCCAGCGATGGCAGTTTAGCAGTTCTGCGGTACCTTGTCTGGAAATCAAAAACGAAATGTGGGCTGGGGATGTAGCTCAGTGTGAAGGCCCCAGCCTCGATCCCCAGTACCACTAAAATAATATTTTAAAAAGTAAAATAAAAAGAAGACCCGTCCCCGGTGCTTCCCAGCACAGTCTGCCAGAGCACGTTGTTACCTGGAGCAACCTCCACGTTTTGATTGAATGCTTCTGCATTATAGTGTAAGTCACTCTAAGTGACTGTGTCCAAAACCCCTTAGCTCTTAGAATTAATCAATCCTCTTTTGGTTATTAAAAAACAAAAAACAAAAAACAAAAAACAAAACCAGGTTTGAAATATAAATTGCATAGATACACTTCACATATTTAAAGGGTATCCATTCAGTGACTGGCACAGTGGTGCATTTATCACAGTGATCAATTTTAAAACAGTATTAGAGCTGGGGTGCGTAGCTCAGCAAACACAAGGCCTGGGTTCGATTCTCCAGCACCCCTGAGAGTTGTAATCCCAACCCTGAGAGTTGTAATCCCAACTCTCAGGGGAGGAGGATTGCTGTGCGTTTGAGGCCGGTCTGGTCTAAGTCATGAGTTCAGGACTAGCCTGAACTAGAGTGAGACTGTCTCAAAACAAAACAAAGAAACATTTTTATTAACTCTAAAAGAAATACCTCCATTAGCTCCCTCATCTTCCAATTCCCTTAGCTCTTGTTAATCCCTGTTGTACTTTCTGCCCGTGTAGGTTTGCTGTTTCGAACATCTCGTGTCTTGGATCGTGCCTCACGCAGCTCCTGTACTGCTTACTTTCGCTGGCATGTTTTCAAGTTTCACCCCTGCTGTAGCATATGCCAGTACTATGTTTTTTATTGCAGAATATTTCATTTTATGACTATAACACATTTGTTTGTCCATTCATTAGGTAATGGCCCTTAGGACTCCTTTGAACTGTTCACTACAGCCTACCAGACTGTTGGCTATAAGGCCTGGATAAAGAGCTCTCCATGGAGGGCCTTTAGTCTTGTTTTGGTAGGGTCTGGGTAAGTCACTCAGCTGCGCAGGCTGGGCTTGAACTTGGGATCCTCCTGCCTCAGCCTCCCAGAGTGCTGGGTTTACCAGTGCATACCTCTGTACCTTGCTTTCACAAAGATTTTGAAGAAAGGGCATGTTGTAGGAAGCATCCTGTGGAGACTAGACTGACTAGGAGGTATTTGATAGTCCAAGTGGGGAATGGGTACAAAGTTGGGACTGGAAGGTAGTGCCTGTGGGAGTGAAGGACACCTGAGGTAGGAGTGGGGAGATTGGAGAACCTGACCAGGTGGGAGAGGGACTGGAGGAGGCAGCGTTGCTGTCCCATTTCTGGCCTGAGAGAACGTAGCAAGCTAGGTAGGGCCCAGGAGTGGGTGGGAGCAGGGTGCAAAACCACTGCTATTTTTCCACTTTTCCCATCAAGAAGAGTAATTGCATATTTAAAAAAATGGCTTGTGCAGGCTTAATTTAGCTTTTATCAGTGCTCAATAGGGTATAATTTCTAGTTATTTTCTGCAGTTCCATTCTGCCTAGCTCTTTTTAATATATGACTTTTCCCCACTTATTTTTAGGTGCCCTGTGTTGGAGCACAGGTTAGGGAAAAGGAATTAAATGGGACTGCAGACCTGTGTCTCAATATCTGTGCCAGTGACACCACTTGACTGTCAAAAACTTCCCTTTGTGGCTCTATTTTCCCCCTCTCTCCAGCATGTTGTCCTTTTCTCCTTGGGATTTTGTCAGAGTACCTTTTTGCTGGCCTTTCTCTAGTTACCCTTTTTCTTATTTGTGTGGTTGACATCAGCCTTCCCCCATCATGTGCAGGGGAGCACGGTGAATGATGTCCTTGTGGAACAGGTTTATGGAGAAGGTTAGGCAGTGTCGGACGGCAGTCCAGCTGAGTGCTGTCATACATGTACGCACGTGGTTGCGCACGAGCCTAGGAGCTGTGAGTGGGGATCCTACTTGTGTACTGGTCAGCACTCCTTTGGGTGGCTCAGATATAGACATAGGGAGTGTCATGAGCCACATGCAGAAGGCATAGGCTCTGGAGACACACAGACTTCAGTAGACTTCGTCACCTTAGTGTGAAGTAGCCATGTGACCTCTGGTGAGTTATTTAACTTCTCAGGGCGTCAGCTTCCCCATCTGTAAAATGAGGTTAGTGATATCTACTCTGTCATAATGTGAGGACTAAATGAAGCAAGTTTATGAAAAGTTTTCATACGTGATGTGTTTTGATACTCCGTGGGTGGTGGGCCGTACGACACCCCATTGGCTTTGCAGAAGGCTTGGGTAGGAGCCAGGGATAGCAGATGTGCAGCTCTGGGGTCCTGGGCACATGCTGGCTGTTCTTAACCGTGTTGCATGGATAAGTGATGCCTGTGGTCGGTAGGGTTAATCTCTCTGCTCTCGTACTGGGTGTGCAGAGTTGGGTTGGATAAGAGTCAGGTATGTCAGAGATTGTGTGCTAGACTGTGACTCTGGCTGAACTAATAAAAGACAAGATGAGGAAACAGATTTTAATTATAGTTCATGAACAAACAGGTGCCCTCGAATTGAGTTCCAACGTGATGTGAGGGCCTACTTGGAGAATGCAGTCTGAGCTGCATTCCTTGAATTTCCAGGTCAAAGAAGGTGACTGTGGTGTTGTCCGTGGAATGGTCAGAACTCAGCCAAACTGTTGTTTTCCCACTGCAGTAATGCTTCAGAGTGTCGTCGATAACAGAGGGATGTGTGGGAGAGTAGGTCGACGGGGAAGCTTTGGGAGAGGACAGCACCTTCTGGACGTTATGTAGGAATAAGGATGACAGAGGGTCTGTGGAAGCTGACTTTGGACAAGAAGGAGCAGACCTGAGGCTGGTTTAGGAGAGATGTTAGCAGCACCTAGATCAACGAGTAGAATTTTCTAGTGGCAGATTTTAGTTCAGAACTGGAGGGACCTCCCAGCAGCTTGAGGAGAAGGAGATTGGAGTGCGTGCGTGAGTTCTCTGCTGCTTGGGCACATGTTGAGGGAGGAAAGCTGGGTGGCTTCTTGCCTGGGATGTTTCCTAATTAACTTTTTATTATGAAAAATTTCCAACTATATAGAAGTTAAAATAATAGCACAGTTTCCACCTCTCACACACAAATGTAGTCTCGGCATTCTGTCACGTTTCGTCGTCTTTCTTACTGTCTCGTCTCTTCCTCTGTTGGCATTTGCCGAACTATTTGAAAGTAAATCAGGCGTGGTGCTACAGGCCTGTAATCTTAGCACGCTGGAAGGCTGAGGCAGGAGGTAAGTTTGAACCTAGCCTTGGAACAGAGTGATTTAGTGAGATGCTGTCTCAAAATCAAAACTGAAAAATGAGCTGAGATGTAGCTCAGTGGGAAGGCAGTGAGTTCAATCTCCTATAACCCTCCCTCCTGGAAAAAAAAAAAGGAGAAAGAAGGAAGGAAGGAAGGTAGGTTACAAACGTGATGACACATGACATTTAAAGATTCCCGTGTGCACCTCCTAAGGGCACTTAGGAGTCACTGCAGAACCACAACATCATTAGTACACCTAAGAAAATTAATGGTCGGTTATCTAATCACAGTGTTAGATGACCTGTAGCTGGGAAGTTGAGAAAGCACAGTGATCACCATGTTAGAATAGCTGTAGGGGCAGGTGAGTGCCCTTCTAGGAATCTAGGTAAAAGCCTGGGCAAGAAACCTGGGTAGAGTAACATGGGGCAAGGAAGGCTGTTTTGAGGTCACTGTGGGCTTTCCCTGAGCACTATGTGGGGTGCTGGGCTCTCGGGAGAGCTTCCAGGAGGAGGCTCCATCCTTAGAGCTGAGTAGGAGTGAGGACATCTGCAGGAAGCAGAGACGGGAGTTGTAGGCAGATGTAGGAGGATTCCTTCAACAAATAGATATTGAATATCTACCAAGAAGCTTAATTTTATGCATATTGCAGAGTCCCCAGATATTTGGTCAAACATTCTGGATGTTTCCGTGGTGAGGGAAATTTTAGATTTGAATTGATAGGCTGAGTTAAGCAGATTGTCCTCCAGAATGCGGGTGGGCCTCATCAATCGGCTGGAGGCCTGGCTAGAATGCAGAGTCTGAGACTCCCCGGCATAAAAGAGAGTTTTCTTGCTTGATGACCTTTGAACTGGGACACTGGCTCTTCCTAGTTGTGTAGTGGCTATTGGGCTTTGTCCTAGAACCCAGACATTGGCTCTGCAGATTTTGGACTTACCAGTTTGCGCAATTATGTCAATCGGTTCCTTGTAATAAATCACTTGCACATGCACAGGTGCACATGCGCACACACATACCCCTTCTGTAGGTTTCCTGAGAATGTGACGGATGTATCTGCTTGTGCCGTCCATCCTGTCACGGTACGGAGAGCACAGGAAACCAGAACATGACTGTCATGGGGCATGCTCCTTAAGGTTAAGGTCACCTGGACTTGGCTGGGTGGCGAGAGATTCAGATGAGGGGGATACAGGGGGCAGATCAGAATGGGTGTATAGGTGGTGGAAGAGTCTGGATTTTATTTTGTAGATCAGCGCTTTCCAAACTCCAGTACCACTTTCACAATTTCTGCCATATCTACATTTCAACTGTATTATTGTTTGGTACATTTTAAAATATCAATTTTATGTCTATTCTTTTTATTTTTAAAAAATACTTTATAATGCCTATGAAGTCACTGAATTTTTTTTCACTGCATATGAAAATGAATAGAAAATCATTATAGTGAAAAGATGTTGGTCTGTATACTGCTTAAAGCACTTTCAGGTAGTACATAATTTTGGGAAAAGTGGCCATGAATGGTGAGGCATCTTAGTGGATAGTCAGGGTTTCAGGAAGGGACAGGATACTCTTGAGATTTAAATTGTAGACACAGCTGGTCTGGCTGTGGGTGGGGAGTAGATAAGAGGGACGTGGAGCTGAAGGCAGGGAGACCACCTCCAGGACTGCTGGAGTTGAGATCCGCCAAGTGTCTGAACCACGAGTAGGGACAACTTGGTGGGCAGTCGGAGGTAGAACTTGATAGGACTTAGAAATCGGCGGCTTGCGGATTGAGGGCGAGGGAGGAGTTGTGTTGACTGTGATGACTTTAGCTGGTTGCCTGGGAGATGGCGCTGACAGCATGGAGACGGGGAGCTGGGTTTGGAGGCTGGTGTCAAGTCCTAACAGCAGGGTGAGGAAAGAGAGTATTTCCAGGGCCACAGGCTTTGACTGTCATTTAAAAATGATGCTGTGAGGTTCATTGGCCCTTAAATAATAGCATACCCACACTTTAAATTAAATTAAAACGTTTTTAGTTTAGCTCTTTTAAGTGGACCCACACATGTATTCTCTACTAGTTATTACTGAGAATGACTAAGTATTATAATTGAGCTGAAAATAATCTGCCGCCCATACTTGCTGGGTTGGTTACTAAGTATTGCTTGGGTTTTTAAGTAATGAAACAAAGTTGTGCTCTTTCCAAATGTTAATTTTGAGTACTGCAGATGGGAACCATCTGTTCCCCGACTAGCATTTTACAATATTTGATTAGCACTTTATATAGTTTGAGGAAGCCTGCCGGTGGGATGGCCCATCATGTTGGGGTCTTTGGGAGTATGTCTTCTGTGGTTGCCCCTGAAGATCTTGGCCAACCTTGTGTGGGGTTTTCCTGTTTGTTGGCTGAAGTGTGGCTGATTACAGTGGTGAGCTAATGAGTCATAGCAGAACGAATATGTGATCCCCTCACCTGTTTAGGCACTTCCTTACAGCTGGAACCATCTGAGACCATCATGAAATTAGAATTGGGGAGGTCAGGATCTGACCATCAGTTAGGACTCTTTGGGTTGTAATGATGAAACAGCAAACCCAAGCTGCTTTAGTTAAAGAGGACCATGTCTCTCAGATCATTGAAAGGTCTAGGGTTAAGATAGCCTTCAGGTGGATGGTTTGGGGCTCAAATGAGTTGGTGTCTCTCACAGGCTCAGCTCTGCCTTTTGCTGTGAGGCTAGTTCCAGAGGGGGTTAAGCTGGCTTTCACTGAGAGAGGCCGGAGTATGCTCAGCGTAAAGCAGAGTGGGAAAAAGCTGGGGTCCTTTCCAGTTGGTTGTGCAATGGTTCACTGTGATTCAGCCGACTTCCATCATGTGCTTATCCGTGGACCAATCCCTGGGCTCATGTGAGTGCAGGGCTCTGATTGGTCAGGTGGGCTGAGCCCGGCGAGGGGAAGTGGGGTGGGGAGGGAGAATTGATTATGGGGGACTGACCACTACCTTGCTGTTGAACTGTCAGAGTGAAAGCCCGGTGAACCAGGAGGAATTAATTGGCAAACTTAGCTGTGGAAGCACACATTTGTTGTTGCTTGGAAGATATGCTAGAAATGGAGTAAAGGCGCCTCTGAGCCTGGCTTCTTAGTTTTCTTCCATAGTGTAAGAGTGCCAGGTAGATTGAGTACCTGATTCTCTCCTGGGAGTGTGAGGGGAGTGCGACGGGGTTGTCTTTCTTTTTTGTATTACTTTACAGTGGTGCCAGTCACTTAATCTCTGTCTTTTAGCTCCTCCATCTGGAGCGAGGGGAGCCTCGCATAGAAGGGCAATGTGTACCGAGGACATAATGGAGTCATTTAGATCTGTTTGCCGAAGTGTGTGAAGTCTGCTACCAGCCAGGTGCTGCACTGGGGCCTGGGTCAGGCTCTTGGCCTAGGGGGAGTCCCCTGCTTGGTAGCAGCCCAGTCCCCTGGCAGGGGAAGTGCTGTTGTGTATTAGTGGGGTGCTGCTACCCCACAGAGGACAGAATGATTCCCACTGCCCCCACAGAGGGCCAGGCGGGGATCCCCGGAGCAAGGGCACTTAGCTGGATCTGGAGGGATGAACAAGGTTCCTGTCAAGGAGGTGTGAGAGGAGCTCCGTATTCCCCAGGGAGTGATGTGTGCAGAGGTCCTGAGTGGCATCCTTGGTGGTTTAGGGGTCCTGGGAGAAGTTCCTGTGACTCACCAGGATGCACCCTCAGTGTGGAGGAGGCTGGGGTGACATCAGGTAAGGCCTGCTGGCACAGGTTGCGGGAGCTTATGGGCCTGTGAGCACAGAGAGGGGCATGGATTACGATCTGGGAAGCACCTAGTAGAAGTTTAGCAAGTCCTTATGCTCAAGAATCTACCACTAAAAACACATATTCTTGTATGTTCCTTCAAAAAATAAAAAAGGTCAGTCTAGCGTGGGTTCTTTGGAGAGGGCCATATAAAATATAAAAGTTAAAAACGTGATCTCTACCAGAAAGGAGTTTGAATGTTTTCACTATAAATAAACAACAAATGTGTGAGGAAACAGTATGTTTTGCCAGATTTAAACATTACAGTGTATACATGCTTTGATGTGTCACATGGCACCCCATAAATATGTACAATCTTTATGTTTTATGTATTAAGCATACATTTTTTAAAAAGATGAGTTCTGCAGATATAAAGAAGAACATGGTGTATCATTTATACAAAACTCTAAAGAATGCAAATGAACCTGTGTCGACTGGGAGCAGATTGGTGGCTGCCCAGGGATTGGCAGGGGAGGCAGGAGGAAGGGATCGCCAAGAGGCTGCAGGTCATTCTGGGAGTGATGGGTGTGTTTGCTCCTCACGATGTCGGGAGTTTCTCTGATGGGTATGTACATCAAAACTTAATTAATGGTGTAATTTACATATGTGCAGTAGATTCTATGTGAACACCTCTATAAAGCTTTTTTTTTTTTAAATGGGCTGTGGAACTAGATTGTCAGAGTTCAAATCTTAGCTCTACCTTCATTAGATGTGTGATCTTGAACAATTTACTAGACCGCTCTGTCCTAAATTCGTATGTATGCAATAGTTACACGTAAAGGGAATGTAATTGCTCATTTCTACTTTCTTTTTCTTTTTTTGAGACAGGATCTCATTCTGTAGCCCAGGCTGGTCCTGAACTCACTGTGTCACCCTCATTCCTACTGTTAGTGGCACCCTGTGAAGGAAATCATGTGCTCAGGCTGTGGCTTCATCATAATGACTCCATGTGTTACCTGTTTACTCATGCAGACCCCCCAAGAACTATGCTTCTTAATTAACTAATTATTTTTGTGGTACTGGGATTGAATTTAAGGCGTTCACTTTAAGCCTCATTCCTAGCCCTTTTATCATTTATTTGAGACAGGTTCCTACTAAGTTGCTAAGTTGCCCAGGGTGGGCCCAAACTTAAATTCTCCTGCCGCAGCCTTGCAAAGTGCTGAGATTACAGACCTGCACCACTAGGCCTGGCTTAACTTCTCAAACGTTAGTGAGTGTACAATTCTGCCGGGTGTCTGGTTAGCACACAGTTTGATCTAGAAGGTTTGGTTGGGACCTCAGACTGTGCAGTACTGACGACCCCTGGATAATACTGGCAGTGTGCATCTCCCTCTCCACCTGCCCTTGCTTGCCATTCTGCTCTGGGCTGAGACTTCATCAGGGATGCAGGCTTCTTGCAGGTGGGCCGCATGGGGTCCCAGCCTCTGCAGAGCCGAATGCACAGCCTGGCTTGACACCGCGACATGATGCTGTGTTTTCTAGGACGGAGATCTTGCTGATGGCCCCGCTGCCGGGGGCAGAGCTGGTCCGGAGGCCGCGGCAGCTCTACCGGTACTTGCTGCGCTGCTGCCGACAGCTGCCCACGAAGGGCATCCAGGAGCATTACAGACATGCCGTCCGGCAGGTGAGAGCGGGGCCCCGGGCCTGGGGCTTGCTCTGATGGGAAGCCTGCTGGGGCTACGAGGCCAGGGTATACAGAGGGTAGAAGGGGAGCCTGGTACCAGCTGATACCAGGAGATACCATGAATCGGGGCAGCCCAGCTCAAACGAGGGCCCATGCACCAGATGACATGCTGGCCTGTACCCGTTGTAGATGGCAGTTACATTGAGCACAAAGGAAGACAGCATTGCTGTAGGTTAAAGGGACCTAAGGAGATGTGACAGATGTAATGCATCATCCCATGCGGATCATGGACCAGGAAAATGCTGCCTTAAGGGATATTATCGGAGCAGTGCGTGAAACTGGAATATGGGCTATAGATGAGATAATAGTACTGCATGTTAAAGTTTCAGAATTTGATTATTGTGATATAAGAGAATGCCTTTGTCATTAGAAAGCATACATTGAAGTGTATAGGTGTTAAGGGTGACTTGCAACTTACTCTTATATACATTTTTGTTGCTGTTTTGTTTTGAGAGAGGCTCTCTCTCTAGCCCAGGTTGGTCCTAAACTATGTAGCCCAGGCTGGCCTCAAACTCATAGCAAGCCTCCTCCGTCAGCATCCCGAGTACTGGGATTATAGGTGTGCACCACCGCATCTGGTTGATATGGTGCTGGGGAATTGAACTATGGGCCGTGCACTTGCTAGGCAAGCACTCTGATGCCTTTACTGTTTTTTCAGCCCTGAAATGCTTCTTTTAAACCTTATATGTACACATACAAAGGGAAAAGGATAAAGTGGATGTGGCAAGACGTGAAAAATTGGTGATTCTGTCAGGAAGTTTTTTCTATTTTCTTGCAACCTTTTATTAGCAATCGTATTCAGATAAAAACGCTATTAGCTAAATAAAATATGGAAAGTAGAAAAAGTTAACAGTAGAAAGCTGTGAAAACACAGTTAGCTGTCACGGAGGGCTTCCTGGAGGGGGACACCAAGATGTGGGCTTTGGAGTGACAGGAGTGGGAGGTGCCAATTGGGATTGCAGGCGTGCACCATCATACCCAGCTTTTGTGGTGCTAGGGAACGTGTGCTTGCTAGGCAAGCTCTTTAACTCCTGAGCCATCCCCTAGTTCTTTTTGAAGTGCTCCAACCATCCCACCAATGAACCTGAATCTCAGATTGCTGGTCAGAAGCCAGTAGCAGCCTGTGCTCTGCATAGGTCCTGGTGGATTTCCCAAAGCTTCAGACTCCCCTCCCTACCCTGCATGGCTTCTCTAGGACTGGGCTGAGAGAAACCCTCCTCCTCATGTGGTGAGGCCCACACAGATCTCACACAGGTGAAAGCAGTTTCTGTGAGGAGCAGATTCAGGGGAGAGATGGCAATTTCCCCTGCCCCACTGACTTGCCTGATAACCTCTAGGCCCTGGGGCCAGTCTTCCTTTTCATCTGGCAAGCTAGCAGGATTACAGTCTGTAGTCCTATAGACTCAGATTCAAATGCTGTTTTCTAGCAGCAAGTTAGCATTTTCTCAGCCTCTGTTTTCCCATCTCTTAGTGACATCATCGTAACCCTCTGGGGGGTTAAGAGGCACTGAAGTAGAAACTACCTGGTAGCTAGGCCCAGTGACATGGGCCTGTACTTCCAGCACCCTGGACAGCAGAGGCAGGAAGATTGCAAGTTCAGGCCCAGCCCAGGAGACTTAGCAAGACCCTGGCTCAAAAATTAAAAATAAAAACAGGCTGGAGGTGTAGCTCAATGTGAAGGACCTGGGTTTCACCCTCAGTAGAAAAAGAAAAACAAAAACAAAAACCAGCAGTGTGCCCATCTAGCCTGACACTGGTGCATGGAAGCTGCTGATCTTGTGATGTTTTGCTTAGTCGTTGTTCTTTATGCTGGAACTTTCAGAGTTTCCAAGTTCATTCAGATGAAGACAACCCTGAGAGAATCCAGCAGATTATTAAAAGAGCCATTGAAGATGCTGACTGGATCATGAACAAAGTAAGCACTAGATCTGTGCCTGCCTTCCGCGTGAGCTGGGGTGACCAAGGCTGTACTTCCTGTGGCCACTAGGAGCCGCCCCACCCCACACTTGAAAGAGCAAGTGCTAGGTGGTCTGAGCTCCTGCTCCCCACCTCCAGAGACAGCCCCTTCTGGCTGCATTTATTTTCTGCAAGGTGAGGTGAGAAGAGGGTCATCCGTAATTCTTAGGGGCAGATTTCTGCCCAACAATGCTAAATAGGCTGAGATGGGCACAGGAAGAAGGGAGAAAACCGGCTGGCTCCTTGGAAGCCAAGTACCGAAGCTGGTGGCAGCCCTGGAATGCCCGAGAGGGAGACTGTGTGGGGAGTGAGCTCCTGTCTCTGCAGGCGTTCACGCAAAGGGAGGAAACTCAAGGGGCCATTTGTGTGGAGCAAGTGGGTGAGTCAGGAATGCAGTTCATCTCAGAATGACCTAGGGAGTTCCCCATCTTTGGAAATTAAAATCTCCAGATATGGGTTCAAGATATATTTTTTTTTCTTAGAGTTCTTCTCTGGCTTCTGAGGATTCTTCTCCACTGGAATTTTTTTCCTCAAATTTTAGCTAAGGGCTAGAGGAATGCCACAGTGGTTAAAGCACCTGCCTAGCAAATGCAAGGCCCTAGGTTCAATTCCCCAGCACCACATAAGCTGGACATGGTGGCGCATGCCTGTAACCCCAGCACTCGGGAGGCTGAAGCAGGAGGATTGCCATGAGCCCAGGGCCAGTCTGGGTTCCATCATGACTTCAGGACCATCCTGGACTACAGAGCAAGACCCTGTCTCAAAAAAAAAAAAAAAAGGATAAAACAATAATAACAACCCCCCCACCACCCCGCAGCTTCAGTTAGAGAGAAGTATAGGTGACCACATGTCCAATTCTACCTTTGTCCATTTATGGTCCCTCCTTTCAGGCCCATCATTCCCTTTTCCTATTAAAGAAGAAAGAGTCCAGGTGGGATTTAGAGGTCTGACTGTCCAGTCCTTCCTGACTGGGTCTCAGCACCTCCCAGAAGCCCTTGCAGGAGGTGGGGGAAGGCCCAGGTGACCGGGGTTCAAGATTTCCCAGCCTTTGCAGCTGCTGGCCTCTCTCACCTGCTCCTTATCTCTGTCTTGCAGTATAAAAAACAAAACTGAGACCCCAGAGCCCAAAGAGAGGCTATCCTTGAAACATCTGAGGCCTTTCTTCTTCTGCAACTCATCATCATCAGCAGTTGTGGAGTTCTTTAGCCCTGTTAGCTGAAAAAGCAAGAGGCCTGCACAGGGAGAAGCTGACACATTTACTCAGACGGTCATGTTTCCAGCGTCCTTTATGTTTGCTCTCCCTGCCAATTATGACTTGCAATTTGGAGAGAATGTGGTGTTTTTTTGTTTTTTCTCCGTGTTTTTTATTTTTGTTTTTTTCTTTTTCTACTTTGCTCTGAAAGTGATCCATGTATTCTGGAGGTCTCTGTACCACTCTTTGAACCCCAGAGCAGATATCCCCATAGGGGGCCACCTACACAGAGAAAAGAGAATGGGCTTTAGATCTGGACAGATCTGGATTTGAATCTCAGCTCCATGGCTTTCCTAGGGTATTGTCTTTGAGCTCAGTTTCCTCATTGGTGAGGATTAAATGATAAGAAGTTGAAGTGCCTAACGCATGCTAGCAAGAGTTATTCTGAGGAGGCCGCCTTGTTCTGTGCCCTCCCTGCTTCTGAAGTGCTCTGTGTATCTTTTCTGTAGTAAACACTGTGTCAGGTCTCTGTGAATTACTGTGAGCTTGTCCTGTCCCACTTGGAGCCCCAGAGCGCTCACAGCTGTGCCATGCCCAGCAGTCTGCTAAGGAACTGTTCTTCCTGAGCCCTGTCCTTCCGTTGCCATGCTCAAGAAGAAGCCCTGCTCCTTGCCCTCCTTGAGGTGGTGAGGTGTGCTACCTGAAACTCAGAGGAAGGCCAAAGCAGCTGCGACAGACATTGGCATGTCCATGCTTCTGTGAGCCTGTGGTCTGCCTCCACGGGCCCTTCCCTGCTTTGCCACCATGATGGAAGGGAGATGGTCTAGGGATGGGGCCAGCAGGGCAGCCAGAAGATGCAGAGAAGGCATGCAGGGACTTGAGTATTCTCCAGGGGCACTCAGAGGGGAATGTGCCCTCAGAGGGGTGAGCTAGCATGTGTTGATGTCCTTGCAATTTTGTGACCTAAAGTGACATTTGTGTGTGCACAGCTAATTAATAAACAATGAAGTAAATGTATGAATCTGTGAAAGTTTCTTTTTCTTCTCAACTGATATTTCCTAAAAATAAGTTGTCACCCTAGGCCACAGGTGATCTTTGTTGGCATGTGCATGCGCGCGCGTGTGTGTGTTGTGTGTGTTTTGTGTGTGTGTGTGTGTGTGTGGTGGGAGGTAGAGGTCCATTCCAGGGAGAAGTGGTTTAGGAAAATATATAAAATAGTCTTAATAACATCTTAACAAGGAACTCTTGCAACTCAATGTGTCTGAGACACCATGGTAAGCAGAGAGAGAGAACAGGCACTTTTTTTCCTTTTTGGTGGTACTGGGGATTGAACCCCCATGTCTCCCGAAGGCTGTAAGAAAAAAATTATGCAGAGCTTTGCAGACTTTGCTAAAGAATTTAGGCATTCTTCAATTAGATGAGTCTGCAGTCCTGTCTTTATATAATGTTTCCTCTGTCAGGGAGTGAACCCTTGAATTAAGAACCCTGCATTTGTCACCACAGAGTCCTCTGGGTCTGCCATGCATGCTTGCTGCCTGGGAGGTGAGCCCTTGATCCCTTGATGAGCAAAAGAATGATAGTACCAGGCAAAGTATCTCTCTCTCTCTCTCTCTCTCTCTCTCTCTCTCTCTCTCTCTTATCGCCCCCTGCTTTCTAGGGATAAGGGAGACTGGGAGGTAGCAATGATTTCTTGCTTATGTCGTCTTATTGTCAGTGCTTGGGAGCTGCTTTAGGAGGTGCAGGTCCCAGTGCTACTCACAGGTCTCCCCAAGGAAGTTCATCTCAACATAGAGGATTTGCCCCAAAGCAAAGGTTACCGAGAGCTTAAGTCCAGACTTCCTCCTGGCATCCTGAAATGAACCTGTACCTCTGGTCTCCCTAGGGATTGGACATTAACACCAAAACATTGTGGGGAGAAACGTGTCTAGCTTGACATGAGGGAGGAGGCTGAGTTGACGCCAAGCACTGTTGCTGCGTGTGTGTGTGTTAGAGTTGTCCGGAAGAAAAGCGCTCCCATTGGAGCCATGAGCTCCGTTACTTGCTTTAGTGGACTTTTGCCACAACAATAACCGACAACATGGCTCTTCAGACTAAGTTATTTGGCAGCTATCTCTAAAGGGAGATAGGCAAGTCCCTTCAAGGTGCACAACTGCCAGAACCTGTTACTAGTGACAAAAACTGAGCCATTGCAAATGTGAGGGTAGCCTGGTCAACTTAGTGAGAGTTTGCCCAAAAATCGTAAGCTCAGTGCAGAGGCTGTGGGTTTAGTCTCCAATACTGGGAAAAGAATTGAGCTGTATGTCACAGGATGATAAGTTTTAATATAACAGGCTACAAAAAAAATTCACCAAGTAGCTTCATACTTTTTAGAAGCTACTGTTTGTTGGAATTTGGTATAACATTAAGAAGAATATCTCAAAGGTGATTTAAAAATGCCTTCATTTCCCGAATGCGTATCTGTACAAAGCTGGGTTTTCTTTATGTATTTCAATTGAGACACCATATCACAGCAGATTGAATCCAGAAGCATCAGACTTGAAGAGGTTTACACAAATGGAAAGAAAGGCTGCTATTCTCTGTAATTTTTTTGGAAAATAATTATTTTTTGCAAAATATGCCCATATATAATGAGCTTACTTTCTTTTAATATGAATTAATAATAAAAATTTAAAGGTCCTGGTGTTAATTTCTAAAACAAAAGGCCCTACTAATATTATAAAAAGCTCCCTGGAGTCCTCAGTAATTATTAAGAATATAGAATTGTACCTGGTGGTGCATACCTGTAATCCCAGCACTCCAGGGGCAGATGGATTGTAAGTTTGAGGTCAGCTTAGACTACATAATGACACCCACCCTCAGAAAACCAAGGAAAAAGGCTGGGAAAACAGTAGTTCAGTGTTTGAGTGCTTACCTAGCACACAGGAGGCTGCGGGTTAAATCCCTAGCATTACCCCTTAAAAATAAAAAAGTAAAGGAGCCTAAGACTAAAAAAGTCAAAGAGTGTTCTTCTACACATGATTTATTCAGATACGCCCCCTTCTGTTGCGTCTGACCCTAAATTTAGGGCTAAATTGAGTCCCAGTTCTATTTTGTCCTGTTAATGCTGGCCCATAAAACCAGAGTGTCAGAATTGTTAGGAGGATAGGCCTTCCCTTTCGCAGCTCATCTCCTGAGAACTTGTGTTGTTCATTCATATATTCATTTATCAGTTCACACTGAGCAGCTCTTAGCTACTGAGACCTTCGTCTCTCTCTACATTCAGACCAGGTTACTGGCTTAAATTGCTCTCTTCACTGATCTGTATGATTTTTAAAAACATGTGGAAAGATTCCATTGATTCCATTTTAGATGGGTAGAATTACCCACAGGGATCCAGGTATCTCTTTCTGCCCCACCCCTCCATCACCCCCACCCCCCACCCCCCGCCAAAATAAAGAGCCTTCCCTAAAGGCTGTCTCCTGTTGAACAGACGTCAGCCCACATTCACATACCTGCATGTGCACTCGCACGTAACATTTGCAGCAGACACATCTGGTGGTGGAGTGGTGAGTCACTTTGAAAATGCGTTCCTCTGCTGTGGTCACCTTTCTGTTGATACAAGGTTTTGACATCTCCCAGTTGCCGAGGGAGGTGGAATCGCCCAAGGGACCACTTTCCCAGCTGAAGCCTTTCATCCCCCGGGCTTGGAGATCCCTAAAGATCCTTCATCTTCTCTTTGTCCTTGCTGCGGTGTTGGTTTCAGGCCCCCGGTGGCCCAGGCCCCTGTTTCTTCTGGGTAATCAGCTATGTCAGCAATGAATCTGGGTCAGAACTCTGGAGAAGAGAGCAGGGGGACAGCACTAGGAAAATGGAGGAGGGGGGGAATCAGCGATCATAACAAAACAAATGTGCCCCCAACTTTAGGGAGCCCTCTTCACCCTCCCTCATCACCTAGAGCATTAGCCAGGCAGCATGCGCCTCCTTCCAAGCTTGGAGCCTCTCCAGCAGGGCGGACCCACAAGGCCCTTGTGCTCGCTCTGTGATGCCACGAGGACTGTTCTTCCCTATCTGCACAGAGAAGCAGCCAAAGGGGCAAAGTCACATCTCCAAAACGCACATGGGCTTGGAGTGCTGGCAGACTTCTGTAGTCCCAGCTACTAGGGAGGCTGAAGTAGGAGGATTGCAAGTTCAAGTCCAGCCTGAGGAACATGGTGAGACCCTGTGGCAAAATAAAATTAGACTTGGAGATACAGCTCAGCATTCCTGGTGTTCGACCCCTAGGACTGCCATTCCAAAACACAAAAGGCACAACCGAACAAAAAAGCCAGCTCATACATGATCCACATGGGTGCTTTCTGGAGACTCAAGGCTGTTCTTTCACAAGTGTGCAGAGGTAGTAACCTATCTCTACTAAGTTATAATTTTAACATTCCTTTTTATCCTCCCTCAGAAGTCCCGGAGATCTAAAAGGATCTGGGATAATGATGTCACAGGATTACCAGCAGCTTAACCAAGTTTTCTAGATGTACTCAAGACTTGTCACCTCTACCTGAAGCGACCTCCATTATCCCAGTGCAGATGGTCCATTTTTATGTGTACCTGACTGTGAAACAAGTTGGGAAGCACTGGAATAAAAGACAGTATTCTGCTTGGTGTCTCTTGTGGCCGAAGGCTTTGAATTAGGGCATTCACCCCAACTTAGAGAAGGAGCTGTGGCCTTATGAGGAGAGAGGCCCATTGCTGCAGTCCTTCACTTGATCTTAGCCAGAGTTGAGAGCAGCGGGCCGATGGCTGTGAGGTTCAGAAAAAGTTGCTTACCCTGGCTGAGCCTTAGTTTTCTCGTCTGTGTAATAAAGATAATAACAGTAGCAGTCTCTCAGGGTACTTTGGGAAGATCCAAGCAGACACATGCCTCACTAGCCACTGGCCCACAGTTCTCTAAAAACATCTGCTAAGCCTGTCAGTTGCCTATGGCATCCCAATCCTGGGGGTTTGGGGCTGGTCTGGGCTTGCAGACTGACAGATCCCTGGACGTTATTTCACTAATGAGGGAGAACAATCTCATATAACACCATCTTCTGAAAAACTTCCATTGTGACTTAAAAATGAAATCTGAGGGAAGGAAAAGGAGTCATACCCTGAAGTTACATGCGGGTTTGATGTGTCAGGACGAGTGAGGAAGTTATCAGGGGATTCCGTTTGTGCGAAGATCCCCAAAGTTTTCTAGGAGGTGTGGAGATACATCGGAACACGCGGTTGTCCGGGTCTGAGACACTGGAGGAGGAGCAGAGCAACAGCTACATCTTGGAAACTTGGAGTTTTAATCTCCCCACTCTCCCACTTTTTATTTCTGGATAAAAACTTACTTCAAACCGAGACGATTTATTATCTTCTAAAATTCTGTGGATCAGGAATTCAGGCAGGGCTTGGCTGGGTGACTCTTCTGTTTATGTGATGACAAATGTGTCACTCAATCTGTTCTATTTAGTGGAGGCTGTGTCAGGTAGGAGGTTCAGGAAAGCCTTAGTTAGACACCCGTCTGGCACTATAGCTTTCCTTGTGTGGCCTCTGTCTCCCCACAAGGTGTCTCATTCAGAAGTCTAGTCCAAATTTCTTAGGATGGTGACTGGCTTCCTCAGAGCGCATGACAGCTAGCCTTTTTTCATGTCCTTATCAGGGCTAGAATTAAAGTGAGACTTCTGTCTCATTCCATTGGTCAAAACAAGTTACAGGACTAGTTCATTTTAAGGAAACAGAACCGGCTGTACATCTTGATGGAAAGAGCATGGGGTACAAAAATGAGGGAGGCACTGATGGTGGCCTCCTTCAGAGACCATGACCACACACAGTGAGCAAGGAACACATTTCGTAAAGAGAAAAAAGAAATGCTTTCCTCAGTTTGTGGGCGCTGCTGGAAAGAGGAGCCATTTTGGACACAACAATGAGGTGAATCATTAAAAGGGTTCCCGACTCACCTCTAAGAGAGCCTCTACTCGGCCATCTCAGGGTCAGGGACTGAAAGAAAATACATGTCAAAGAAAAGATTTTTCATGATAAGATGCAATGCAACAATTATAAGAACAAAGTCACCTCGTTCTGGATTTTGATAAAAAAGAATTATAACTCTGACAGGCAATAGCCTTCCATTCTCAGTGACAGCCAGGGGGTTATGTCAGGAGGAACCAGGTGGCAGTGGGAGTGAGTCGTACATCTGGGGAATAAGGTAAGTGGTTACACAAAGTGGTGAAGAACCCCAGGGCTATGGCTGACTCTCCACAAGGGGAACAGCAGCAGGGTGTCAAAGGCCAGGGCTGAGACCACCCGTGGTGGCATAGAGAAGGTGTTAGAGGCTGTGGCAGAAGAGCCCTTGTTATGGTGGCCTTTGGGCCCATAAGATGCACCCTGGAATCCTGCTGGGGTTAGGAGGATCGTGTGTGGCTGAATACAAATGCTACTACCTGTATAGGCCAAGCTGGTCCTGAACTCATTACGTAGACCAGGCTGACCTTGAACTCAAGCAATCATCCTGCCTCATCTACCCCAGTGCTGGGATTACCGGTGTGTGTTACCATGCTTGGTTTATGTTGGGATGGGAATCAAACCCAGAGCTTTGTACTTGCTAAGCAAGCACTCTAACTGCTGTGCTATTCCTTTGGCGATGGTGTTGGCTTTTAAATTCAATGCCAGCCTCATCATTCACGAGCTGTGTAATCCTAGACAGATTTCTTTACCTTTTTGGGCCTTAATTATTTCATCTGCAAATAAAAGCTACCCATCAGAAAATGAAAATAGAGCCCTTAAAACACAGTATCTGAAATGAAGTATTGAAAATGAAGTAACCCATTATATTCAAAGTATAATCGAATGGGCTTTGCGAACTAGGAAATGGGCCCTGGTGTCTGAGGGACCTGAGCTCATACCCTGACCTGGGTACTGGTGAGCTGCGAGGCCGTAGGCAGGGTGGTGTTCTTTGCAGAGTCTCAGTTTTCTCATCGGGGGAAGTAAGTGAGGCATGGGGGTAATTCTTCGTTCGTCGAGTTGCTATGGGAACAATCACACGATAGCACATAGAGACTGGAGGTATCATTCCTCGCCTTGCTCTTGTTCTTCTCTGTTCTTTCTTTGATCAGGGCCTCCTGAACTTTCTGTCCATGCCTTAGACCTTCCAGAGGGGATTCCAGGACAGTGCTCCCAGCTGCTTTGTTCTATGAGCACCTGGAGCTGCTCCCTGCCTCTGGCACTAGGGGACTCCTTCTGGAAGCCCGCCCCTGCTCTCCCTTTCACACTCCTTATCAAGCCAGGCTGGTGAAACCAGGTGGCCCGTGCTGTCAGCTTCCTCTTTCACTGGAATTTAATCAGAGTTCGCAGGCCAGAGGTGAGGAGCTTAAGACATTCCAGCCTTCCCTGATTTTCCTAATGTTGCAGAGACTTTGGGGTGTTTGTTTTCATGTCAGAAAGCAATGACTACTGGACTTTTTAAAAATGAGATGTTTTAATGAGACTCCATAGTAGAGGGGCCTGCGTCTCTGGGGGCCAGTTACCACCTAGACACCAAATGACAAGTCTGTAGAGACTTTTCAGCAAGGAGCCTAATCAGATAAGCTTGGGAAATTCTCCAACCTTAGGTTTCTGAGGTTCTGCGACAAGACTGGTTTCAGGGCTAAACAAAGAGGGTCTTTCCTAGAAAGAATGCCAGCTGACCAAAACAAATGTTTTCCCTAAACTCCCTTTCCAAAGGTCCCAAAGACCCCTCTGTTAGTGGATTCCTTTTGAGGGCTGTGGTAAGAGCCACAGAGTGGGACAGGGCCAACACTCCTAAAATCCTTTTCCTCTGAATAGCAGACAGGTATCTTGCCTGTAAGCCATTTTAAAAATAAACTAATTTCCTATTTCATTAAATTAGCAAATAAATAACATGCAAAATTTTGGTCAAACAATAGTTAAGAAAATTACATGATTCAGAATTTGGTAAAAAGAAAGCTCTTTCCAATGCTGTCCCTGCCTGCCTGCTTCTCTCTGCAGAGGGAAGCGACAGTCCCAGTTTCACATGTCTCCTTGTGCTGTGCACAGAAAAACAACACACATGTTTTTCTTGTGCTTTGAAAGAAAACCCACACAAATGGTCATCACTTATAAGGGGAAGTATTTTGTTGAGGATTAGTGATAATGTGTCTTTTACTGGAACAAAAGTTGTAAACATTTACCTTGTTTTTGATCACATCTTGTACATCGTTAAGAGACAGATTCACCTGTCCCAAACAAGGGCTGGACTCGGAGACACAAACAGCAGCAGTTCATCTTGCAAGAAAGGGCACCTGCTAGGGCCAGGACTCCTGGGACGGGTTCCACAAGTCATCCCCGTTTGAGTTCACGATCTTCCTGAGTTTTTCATCAGCAGTTTTTTTTCTTTTTTCAAAGAACTGTGTGGTGGCTGATAGTTGGTAGAGGGAAAGACATGCCGAAGGTGAGGAATTTGCTAGTTTGAGTTCTCATCTCCTCAGGCCTGTGGACTCGATGCTCCCTTCTGAGAGAGCTTCTTGCCTACTGTTAGAAACGGCTCTCAGGAGTTCACCTGTCCAAACAAAGGATGGACATGGGAGGCACGGAGGACAGAAATATGAGGCTTTCATTATTCTTTTGCAAAAAGGGTGACCTTCTCACGTGCAACTGAATATAAGTCCACCGAAAGTATGGTGGATGGAGATTTTAAATCCCTAGATCGCAAGTCCCTCCCCCTGCCTTTTACCTATTGGCAGGATCACAATCTTCCGGATAAGATCTATGGTATTGGATCAAGGCCCTCCTTCCCCCTTTCTCCTTTGTTTTGTCACCCACTCTGGAAAAACCCGTGGAAATTGAAAGACCGCCATCTTTATCTGAAAAATGTGCCACTGTTACTGTTAGGTGTTGCTCATACTACTTTACAAGCATTTTCATGGAGATGGATGCTACAGCTGTTAGCACAGAGTCAAGTCAGCAAATAAGCTTTTCCTTTCGTGAACAAGAGGGTGAGAATGAAGGGCAGATTGGCAACCCAGAGGAGTCATGAGGCCGTGAGCCCTAAGAAGGGTGAGACTCTGGATGCAGAGGCCCCACAACAGGACTCCGAGTAGGGCAAGGCTCAGGATGAGAAAGCTCCCAGGACTCCCTGCAGAACCATAGCAGAATTCTACCCAACTCAGGAGAAAGACAAGGAAAGCCCAAATCCCGTTTTGCAGTCTCTAGTGTCAGACCTTTGCAGGTGTCCTGCGACACCAGCACAAGCAGGCAATGGAAGCAGCCAGCAGCATAGTGACAGCCCTTCCGCTCCCTGAAGAGCCAGCTAGTGATTTCTTCAACAGGAAAGTTCCTGTCCCAAAGCTCAAAGTAGCTGAAGCTCATACCTGTTCACCTCCTGGATAAGACTACCTCACGGCATCTGGTCAATGTTAATCCTTTCGCCCCAGAGTCCTATTTTTAAAAAAAAATTCCTTCAACCAAAGAGCAAGAGAAAACCCCCAGGAGATCCTAAGGAAGGCAAATTAGAAGACAAGGTGCCTGCCAAGAAAAGTATTCGTCAAGGGAAGTGTTCCTCAGCTAACCAGAGGAATTTGTGTGACTATAAGAAGTTGGGATTGGAGAGTTTGGTACAGTCTACAAGTGCGTTAAGAAACTCTATGAATGTGTTTATACGATAACGTTTTCTAGGCGGTCTTTGGCAGGATTTTCAAATGAGAATTGGCATTCTCACGAAGTTTCTGCTCATGTAATGCTTGGGTGTCACCCCGTGTGGTACATTACCATACCTCACAGAGAGAAGCTGACCGTGTGACTATTCAGAATGAATACTGCAAAATGCTAGGTCTGGTGATCACTTCCAAGAGCCAAAACTCAAAGACATCCTCCTATAGGTTTCCCTGGGTGCTTAAGCACATCCACCTGGCACGGCACACCTGAACATCAAACCTGGTGTTACCTTCATTTATTATAAGATTCAGAAAGACTTTGCTGAAGTCCCAGAAGAGGGTGACAGTGAAGTTGACTGGTTTCTCTCTTCCAGTGTGATGTATAAAATTGATGACCTGGGTCTTGTGACATCAAAAACTCAACCCAACGTAGAAGAAGGAGATATTTGCTTTCTGGCTAATGAGATTTTGTAAGAGGATTATTGACACATTCATAAAACTGAAATATTTGTCTTAGGATTGACTAGAGCAGTGGCTACAGAAGCAGAGTCTTTACCTGCTAACGGAGATGCATGATATCATATCCTTGAGGGTGACTTTCTGGATGTTTCTCAGGAGCGCTCAGAAGACTTTTAAAATTTGCTCATGAGAATAATCCACTCTGATCCCCAGGAAAGAACTTCTTTTGCAGGGGCTCTGAACAGAAGTCAAGTTCTCCCCAAACCTCCCTGTGGAAGAAAGAGGAGCTCCAGAGGCAGCTAAACTTGGAAGGGTTTAAGATAGTCACACTGGAAGGGGGACTGAGAGAAGCCCAGCAGGCCCTGTCCTTCCAGGAAGACATCCACCACAGTGACTCTAGGGTCCAAACAAAGTCAGGCACAAAACACTTGATGGGAGGAAAAGACAGGAACTTTGTAAGCTTTACCAGTGGGAAACCCTCCCCAGAAGAACTCACTTCACACCAGTCAGCCTTACGCCATAAGGCTTCTAGAAAAAGATACCAGCTATCTCAACCTTCCTCTTACAAAATGGAAAAATAACCAACATGGATGCTTAAAGATTTCTCAAGTCCCTCTGACTTAAAATCCACAGCCAAGATCACGGGGCTACGAAAGCTTCTTAGCGATGGTCTCAGGTACAGTGACTGACAGCCATTTCTCTTCCCTGTGGTTACACTCCCAAGGCCCTCTTTATTCTTACGTTTTCTGATAAACAGGAAAACATGGAACTAAAAGAAGACAGCAGCCTTTTGCTTGGCCTGGTGACTAAAGTGGCTATTTCCTCAGTAAGGCTCCCAGAGACCCTTCCCATAGACAGGAAGGAAGACAGTGTGGCTTTGAGCCGAGGTAAACTTACAGGGCAACGTGCCCGGATTTGACAGCGCTTCCCAGGTTATAATATATTGCTCTGAAAAGAGAATTTCTGGCCTTTTTGAGAAAGTTGTTTCCTTAATGTATTTTGTGGACGGAGGCAAGCTCTCTGATATTTTATTTATTAAATAAATGGCTCCACCATTAAATGAGACGGACAGAAATAAGACTATATAGAATGTGGAAATTCCTGCACTGGTTATTGTGAAACAAAAACACTGGAGAGACAGGGTGTAAGGCAAGGTTGGTGTGGCTGTCCTGACTCAGTCTACTTGTCTTGTTGCTGTTTTGATTGGTAATGATTTTTCTGGATATCACCAGTTTCTAGATTTTAACAGAATTTGGGTTTGTGTCCTGTGATTTTAGCATTTTTAAAATCCAAATTCTTTTGTAAATAAAGGTTTTTATTTTGTCCAAAGCCCAATGGAAACAAAAGGGAAGGATTTTTTTTTTTTTTTTATCACATAGTGACTAAAGAGTTAAAAATCCCCTGCCTACAAGCACTTCTCACCAGCCAGGGAAGGTGTGAAGCCCTGCTGAAAGCAGTTAAGATAAGGCTGCAGGTAATAGGAAATAATCATCTCCCCCAGCAGACAGAGATAGCTTTTCAATGTCCCTGTCCCCCTTCTTCCTCTAGTTTTTAGGCAATTAAATCATTCCAAGCCAGCCTAAAAGGATGCTAAATCTGGTCACCCCTGGAGAATTTTTATAGCTCAGCACTCATTGTAACTCAGAGACTCCTAAAAGATCCAGAATGTGATTTTTGGGGGCCTGTCCCCCCTTTTCTTTTCTTATAGAATTTCTCTGTACCTTAGCAGTGTGATTTTATATGAGAAAATTTTGTTTTTAAAAAAATATTCATTGAGTATCAGTAAAGTCCCCTGGCACCCACCACTGGAAGTTCATCCCGTTCCCCAATATCTTGTTTGCTTAGAGAACATTCGAATTCTGTCAGGTTTGCAAGCTGCCAGTGGCTTTCCGCTCAGAGCCTTCTCTTTGGTGGTGAAGATGAAGGACTGTTTGTTTGTTTGTTTGTTTGTTTCTACTTCTTGCACGCATAAAGAAAGGCCTGTCTTCTTTCTCCATACTGCCTCCTCCCATTTCAAATTCTCTGGCTGTCAGCTCAGTCGGCATTTCTCCTGGAGCCTTTCCCTCCCTTCCATGCCTAGGTCCCTTAGAATGTAATCCTGCTGGACACCACGTAAGTCTCTCTGTAAGCCCAGTGCTGCTGCCTTCCCGTGGCAACTTAGTTAACAGTTGTGTTTCCTTGCTGGTCAGTACAACCCATAAAACCAGGGACCACATCTGGGCTTTTCCCCTCTTGTATCTCCAAAGCCTTGCCCCACGCCTCGTACGCGATAGGCACTCTGTCAACATGTGTGATGTGAATTTAGTCGCGTAGAAGCACAGGGGAATTTCAAATGCTTTCTGCGAAGTGAAAGAAGCCAGACACAAAAGGTGACACGCCGTGTGAGTTCATCTACTTGATATTCTAGAAAAAGCAAACCTGTGGGGACAGAATATACATCGTGGCTGCCAAACACGCCTCGGATCAAAATCTGAACCACGCATTCTCTCCAGCCTTCTTCATTTGTGAAACAGAGAAAATCACGCTCACTCCTAACAGCACTGTGAGCACTCAGCACCCACACACGGTTACACGTCTAGAAGCAGCTCAGGAAATGCTAGTTTCCTGCCTTCCTTCTCCTCCGAGCAGACCAATTTACAGATGGCTAGTGTCATCTACTTAGCTTAGTTGATTTGTGGGGTTTGTCTCTTAGAGGGGGGTCTTCTCTTTAGATTCCAGAAACACCCTTGGGGACCAGATGCTGCCACTGGTATGTGTTGGCTGTGGTTTGAGTGGCTACTACGACAGGGTCTTGGACAGCAGGCTGGCTTCCCAGAGTCCTACTCTCATTCACAATAGCCCTTCCACTGTAGAACTCTTGTAAGCAAAGACTCCACGTGGTAGTAAAGAGCGAGTCCTTAAAAACTACTGAGGCAGGGAAAGAGGGCAGAGATTGTGATCAGTTTTCACTCAAGTTTGCCCACCTTCTCAGCCTCAGACTGTTTGGGGATCTAGTGTTATCTGTACCAGAAACTCTAAAGTGTGGGTATATCAAAGGCTCTGGGTGTTGGCCATTTCAGGGGACAATGGTGTTTGTGGCCATGGTAGTACCCTGCGAGGGTTGTAGAAAAGCTGGGGCTCAGTGAGCCGGAGTCAACCATGGCACACAGGGATCACCTGCAGGAGACTCCCAGGAGTAAAAAGACGGCAAAAAGGGGCCAGGGCATCGGGAGATGCTGTCGTTAATGGGCCATTTCTGTGTCCACCCCACATTTCCTTCTGATGGTATCTTGTAATGCCTACAGAAGATTGTGACCTGTCTAGTATGGTAAGGGCTATGAAGACAAGTTCAACTGACTTTGAGTGTGTACCCTGAACAGAACCTGGGGAGCACTTGTTAGGGGAGTGTCTTAGTCACTTTTTTGTTAACGACACACAACAATACCTAACACTCACAACTTAAAGGAAGAATGGTTTATTTTAGTTCATAGCCTCGGAAGGTCTCAGTTTACTGACAGTCAGCTGGCAATAGTGGAAAAGTCTGGCCTGGAGGAAGTCAGGTCACGGCATGGCAGGAAAGAAAGCATAGGGATATGGTAAGACCATATCCCTCCCGGCCATCCTCTGGTGAATCCACTCCTTACCCCCAGGCCCTATTTCTCAGCAGCCCTTGAAATCATACATGGATTAATCTACTTGGTCCAATCACCTTTCATATACCTGAGGATTTGGGGGGACATTCCAGATTTAAACCATAACATTTGGTCCCTGACCCTGAAAAGATACATGTTCACATTATGCAAAATGAATTTAGTCCATCTTTAAGAGTCATCAAAGTCTTAACAGTTCCAGCACTGCTAAAAAGTCTAAAGTGTCCTCTGAGACTCCCTCTGAGACTCAAGTCACAGTTTTAGCTGTGGGCTTCTAGAAAAAAAAAAAAAAAACACTTCAAAAATGCAGTGTCGGAGGTGAACATTCTCATTCCAAAAGAAAGGACTAGGAGGATAGAAAGAAAATGAACTGAAGGAAGACTGAAACCTAGCAGGGAAAACATTAAATCCTGTAGTTCCATGGCCTGTGCCCAAGGCAAGTTTTCACAAGAAGTTAAATCCCAAGGACTTGGGGAGTCTCACCTCTATGATATTGCCAGTAGCAAACCTCATGGCCTTTCTCTTCGTGTGACTCTGCTCACTGCCTGTGGCTTCCCTCAGCAGAAGATTCAATTGCCAGTACCTCCAGCCTTCCAGGGTCTCCACTGAACCACTGCATTTAGTCTCACAGTCTCACACATGGCCCTCTCAGGACTATACTCCCTGTCCTCTCAAACCTCCTCTTCTTCCTCCTCTTCCTCCTCCTCCTCCTCCTCCTCCTCCTCCTCCTTCCTCTTTTTGAGACAGGATCTCACTCAGTACCTCTCAAACCTTCTTCTGAAATCTGGGTGGAAGTCTCCATGACCCCAAGGGTTGCTGTTTACTTAAGCAATAGCCAGGCTCCCTGGGATCATGACTAATGTGATCTCTGAGTGCCTAGATTGCTGAACTCTGGGTGACTGAACTCTAGCAAACACTTTCCTCTGTGCCCCTACAGGGCAAGCTGGGCTCTTTCAGGATGCAACCTTTTAAAGACTTGGTCCTTCCAAGGATGGGGTCTGGCCAATTCTTGAGTTGCTCTCTAGTCTTCTTTCCTATTGTCCTGGTGCAGAGCACCTGGCTTCTTTTTAACGCTAGTCTTTTTAGCAACTGTGCTGTCCTTTGTCATAACTTAGCAGTTACTTTCTTTCTGGCAAAACTGAAAACTTTCCACATCTTTTGGCTCTACCATTTTCTCCTGATTTCTAGGTGCTTTAGTTACTTATCTTGTTGCTGTGACAAAACACCTAACATCCACAACTTAAGGGAGGAAAGATTTACTTAACTCACAGTTTTAGAAGGTCTCTCTTGAGCACAGTCCATTGATGGGGCAGCCAGCAGTGGTAAAGGCGCATGGTAGAGGCTGGAGAGCTGTGCATCCCGTTACAAACGGAAGCCAAATGAGGCAGGAGCAAGCAGATGAGCTTTCCCAGGAAGAAGCTACAACAACATTTCTCCTTCCGTCCTTTAAGTACTTTAAGCTGCCAGTTGTCCACACCCGCATCACTTCCTGGCCCACAGATCAATAACAAACACCTGAAATCTCTGTCCTCAACAATCCCCGATCTCAACAAATTGCCCCAAAGCTTCCAGGTCAAACCTTACACACCTGCCCCTTCCAGGCAGGCCCTACCACACAGTTCCAAGCACACGATGCTTTTGGGGGGACACTCAAGAGCCAAACTATAGCACTAGGATAGATCTGGATAAAAACTGCAAGCAACATGCATGACACAGCCTGATTGTTGCGTTGCCTTGAAATTTCCTCCACTAGATTGTTTAGTTCACCATTCTTAATCTGGGTTTCAGGCAAAGTCTCAGAACAAGAGCAAAATATGGACACACTTTTTGCAAGAATGTAACCCACGTAGCTTGTAGCCCAATGGCTAAAAGGGTCCTCCTTCTCACCTGAAAGCTCTTGAGCCTGGTCTTTCTGATTGGTGCTCCTAACAGCATCCTGGTCCTCTGAGCTCTGACCAGGACCTTCCATGAGGCTCAGCTTCCATCATTCTAGAGCTTTTCTAGCCAGCAACTCCAAATCTTTCCTAACTCTGCCCCGCCCCCCCCCAAAAAAAAAAAAAACCAGTTCTAAAGGCTTTCGAACCAAATGGTCAGGTATAGTCACAGCAGTGACCCCCCATTCCTTGTACCAATATTTGTCTTAGTCCCCCCCTCTTTTTTTTAAAAACACCCACAACTTCAAAGAGGAAAGGTTTATTTTTAGCTCACAGTTTCAGGAGGTGTCAATCCATTTATGGTTAGCCAGCATGGTGCAAGGGCCTAATGTGGAGGAAGGCAGCCCAGGGTACGACAGGAAGAGAGCAGAGCAACTGAGAAGGAGCTGGAGGAAAGAGTATGGCCCTCTAGACCACACCTCAGTGGCCCACCCCTTCCAACCAGTTCTACCTCCGAACTGTACGTGAAATCATCAACAAATTAATCTGCATGCTCCAATAAATCTCCATAATCCAATCACCTCCCAAAGACATGGGCTCTTGGGGGACATTCCAGAACCAAACTAAACAGGGAGGTCACCCACAAGAACAAATTTAGAATAATTATTGTGACATAATAAAATGAAATTTGGTAAAAGAGTAGGTCTTAAATGTCCTCACTGACCCCTCCCACAACATGCACATAAGGACTGTAACTATGTGAAGTGTTGGATGTGTTAGTTTCATAGTGGTAATTGTGTGTGTGTGTGTGTGTGTGTGTGTACAAAAAAAACACCATATTGCACATTATAAATATATTTGATTTTATCAATCATACCTCAATAAAGCTGGAAAAATTATCTGAGGGAGGTAATATGTTTGTTCTCATATGCGGTGCCATGGTAGTAGACTTTAAGGTCTGGGGATGAGATCCTTCCTAATGTGTTACCTACAACTCTGTCCCTGGCCACACACTAGAAGGGGATTAAAAAGCTGATGGCTGCAGTATGAACCAACCCTTCTACCATGGACCACTGGACAGACAGCCTCTGAAGGAGACCCTCTGACCCCAGTGCCACCCACCCTTAGCATGAAGCAGCCAGCTAGATCAGCACCCCCTCCTCCTACAAAAATAGGGGAGTCTCCTTGGAGGGGGAAATGCTAGATAGGAGAATAGGTTAGGATAGATAGGCAGAACTAACAGAGGGTGTTCCAGAAGCCACTGGACAGAATCAAGGTGGGATCAGGGTCTCGGTCAAGGCCCCAGCCCCTTTGGGAGCAATCCAGGAGAAGTAGCTAAGACAGGCAATGTTTCCTCTGCTCCCGGTTTCTTGTACACACCCTGAGGTAGGTAGTAGGCTTGCGTTGTTCAACCCTCACCACAGGACAGGCCTGAACTGCTTGAGCAAAAGCTTTACAAAGGACTCAAGGCCTTCATCTCTTAGGACCCTCACTGGAGAATCCCTCTTGATTTCTTGTGAACTTTCCTCTCTCAATAAACCTCTTCTTGCAAAAACAACAACAACAACAACAACAACAACAAAGAACAAAACAAAACAATAAGCTGATGGCTGAATCTCATCCAATACCGGTTAAATCAGACACTGTAGGTATAATCTTGAAAAAAATTTAAAGTGAGGCATGGTGATGCACGCCTGTATTCCCGGCATTCAAGAGGCTGAGGCAAGAGGATCCCTGATCCCAGGAGTTCAAGGTCAGCCTCAGCAACATAGTGAAATTTGTTTCAAAAAACATACAAACAAACAAACTTCCCAAAACTCAAAACAAAGGTAGAATTCTTACACTTCTAATACCATAATGTGTTATTAGCAAAACTGGTTTGGGTATGAAGTCCAATAGTGTGGAGGCTTTTGCAGGCAAATGGAAGAAACTAGAGAACATCATGCTTAGTGAAGTAAGTCAGAAGCAGAAGGTGAAACATCGAATGGTCTCTCTGATATGAGAGACCCAGATCACAACTCCTATGGAACATAAGACTAAAGACAAAGTGAAAGAGGGGAGTAGGGTGGGGGAGGAGGGAGGGAGGGAGGGGTGATTGGGGGAAGGACAAAAGCAGAGCGGGAAAGCCCTTGTCACCTTGACAAGATACGTATGTGCACAAAATGCTCAACTCCATTGTAAACCTTGAATTTTGCACATATACATATGAATAAAATGTGGGAAAAAGAATTTTCAAGACAGACAGAAAAAAATATGCTGGAAACAAATTCAAAACAAATTTTGTAAATAGATAGCTTTTTAAAGATTAGAATTTACATATCTGTAATGTTAAAACATTTGACATTTAATTTAGGTCACTGCCAAATCTATGAAGTTACAAGAATCCAGAGATAATTTAAGGTCAAACCCTAAAAAAAAAATAAAAGAATTTGACAGTGAAACCTTTTTTGTCTATGTGGTTGGTACTGGGAACAGACCCCAGGAGTACTCTTCCACGGGGCTACATCCTCGACTACTTCCAGTTTTAAATTTTAGACCAAGTCTCACTGAGTTGTCCAGGCTGGTCTTGAACTTGCAATCCTCCTGTTTTAGCTTCTCAAGTAGGTGGGATTATAAATATGTGCCACTGCACCCAACAACAGCAAAAATAAAACTTGATCCTGAGACTGTAGGCAAAATAATTAAACTATGATTCACAATCTGCTTCCTAAATATTCTGTCTCCCATGTGTAGTCAGGGCTAACCACTTCACCCAAATGACAGCGCGCATGTTGGGTTGGTTGCCTTGAGATTTTCTCTGCCACTTTTAATCTTAAATTTCAGGCAAAATCTCTGGAGAAGGGCAAAATGCCGATGATCTTTCTGCCAGAGCATAGTGTGAGAGTTGAGTTTTGATCTGTACTTAAGTGACTCCATTTTGTGCCGTTCTCCTATGTGCTATTTTTAAGAGCTTTTTTTCTGACAGGCTGAACTGTGTGCTGTGGGTTTACTGTAAAGAATTGATGAGGATTGCTGTGACACTAAGCAGAGCACTGAGTTCGCCCAGGGAGGAACCCTAGGGCGTTCTTGACACTCGCGTGAACTTTGGCTGCTGTGATGGTTTGGAACCCTTAGGACCAACCGCCTTATTTCTCACCTCTGTATCTCATTCCTGGTGCCTCGCTGACACCATGGCACATTGATGGGTAGCGTGATATCAACTCTCATCCACCTTTAAGAGACCAGACATAGATGGGCTGACAGACAGCTCAGTCTCACATGGGCCCTTAAGCCCACTTCATAACTGGTTATTGAAAAAAACAAAAACAAAACAAAAACAGTTTTGTGTGATTGGGTCTGGCCAAATGTAGCAGACAACCTATAGATTTTAAGTGGTTAATATTGTTACTATCAATGGTGTCTAATTGTGATTGGTTTTTGTGTAATAATGCTCTACTTATGTCACATCCTCTTCCAAAACCCTGTATCAACCCTCTGCTGTCCCGGCTCGAGGCCATTGTCTGTATTCTCACCCTGGAAACAGATTCAGTCCAGTATCAATAAAGATCCTTATCTTGCCTTAATTGGTTTATGGTGGGTTTTTGAAAGTTGGCCTATAACACGTAGCACGCATGGTTTTTAGAGCACTTGCCAATACAGTTCTCCTTTCCATCTAACGCTTCTTGAGCCCAGCCTTCCCAATCCACACTTCTATCATCATTCTGGTATTCTGAGCTCTAACTAGAATCTCCCACCAAGCTTGGCTCAGAGCACTCGAAGGCTTCTCCAACCAGCTTCCCAAACCTTTCCAAAATCCTCCTGCAAACCAGTTCCAAAGGCTTCCAAACCACATGGTCAGCTGAGGTCACAGAAATGACCCCACTCTCAATACGAATTTCTGTCTTAGTTGTTTTCTCTTTGCTAGGACAGCACACCCAACACCCACAACTTGAAGGAGAAAAGATTTATTTTAGCTCACAGTTTCAGGAGGTCACAGTCCATTCATTGGTGAGTAGCTGGAAAATGGTGGAATCACATAGAGGCGCTGGAGTCACAGCCAGAGACAGAGCTCCTCACAGTGGCAGAACAAGCCAAGTCTAGGAGTCAGAGGTGGGCTAACACACGCCCCTCCAGGTCAAGCCCAAGGCATCCGCCTGCTCCCCCTGGCCCTACCTCCCAACAGTACACAGTATCCGCATGGTATACAAGTCTTTTGGGGGACATTCCAGATCCAAGTCACAATACAAGGTGACTAAATCATGGCAGTTAATCCATTGATTCCTGTGTTGTTGCAGTGTGTGCTCTGGTGGGATATATTGTTCCCCTGGCTCTCCTCGAATTTCTCCCCTTCCTTTCTCTTGCAAAAACATGAGTAGTTGTTCTCTGCTAGATCCTTCTGCCATGCCACCACTTCCAGCTAACCACAAATGGACTGACACCTCTGAAATGTGAGTGAAGATCAGCCTTATCTTCCTTAAATTGTGGGTGTTGGATAGTGTGTCCCAGCAGTTGTCTATTTAGATCTTTCTTTTCCTTTTCTTCCTTTTTTTTGGTTAGAATAATAGGCCTTTACCTAGAAATAAATGATAGAGGGGTAACAGATCCTATTACCTGGAGGGGGGTGTCCTGAGTGGGTTGTCCCCCCATTTTGATCTTTCTTTGTGGAAACAAACTGATCTTAAATTTACAAGAACACTTTGTCATTTAGTTAAGGGTAGAGTTTTAGAGCTCTGGAGAGAAGTCTTTAATTTACAGGAGGAAAAGAACCATCCTCTCCATCTATTACTGGGGCCACATTTACGTATCTTGGTGTTGGGAGCCAAGGCCAGGAACAGGGGGAGGCATGATCATATCCTTCTTCTTCTTCACCCTCCTCCCTTTAGACCTGCATTTACATATTCTGAATCTCTAAAGCCGCTCTTTATCTAAAAGGATAAGAGGGAATGGTGCTGCAGTTAGATTGTTCTACTTACGCCAGTTATAGGTTGAGGAAATAGAGAGAAGCCATTTCTTTCCAAAAGTCTCAAGTTTTCAAGTTCCATTTGCCATGTTGGTTACTACTCCCTTCTTGCTTTATTCCAGGCCTAAATACTGAGAGGCTTTGCTGAGCCACATCGTCTGGCTGGCTGTCCAGTGTTGGACTGGCACGTAGATTACACCCAAGGCAGCAAAGGGAAGCTGGATACTTCAACAGAAAGTAACACACACATACACACACACAAAGACTGTAGGTCTATTTCAGAGGATAAACGGCTCCAGGAGACTCATAAACTCACTCAGTTAAGAGGAGTGCAGCCGGTGGTGATCTTACAGCAAGGCGGAACTCACAGATGCCGCCCCTCCTGATTGGGAATGGAGAGCTCTGTGGCCTCCTGGCTTCTGCAGCAGGAACCAGGCCAACCACAGCGGTACCAGATGCACTGCAAAGTGCATCAATGTCTCCCTGAGGCCACTGTGATAATTTAGAGGTACTGGAAGGACAAGTTAAACTGGTCATTGTTGAAGGGCTTGAAGTTACCAGCTTGGTGGCATCCACGATGGTGGCCTAGTCTGCTGGGGGACCTCTCATGTCTGGTGGACGGGCATGGACAGCTGCCGGTAGGGCTCAGGAAGCAGCACTTGCATGAGTGTCAGGCCTAGGCATCCTCCTTCTCAAGGGCATGGCCCTTAGCTTGCGAGGGGTATCTCTTTCTCCATGTGGGTTGTGCCCTGCTTGCTGTGGTTGGCTAGCATCTGGGCCTGGTGCCTGTTCACATGCTGAGAGGTCTCCTGTATGGAAGTGGAAACAGTTGGGGGTTTTTGGTGTGGGCCTGGCTCTGGCCCTACAGCTTCTCCCTAGATACTGCCTGGAGGCCCTTCTGCCAAGGCTGTGGCATGGGTGACCTTGGCACTGTCTTGTGCCTGAGATGAGGTGTACATGATGGATCCTTCACCAAGAGGTGCAGGAGGGGTCTTCAGCCTCAATCTCCTTATCTCTGCCCTCCAAGAGACCCTATTCAGGATGTTCAGGACAGGCATTGAGCTGGAGCCTAAGTTCTTAGGCCCTCACTTGTCCTCTGTGGTCTTTGCTTCAACTGTGGCTTCAAAAATCACTCTCAGCTATGGCTTTTCTATGGACTCAGGCTTGGTGGAGGGTGGAGTGGAGTTGCAAGGAGGTAGTGCTGGCTGCTCTACAGCCACTAATGCAAGGTGTTTCTGTTGCTGGCGATCCCAGGGAAGTAAGACTTCTTTTTGCTGGATGCCCATAGCATCCTTAGCCTAGAGTGGGAGCTTACACAGTTAGAAAGGTCTAAGTCCAGGTTGTTGTCGGGACTGGTAAAGACATTATGTCAGGGCAGTAGCCTGTAGCCTAAGTCTCTTTAGAGTCCATCGTTACATCTATTTTTATCTGTACTGTCATTAGCATCCCAAAGTATTAGGGTTTGACAAACTGTAGGTGTCAGTGTTACAGGTGAGTATCAAATTGCTTACTAGGAGCAAAGCAAATTCAGTCTATACACATTTTTACTAAGAGACACTGTAGCCAAATTAAAACCAGTGTCCTGTGACACAAGGCTAGTTCTATCAGCAAAATCTACTTTTGGATGAAAGTATGTATTTTAGACTCAGGATTATAGGTTAGCGATATCTTTAGAATTTTGGGTATGAACAACAGAACTGCAAACCCTTGACTACAGTGTATAAGAATTAAGTATCAAGTAAGAACATGTAATTTTATGGGTGAAGAGAAAAGTGTGTCTCTCATGGCTTTGCCAGCTGAATAGTTATGAGGTAGCAACTTGGCAAAACTACGTACATGCTTTTGCAGCATATTAAAGCAATAGCCATAACTTATTCTATTATGCCAAAACAATTACAATTTTAAAGAATGAGGCACATCACATGTGACAGTATCATATTTAGCCAGAATTGCAGTGTAATACTGCAGAACTTTAAAACAGATACCTGAGAAAACCCTAACTGGCTAAGATTTATTATTTTTGCTAGTAATAAAAATCCAACACAAGGTAATACAAATTGTTTTAGCAAACACAAGACATTATGTTAGCAAAAGTAAAACCTCTCTTTTAAAGTTAGCTTTACCCTGAATTCTACTAAGAAAAGATCAAGAACTCGAGTCTTGTTATAAATCAAACTACTCTGACATTATTCTTGTTTATTATGTTTGGAAACTTTCTCAGAAAGGTCTAAAAATTAGAAATGTTTACTCCAAGATGTACTTTTAGGATTATAACCAAAACAACCTTTCACATCACTACAAGACGATGTTACCCACGCCTACGTTACAAATCCATGCCTTCAAGTCACAGGCAGCGAAACCTTCTCTCGGGAGCTGAGAAGTCAAGTGAGCAGTTTCCATTCCTCAGATTTAACTTCTCACTCAACCTCCCAACTATTGAGTCTGAACGCAGAAAGCCTTATTCTTGGATGAAAAAAAAAAAAAAACCACAACTCCAGTGACCTGAGTTTCTACATGTTACCAGAACCACACTGCCGTGTAGAGGCGATGAGAAAGCCTTATAAGAAAAAAAAAAAAAAAAAAGAAAGAAAGAAAAAGAAATTAAAACAAATACAGACAGAGTGCTCTGAGAACTGACAAGGATGCCTGGAGATTTTTCTACCTGGAGACTCTTCACATACCAGTAAATGCGTCATTCCAGATGGGCGAGTAACTGGCCCCAAGTTATAAAGATGATAAAAGCCCTTGCACCTTACTTTACCCCAGAAAGCACTGCAAAACAGCCTTGGGACAGCTGAGACTCTTGGAGTGCCTAGAATGAAAACCTGGGCCTTGGGCTGTGGGGGGTGTGGGGGCCCTTCTTGGAGTCAAGACTGAACTGCTGTTGGCAGTAGCCAAAAATTGTTATCCGCCTCCAGGGCTATCCAGCTGTGTTCCTTTTCTTGCTGCTGTGACTTAAGGGCATGACTTGGTAAGCTACGCTGGGTAACATCATCTTGTAGTGATCTGCAAGGCTATGTTTTTGTTATGGTCCAATCAAAGGAGGCTCTTGGTTAACCAGAAGGATTTGATTGAAAGCCAGCTTTGAGGAAGATGGCGAGGAGTACAAACCTCCAACTGCATCTTCCCTGTGGCCTGTTGCACAAGAGTCGCTTATGACACACTGTAGGAAGAGGAGAGCACGGAAAGACCATGCTCATTGTTGACCTTTGTGGAAGGAGGCTGACTTTTGATTTACAAGGATAATTCGTTGTTTAGTTAGGGCTGTAGCTGTTGCAGCCTCGGAGAGGAATCTTAAGTCTACTGGGAGGAAAACAAAAACCAAACTCTCCGCCCTTCGTGTCACATGGCCGTATCTTGGTGCTAGGGACCCACGTGGATGGAGGAGCTGTCATGTCCTGCTTCTTCACCACACCCCTTTAGCACCCACAATTACATATTCAAAATCTCTAAAGCCATTTTTATCTCTAATGGGAGAGGGGCAGTAATGTGGTTAGATGACTCCACTCAGGACAGTAACAGGGCTGAGGAAATATGGAGGAGCCTTTTCTCTCTAAATAAAAAAAGTTAACTTTTGGGGCTGGAGGAATGGCTCAGCGGTTAAAGCACTTGCCTATCAAGTGCTAAGTCAAGTGCTAAGTACCTGAATTTGATTCTCCAGCACCACATAAGCCAAGCATAGTGGCACATGATCTGTAATCCCAGCACTCAGAAGGCTGAGGCAGGAGGATTATTGTGAGTCCAAGGCCAGCCTGGGCTCCATAGTGAGTTCAGCCTGGGCTACAGAGCGAGACCCTGTCTCAAAAAAAGTTAACTTTTAAATTCCGTTTTATCATGCTGGATACAAAGGTGTAGCTTCTCTCCACCCTAGAGTCCCTCATCCAGGTGCTGGTTTAACTCAAATACCAAGGGGAATTATGCGGTTCAATGCTCTGGATCTTAAAGAATTTTTCTATATCTTCTTACATCCAAAGTTTTGATACCTGTTTGCTTTTGAGTGGGCTGATGCTGAGTCTGTTATCGGAGAGCTCAAACCAGGGTCTGTGTTCTGCTGATGTTGAAGAATGAACACCACTAACAAGCAGTTGAAAAGCAGAAGGTAGCTTAATTGGCAGAAGCACAAACGGAGGATGACGTGGACAGTGGGGACAGCCCCTGCAAACAGGGCAGGGCCAGCGCACGACTGAGCATCAGCTACAATCATCCCTTATACAGCTCCTTTGTAGATCATGCACATTCACTTTCTACACCTATTTGGCCTTTACTGATTGGTTCACTTAACAAAAAACTAGTTCATTGGTCTAAGATCAAATCCGAGGGCCCAAGATAAGACCCCAAACTGTGGCACCACCGCTTCTAGCAGAAGAGCCCCCTGTTCACAGCCACAGCCCCCCGGACCTGTTTAACTTTAATTCTTCTGTTGTTCTGCGTTCCATGGTGTTCTGTTTTTTTCTCAATTGCCGTGTTCCTGTTTTGGGGACTTCAACCCAGCAACTGTAACTTCTCTAAGCCTGCCTAACACAAATCTACCTATTAATCCTACACCTGTCTAACAAAATCTGCCTTAAGTCTGTGGAAACTGCCCAATATACTTAGATAATACTGCCTCAGGGTTCAGAGACCACCCCCACTTAGAAATAGTGTAGCAAAGGAATTGAGGCCACTAACTTTAAAAGTGAAACCGTACTCCATCATTTAGATAACCTTTTTCTCTTCAGCCCTACAAAATTGGATTCTGATGCGAATACC
This sequence comes from Ctenodactylus gundi, assembly GCA_004027205.1. Lineage (NCBI taxonomy): Eukaryota > Metazoa > Chordata > Mammalia > Rodentia > Ctenodactylidae > Ctenodactylus > Ctenodactylus gundi. Next base: position 537,121 of record PVKB01000668.1, read on the forward strand.
ATTAAAGTTTTATATTTCTTAGGGACTGTAGGATACCAAATGTCCCCCAGAAGGCTCAGATGTCTCAGAGAAAAGTTAAATCCTTACAGGACACATTCTGACATCAAGAGGAATGAACTCTCATCCCTGAAAATAAAGAGGTCTCCTTAAAAGTAGCATCATTTGAAACAAACAGTCAACTCCAGCTTCCTGGAGACAGCCGGGGTCTTCAGAATTTGGATTCCCCTACTTTGGACTCACAGCTAAGCCGCATAGGAGCCACCCAAGGGTTGATTATGAGCTCCTAGATTAGACCAAAAATAACAAGAGGCTTTTCAAAAGCTCAAAAACTTATTACCATCTCCTCCAGCTTTGGAGTTCCTGACTAAAATAATTTTAACCTCTGTCCAGTTGAAAATCAGGATTGGACGTCCTTACCCTAGAGGTGGCAGATATTTCTCAACCTGTGGCTCATTATAATCGTTAAGTAATTGTTCTGTGGACAGCCTGGAAGTCTACGGGAAAGTGGCTGTTACAGTAGTATTCATGGTAGACAAAGTATCTTTAGGATTCTCACTGGAAGTCCCAACCTAGAGTGACTCCATTTTGTGGTGTGTATGCTATTCAAGTTATGTGTTTGCTATATGAGCTAAACTTCTATAATTTCTGTATTTTCTGCTAATTCTGTTAATTGTATCAAGTGTAAAGGTGTTATGAAAGCCTCTGCCTTTTGCAATCCCAACGTGCTATAATTCTCTGTACCTTTAAAAATTCAGTAATTCTCCATAACCCCAAATTGTTATGACTTTCTGTAACCAGGTTGTGAGTTAATCTTGTGGTAAATCACACGCAGTGAATTCCCGACTGTCCTTGTAACTCTGCTGGTTAGCCAACATAAAATAAAACTCCTTCGGCCCGAGGCCCGACTAGTAGCAGTTTGCCAGAATGGGACGTGCTGAAAGTCACATACCACCCACCAAAGATGATCATTGGATGTCAGATTATGAACGGCCATTTAGTAACGGAGTGGCCCGCCCAAATGAGAGGAACAAATCCAAATTTAATAGGTCACCTTAAGTATATCAATGTTTATACGTCAAATTGTAACTGGTTGCCTTCATAAGTGCTCTGCGGAGCTTGCTCCTGGCTGCTCTCTGGAAACTCCCACAGAGTCCAGGGTCAGCGCAACCGGAGCCCATCAACCCAGTCATAATAATAAACAGCCCTACCTTGCCCAGTTGGTGTTTGGTGGTCTCTTGATTTTGACCTGTAACACAGAGTAGTTTGTTGTTCTTGTTGTTGTGGTTATTGTATTATAGTCATTGTTCTAGAGCGCTGCTGGGTTTACTTTGGAGTAAATGATTCACGTGACAGGGTGGAAATCACACAGTGAGTTGGCAGCTAGACTGCCCTGGGGACCCTCCTCATTCCTGGGTCATCTCCTGTGGGATGTCCAAGGTCTGCCACGTATACATCCTCCTGGTGGCGTTGCTCAGGGGTTTATCACCGGCCACAAAAAGACTGAGGTGCAGCCCTCCAACAGGGCAAAGGCCTCACCCAGCCTGTCTGTGCGCCCCAGAGCAAGCTCAGGTCACCTTGGCTCATGTTAGTAGCGATCCTGGACAAGGTGACTTGTATTTTTTGGGGTACAAAAAAAGAGGAAGATCTAATAAATAAATGGTAATTTAAAACTAAGGATAAATTTAAGAAATCCCTCCTTTTTACTGTCAGGATTCTTTTGTAAACAGGACTGCCTTCCACATTAGGAACAGCCCTTAGCTTTAGCGTGCGGATTCTAAATTGGCCTTTTGGCTCAGTGGCGGAAACGCTTCATTCCATAGGTCAACAATAGGTGGAGCTGTTGTCCATAATATAGACTTTTAGGGCAGGTCTAGAGCTAATTTTTAAGTGCTCCAAAGGGGATTTTAGGGCAAACAGGAAATAGGGAAAATCACCCAAGGAGGAAATGGGGGAGGGAGGGGTGAGAGTGGCTACTCCGGATGGCTCGCCGCCCTGACAACTAGACTGAGGCCAGCCACTAGCAGACTGATAGTCCTGGGAGATTGTCAATAGGGAATGAGAAAGGGAGGGAACAGATTGGATGGGAATATGAACTGGAATCTAGTTATCTTGCCTCCTTGGGCCAGGCTTCTCAGTCACTCTCAGAAGGATACGTGTGGCGGGCGCTATCGCTTTAAACCCAATTGCAGCTTTCTGCTTCTCCTTGGCCACTATTGGTCTACGCTCCATCCTTTAGCGTATTTCAGATTTCCTGCCACCAAATAAAGTTAAAAGAACTGAACCAAAGACCCATCTAGCATGGCTCTGGGCGGGCTGGTGGGCACACAGTGCGACTGTGCCTGCAGGTCCAGAGTTCACGACCTCCCCGGTGTTGTTGAGGACTGGGAAGGGGGTCCCCTAGGCAGAAGACATAGTGGGAGATGCCCTAGTTATAAAGAGGTGTGACAGGGATGCTTTCTCTCTCCTGATGTCTTACAGGTAGGCAGTAGGAAGTCCAAGGAGTCCAAGGATGTACCCCATGGAACGTGTCCTCAAAAACTGGGAAAGATTTGATCCTCAATAATTTTTTTTTTTTGAGATAAGGTCTCATTCTATAGTCGAGGCTAGTCCTGAACTCACTATGTAGCCCAGGCTGGGTGTGAATTCACAGCAGTCCTCCTGCCTCAGTTGCCCAAGATCTGGGATTACAGGCATGTGCCACCAGACCCAGATTTATGTGGTACTGGGGAATCAAACTCAGAGCCTGGCATTTGTTAGGCATGCACAACTGCTGAGCTATACCCCTATCCTAGAGTCTCAAAATTTAAAGAAAAAAAAAAACCTTATGAACTTCTTCTGTATCCAGCCTGGGTACTGACAAGACAGACATACTGAGATGGCCCTCAGAGGGAGATATAAATTATAATGCTCTTCTTCAATTGGAGTTATTTTGTAAAAGGAAAGGAAAGTGAGGAGAGGTCTTTTATGTTTCTTCTTTGCTTTAGGAATAACCCTGCTCTATATAAAGGATATAAGGAGGAGCCTCAAGTTCTTTCTTCTGAAGTTCCACCTTCTGTGCACTTTCCCTTCCTCTGGAGAAAGTTTTACTTTCCCCTCTTATGGAAAAAAGTCCCACCTTTCCTCCTGTAGAGGAAGTTTCTAAACTCCAAGACCTTAAGACTAAGGAGCCTGAAACTTAGCTTTATCCGGCTCTTCTCACCTGCGCTCCATATCCTGGGCTCCCTAAAGTCACCCTCTACTCAAATCTTATAGTCTCAGGTCCCAAAATTTGAACAAATTCTTGAGGAAGGTTTTGGGCTAACTGGAGTACAGGTGTCATTCTCTCTCCAAGACCTTGAGCAAGCAAAAGCAGACTTGGGCTTATTTCTGATGATCTTAGCAGATGCGTTGAGTCTTTCCAGAACCTGACTCAAGTCTGGAGAGATATGTTTCTAGTCCTTAATCAAACCCTAACTAGCCATGAGAAAGAGGTAGATTTACAGCCACTAAAAATTTTGCAGAGATGCATCACACGTGTCTTATCAGAGAATCACCACTCAGCGGCCAAATGAAACCTCTCACCCTATAGGCAGAAGGCTGTACCTAGGAAGGATCCTCAATGGTACTACAATTGTTCCTTGCAAAAATGGAGGGTAAGTCAGCTACACATGAGTATTCAGGAATGACTGAGGAGGACAAGAGTAAATCCTCTCAACTACTCCAGCCTGTCCTCAGTCTTTCAGCATCCCAAGGAACATCCTTGGGTGATTGTCAACAAGAAACTTGGGAAAAAAAGCCTTCCTGGAAAGACTTGAAGAGGGCTTAATCAAATTTACTCCCTTGAGCCTTGGCTTTATTAAGGGGAATTAATTTTAAAGAACAAATTCACTGCTCAGTCAGATGCAGACATTAAAAAGAAACTCCAGGAGCTAGAAGAATTGCACAGTGGTTAAAGCACTTGCCTAGCAAGTGCAAGGCCCTGGGTTCTATTTCCCAGCACCACATAAGCTGGGTGTGGTGGCACAGTCCTGTAATCCCAGCACTTGGAAGCCGAGGCAGGAGGATTGCCATGTCCAAGGCCGGCCTGGGATCCATAGTGAGTTCAGGACTAACAACTCCTTGGAGGAATCATTTAAAGCTGCCACTTTGGTGTTCTATAATTACAGTGAGAAAGAAGCAAAGGACCAGAGAGATAAGAAGGGGGTTCCTCGTTTGGTGGCTGGCTGCTCTTCGCACCTAACCCTGGAGGGGTTCCAAGGAAATGTGGTCAACAATAAACCCTAGGACAATCTCCTAGGCCCTGTCCTCATTGCCAGGGGCACCACTGGAAGGTGAACTGCCCCAAGGGCAGAGATCCCAGAAACCAGATCATCCTGCTGACTGACAGGACGTGGGATTTCAACCCTGGCACGAACCACCCGAGCTGTCACCCTCCAAGCACCCAGCTGACTCTGACAGCGAAGAGGAAGAGCATACATTTTCTTCTGGACACTGACTCTTCCCTACCAGTGTTCCAGTGGAACGCCTCTCCCCTTTAACAAACAGTGATGGGCTTTCCGGAAAGCCCCTGACTAGGCATTTTACTTGTCCCACTGCCTTACTGGAGAAAGACTTACTTGCTCGAAAGAATGTCACTATTCTTATGGACCCTGGCCAATTTACTCTCCTGCACTTAGTAGAGACTGAAATTGACCCCCCAGTTTGGGCCATGGCAGGTCAAAGAGGTTGAGCACAAGCTGCTAACCCAATTAAGATGGGTCTTAAGGATGTTATAATCTTCTCCCAACCAGAGGCAGTATCCCTTACAACCAGAAACTTGAACTGGACTCCTGTTTGTAATTGATAACTTAAAGAGGCTGGGTCTCCTAAAAGCCTGTAATAGTCCATGCAACATTCCTCTCCTGGGAGTGCAAAAACCCAGTGCACAATGCAGTCTAGTTCAAGATCTCTGACTCATAAATGAGATTGTTTGTTATTCCTGTTCACCCGTTAATTACAAACCCTTACACTCCTCTGGCCTGGATCCCTGAGGATGTTAAATGGTATACAGTCCTGGATCTTAAAGATGCCTGCTTCTATATCCCCCTATACCCCGAGTTTCAATTTTAATTTGCTTTTGAGTACCCCTCAACACATTCTACACAGTAGTAAACTTGGGCTATTCTGCCCCATTGGCTCTGTGGCAGCTTCTGTTACTTTCGATAAGCCCTGTCTTGCGATGTAAATGACTTCATGTTCCCACAGGTTATGGTCCTTCAGTATGACATAAAGAAGATGATCTTTTAATATGTGCCCCATCAGAAAAAGTCATCATGAAGGGCGTTATCTCTCTTCTTAAATTTTCGGCCAGACAAAGGTATGAAGTATTCAAGTCAAAGGCTGAACTCTGTACGCACTTACTGGGGACTAGTTTTGCCCAAGGGTACCCTAGTCTTAAGTATGAAAAGACTACAACTTACATTTTCTTTCCCACTTTCACAGACTCTCAAAGAATTTCTTGGATTCCTAGGGGTTATAGCATTTCATAGGCTATGGATCCCAGGACATGGGGAAGGCGCAGACTTCTTTCGCAAATAGTAAAGAAGACTCAAGGAGAAAAAATACCCACCTTGTACATTGGGAAACTGATGGAACATTCCCCTGACCAAAGGCCTTTGGATTTCTTAAAAGACCCTTCTTAGGGCTTTTACCCTCAGCCTTCATATAGGTCAGTCATTGAACCTATATGTAATGGGGGGGGGGGGAAGAGAAATAACCTTGAGAGTCCTTATTCAGACCCAGGGATCATGTCAACAGCCAGTAGCTACCTGAGGCAAAAGTTAAACAAGGGCTGGAGGATGAACACAGCAGTTAGAGTGCTTGCCTAGCAAGCACCACATAAACTGGGCACGATTGCGCCTGCCATTCACAGACACTGATTGGTGGACAATCTCTTGACCTCTCAGGATGGCTCCTCGATGCTGAGATAACAGTCTTGCTTTCCTGGGCAAACCAATGGAAAGTTTTAAAAACTCTCCATCAGTCTTTCCGTGCAAGTAAAAATTCCACCCACCAGATGGCAAAAATATTATTATGAAAAGAAAAACCACCCAAGTCAACCATAGATAAAGTAGACCCAAGTCAACTGTTGATAAGGTAGTTGAGGGCTGTGTAATTTGCTAAGGAAACAACCCTCTCATGCATAGACAGTTTCTTCTTCAGGGAGCCCGGCAAGGAGGAACTTACCTTGGGGAAGACCGGCAGGTAGATTTCACCCGTAAGCATTTTCCTAATTACTTATTTGTTGCTGGAACACAATACTTCACATTCAAAACTTAAGGGGAGACAGAAGCTGAGCTAAAGAGTGACTTGAGTAGCGAAGTGAGTCAAACGCAGAAGATTAAATTTGTTAAATATTGCATGGTTTCTCTGATTTGGAAATCCCAGAATACAGGCATTCTATAGAACCAAATGGGTGTGATGATGGGAGTTACAGGAGGACGGGGAGGGTGTGGAAAGGCTATAAATGGGGAGGGGAAGTGATTGTAATATTGATGTGATATATATGTGCACAAAATACTCAAGCTCATTGTAAAAGTTGTGTATCACATATATAGGAATAAAATGGTGGGGGGAAAACAACTTAAGGGAGGAAAGATTTATTTAAGCTCACAGTTTTTTGAATGTCTCCATTCATTCACAAGTAGGTAGCAATGGCAGGAAGGCTCTAGCAGAGAACAGGGTGGAAAATAGAAGAATCAGGGCTCAGAAGGAGCCGGGTAGAAGTTTATACCCTTCTAGGTCATATGTCTGTAATATAATCTACCATATACTTCTCCTCCACCACACACCTATAATCCACCCTTCCTGACCAGGTCCCACCCTCTAACAGCACATGAAATCCTTAGATAGTCCATAGCATCCAAATACACGAGGCTTTCTGGGAACACTCCAGATCCAAACCGTAATATGCCTGAGTGAAAGACATCCAGTATCTGCTAGTGTGTAGATACTTTCATGAGATGGGTAGAAGCATTTCTGTACAGAACAGAAAAGGCTAAGGAAATGGCCTGAGTTATGGTGCAAGAAGTTATACCCAGATTCAAACTGCCTAATGGCGTACAGAGTGATAACAATTCTTCTTCTGGAGGAAGAGTAACCAAGGGAGTGTCTGAGGCTCTGGGTATTCAGTACTATTTTACCTGTGCCTGGAGGCCTCAGTCCTCAAAAAAGACGGAAATGGTAAATGGTATCTTAAAAACTCACTTCCAAAATCTTATGCAGAAAACAGAACTTCCCTGGGTAACATTATTGTCTATAGCTCTGATGAAAATGAGAAATTTTCCCAAAAAAGTCTGAGCTAAGTCCTTATGAGATCTTATATGGGAAGTAATTTCTAATGACTGTACTAGATCCTGAAACTGAGGCTTGAGTTGAACATATTATCTCATTATCTCAATTTCAAATTTCTTTGGTTAAAGTGAAACGGAGCAAACCCTACACCCTGAATCAGAGGACCTAGTATTGGTGCACGCCCTATCTTTGACACCTTCCTTTGAGTCCATTTGGAAGGGACCTGAACTATAATGTTGCCTACTCCCAGTGCAGCCAAAGCCACTGAACATGACTCCTGAATCCACCACAGCTATCTGAAGCTCTGGAGAGAAGACTTCCTCCAGCCAAAGAGGGTTCAATTCCTTGCTCGCCGTTCTCAGTGGAGCCACTAGAGATACGCAAACACCCATTCAGAAAACAGCCACCAAAAATCACTTCTGGTAAGTAATCGTAGTTTTAGTCGAGTTTAATTTCTCATTTCACTCTTTCATTGGCTTCAGCTAACTTCCTCCAGGATGGAATTAGTTTTCTTGTTCTTATCCTTCATGTCCATGAGGAAAACCCAACTCAGTCTCAGCATGGGCGAAAGAGTATGCAAAAGCAATCTGAGGAAAAGCTGCTGGATCTGTGGGCTGCTTCTTGCCTCTAGTACTTCAAGATTTCCGTGGTGGATGGCATTTCTGCAAGGGGGTGATTGGAATCATTTACAACGATGCATCAGTGAAGAATGTAGCACATCCTCTCTTTTATTAGAGTTCCATCCTAGGGAAGTAATCTAACTGCCCATAAATTATACTTTCCATGATAGAGAACATAGCAAGACATTTAATAAAAACACAACTGACGTGGAAATACGGAAAATGACTCAAACTCTACCTAACAACCATTTGTTTAAGGATGAATAGTTTTTAAATTTGTGACGAATGTATTTGTCTCACTCCATCCATAGGCCATTTAAGTCAACAGTCTCCTCTATGCTGGGAGCAAGCAACCACATTTACTCTAATTGTCTGAATTTCACTAGACTTCTAGGATGGATTCCTAAGGAACAATGTTTATACAATGTAACCTTGGAAGAGAAGAGTTGGCTTGCTATCAGCTGGCTTGCCCATCCTGGCATCTGGTGGGCAGCCCTAAGGGGATCCACTGGATATGTGGAACTAATCTACAGTCCCAACTTCCCCCAGGGATGGATAAGCAGTGTATATTTGGTTTTGCTTGGCTACAAGAGTGTTGGGGAAACAACATTACCCAACCTTCAAATTTACATATTTTACAACACTATTGGAACCAAAGCATGTTTCACTGGTATAACCACCTAGCTTCCTTCTTTTTATCTTCTAGGGCTGGAAGATGTCATGTGGCATATAGAACCTCTTACCCAGAGGGCACTCAATGACACCATGTGGGGTATTTCCCTGTAAAACACTGAAGTTAGACTAATGATACAAGCTGTTCTCACCAGGCAAGATGGTGGTTGAGTAACAAATATGTTCAATGTCTGCTGGTAGACTCACTTAACAAGTTGTGATTACAGTTAAAAAAACTGCTATTCAACTTAGCTAGGAGAAGAGGAAGCGCTACAGCAGCTGAAATGAGGCCCCGGGAAGGTTAGAAACTCAACCTGAAGGTACATCAAAAGCAGAAGAAAACAAGAGCCCAGGAAGTCACCCTTTAGGCCGACTCTTAATGGCTGTGAACCACCAGCATCTGCAGATAGAGGTAAGCCCAGGGCTGAGAGCTTCAGATGAAGCCAGGAGAGGAGGGTAGTAGAAGGAAGAAAATTATAAGAATCAGAGTACAGATCAATGAAATTGAAACAAAATATCAATGAATCAAAGACTTGGCTCTTCAAAAGGATAAATAAGATTGATAAACCTCTAGCCAAACTCACCAAAAGAAGGAAAGAAAAAAAATTCACATAATGCAATTAGAAATGATAAATTGAGGTCACCACAGACACTATTAAAATCCAGAGAATTATAAGAAACTATTTCAAAAAACTAGATTCCAACAAATTCACAAACTCAGAAGAAACGGATAAATTTTTGGACACATATGGTATGCCAAAATTGAGCCAAGAAGATTTTGAAACCTTGAATAGAGAAGTAAACAGGGATGAAATTGAGGCAGTAATAATCTACCAACAAAGAAAAGTCCAGGACCCGATGGGCTCACCACAGAATTTTATCAGAACTTTAGGGAAAAGTTAGTGCTAATGCTCCTTAAACTCTTCCATGAAATAGAAAGAGAGAGAACACCGCCCAACTCCTTCCTGGAAGCAGGTATCATCTTGATTCCCAAACCAGAGAGAGACCCAACAAAGAAAGAAAACTACAGGCCAATTTCCTTAATGAATATAGATGTGAAAATCATCAACAAGATACTGAAAATAGAATGCAACAAATTATTAAAAAGATCACACAGCATGACCAAGTTGGCTTTATCCCAGGGATGCAAGGCTGTTTCAACATACGCAAATCAATTAACGTAATACACCACATCAATGAAAGCAAGGATAAAAATCACATGATCATCTCAACAGAAGCAGAAAAAGCCCTTGACAAATATAACACTGCTTCCTGATCAAAACTCTGATGAAAATAGGTATAGACAGACCCTATGTCAAGCTAATAAAAGCAATTTATGACAGTCCTCCAGCCAACACCATACTAAATGGGGAAAAACTAAAGGCATTTCCCCTTAAATCAGGAACAAGACGAGGGTGTCCACTCTCACCACTTCTATTTAACATAGTACTTGAAACCTTAGCTGGAGCAATCAGGCAAGAGTCTGGAATAAAGGGAAAGGAAGGAGACAAAATATTCTTATTTGTAGATGATATGATCCTTTACACAGAGGACCCCATAAACTCTACCAGAAGACTATGAGACATGATGAATTCAGCCAAGTTGCAAAATATAAAATCACACACAAGAATCAGTAACATTCCTTTATAGCACAGTGAAAACACAGAGAAAGAGTTCAAAAAAATGATTCCATTCACAGTTGTCTCAAAGAAAATTGAATACCTGGGAATCAACCTAACAAGGAAGTGAAGGACCTTTGTACTGAGAACTATAGTATTCGAAAAAAAGAAATTGAAGAGAATTTTAGAAAATGGAAAGACATCCCCTGTTCCTGAATAGACAGAACTGACATTGCCAAAATGGTCATGCTACCTCAAGTGATATACAGATTTAATGCAATCTCAATCAAGATACCAACAGCATTTTGTACAGAACTAGAAAAACGATCCAAAAATTTATATGGAACCCCAAAAGGTCCAAAATAGTCAAAACAATTTTAAGCAATACAACAAAAGCAGAAGACATCACGACACCATATGTCAAATTATATTGCACAGCAACATGATAAAAATGACCTGGTATTGACGCCAACACAGACAGGTGGATCAATGGAATAGAACTGAGGATGCAGAAACATCCTCAAGTACCTTCAGCCATCTGGTCTTTGACAAAGGGGTCAAAGTATGCACTGAAATAAAGATAGCCTCTTTAACTAATGGTGCTCGGAAACTGGCTAACCACCTGCAGAAGAAAGAAACAAGACCCACGACTTTCACCATACACCAAAAGCAAGCCAAAATGGATCAAAGACTTAGACATTAAGATGGAAACATTAAACATTTTGGAAGAAAAAGCAGGCAAAACCCTGGAAGACTTAAGCATAGGCAAGAACTTTCTCAATAAAACACCAGAAGTATAAGTAATAACACCAAGAATCAACAAATGGGATTACATGAAATAAAAAATCTTCTGTACAGGAAAGAAAACAATCAATAGAGTGAAGACAGCACCTATGGAATGGAAAAAATTTTGCCAGGTACTTCTCAGGCAGAGAATTACAATCAAAAATATAGAAAGAACTGAAAAAGTGAAACCAAAATTGAAGACCCAATCAAAAATGGGAGTCTGAAATGAATAAAAAGTTTTCAGAAATACAAAGGGTCAATAAATACATGAAAAAGTGTTCAACATCTTTAGCCATTAGAAAAATGCGAATTAAAACAACACTGAGGTTTTATCTAACACTGAGGTTTTATCTAAATGCTGGCAAGTTTGTGGGCAAAAGTAACCCTCTACATTGCTAGTGGGAATGTAAACTGGTACAACCATTGTGGAAAGCAGAATGAACATTTCTCAGAAAACTTAAAATAGATATCTCATTTGACCCAGCTATACTTCTTCTGGGGATGTTTCCAAAAGAGTTAAAGCCATCATACTATATGTGGTCTTTTTTTTTTTGAGACAGGGTCTTGCTCTGTAGCTCAGGCTGATCCTGAACTCACTATGTAGCCCAGGCTGGCCTTGGACTCATAGCAATCCTCCTGCCTCAGCCTCCAGAGTGCTGGAATTACAGGCATGTGCCACCATGCCCAGTTTATGTGGTACTGGGGAATCGAACTCTGGTACTTAGCACTTGTTAGGCAAGTGCTTTAACCACTGACCCATTCCTCCAGCCCAAAGTCATCATACTATAGTGATACATGCATTCCCATGTTTATAGCAGCAGAATTTACAATAGCCAAATCTTGGAAGAAGCCAATATGTCCGAGTACAGACGACTGGATAAAGAAGATGTGACATATATACATAATGAAATATTACTTTGCCATTAGGACAAATATGAGTCATTTGTAGGAAAATGGATGCACCTTGAGACCATTATGCTCAGTGAAATGAATTAGACACAGAATATTAAATATCCTATGGCTTTCTAATGTAAGAAAACCAAACCACAATAAATGTAAGAGATACAGAAGAAAGTAAGAAGATGGACTTTATGGAAAGGGAAAGCGGTGAGGGTGAGAGGATGGGAAGGGGAAAGGGAGGTGATAAGTAAATAAAAAATAAGTGAAGTTGACATAATTGAACTTCTCATGTTCAAAAAAAGAGACAAGTTGTCCCCCAAGATATAATGTTCTTAGATATCCTAACAGTCGCTCAAGGAGGAACTTGGGCTAATGTTGAGGCAGAATGTCGTGTGTATATTCCCAGTAATTCTGATAATGTCTCTTCCTGTTCTCCTGAATTTGTACCAACAAGTTAATGCTATGTCAGACTCTAACCACCCTTTGGGACTCCTTTTTGGAACTGGATTTTGTTATTACTTGGTGGAGAAATTTTTTAATCACAAGGTCATTGTCTTGGTGATACCGTTTGGACCTTGCCTAATAAGCTGTCTGTTGCAATTCATTTTCTCTAGGCAGCAATCCATCAAGCTGCAGATGGCAGTCAATACCAAACCCCAGCAAGTTTGTAATCTTCTGCCAGGGGTCCCAAGATTGCCTGCCCATGGGGTGTAGCCTTGACTGCCACCACAACAGCACTCCCTATCAGCCTGAAGTAGTCAAAGTGGTCATTGGCCCAATTTCCTAACGGCAGCTAGGGTCTAAGATTCCAAGAGAGAATTGACAGGAGGTAGGGGCACATAGGCTGATGGGAACAAAGGGGATTTGGGTTGAAGAATTTACAGGAACATAGAATAACACTTGCTGTAACCAGTGCTTGCTGTTGACCAGATGACCACTCCCTGGAGCTATTTATGAACAACAACCAAACTGTCTAGTAACTAACAACAGGGCAATTGGGGTGGAGAGCGTTAAGGGTGGAGGACCTTAGCAACAAGTTTGCTGATGAGTAGAATCACTTCCTTGTTAGCTCATCTATAAAAACCCCTAGACAACGGGTCACGTGGCAACCTTTTTTAGGACCCCTTTCAGTTCATAAGAGCTTTTCTCCTCTGTCCTTGTCCTTCTGATTACCAACTTTATAACTTGTCTTTCGCTTTCACTTTTTGACATCATGAGACATGAGCCTGGATCCATGCACTATGGTTACACAATTAGGAAAAAAAAATGAATCAATGTTACATTAACTTACTCTTTAGTCGTTTATAGTCATGCTTTCATGTGGAGAGAAAGAGGAATTTTTGTTGATGCTTTTGGTTGGTGCATTTTTTAATGTGTATGTGCATGGGGGATTCATCCCAGGGCATTTACAGTAGGATGCACACCTAGACCATTTTTATTTTTGATTTTGAGACAAGGTTTCACTACGTAGCTAGGTCGCCCAGATCAGGCTTGACCTTGCAATCTTTTTGCCTCAACCTTCCAGAATGTAGGACTACAGGCCTGTACCACTAGGACCAGCTTAGAAAGAGGACTCTTAACAGGAAAGTCTTCCTAGTTAAGCATGGGCCTGAGATTATTTTCCTCCTAGAAGCAGTATGGTTACCTGCCCAGCTGGCAGTCATACATTGCAGCAGACATCAAAAGGGCAACTCTTCTTTAATCTGGCGAAGTGCCTTGGCAGATCACAGTGCCAAACAAGCAACAGTGCAAAATGTGCGAGGGATGGCTCCAAAGTTCTGACCTCAAACTCAAATACAATCTCTCCCTACTCAGAGATTGAAAAAGAATGGGTGAGACAGTGGGGATATAAATCAGGGAAAGATGAATGGTAGATTAAAGAGAGTTACAAAGTTTTATTAACTCAGGCTGATTTATAAAAAATTATAATATGAAAGAAATCCATCATGTGTGCCATTTAGAGACAGCAGTATTGGCTACTTTGGTCTGGGAACTGTGCTTTTGGGGGAGAAGAGCCTCTAAGCCACCATAGAAGGTATCAATGGGCTTGTTCCTTTTGCCTCTCTAACAGTCCAAGGGGAAGGACTGTTTTCTTAATCCAGTACAAAAGCAAGGTACGTTCTCTGGAGAAAACTGGCAGCTAGACTTTACCCAAACCACACAAAAAAAGTAAAAGAGACGAAGAAAGTGAAAAGACAGAATTTGTGGAGAGGGATAAGGGATGTGGGGTGCTGAAGGAACGGGAAGAAGAAAGGGATGTGAAATGTGAACTTAAAAATTTAAAAGAAACAAATAAAGAATCCTTCTAGCTCCAAACCCTTTAACTCATGTTTCAAAGGTTCAGTTCTGCAATGATTTCTTACTGGAAGTTTAGGGGAAAAAATCCATCTTTAGATCACTTCCTTTCTGCACAGAAACGCCCCTACCAAGTTCCTTTAAACACCCTTACAGCTGTCTAGTTAGACACACATTGTGGATTCACCTACAAAGAATTAAATCCATTCCTCTTGATTTCATGGTGTCAAGAAATTTAAAAAACAGAGACCTATAATCAATATTCTTGAGAGCTGTTGGAGGACTTGCAACTACTATTCAAGAAAAACAAGAAGGATGATCCATAATAAATTTGGTAAGTTTTTTTTCATATTCTGTTCATTTGATAGTTTCTATATTCTGATTTTAAAATATAATTATTTTTGTATTCTCTATAGAGAATACATTCTCTGTGTTCTGTTTACTATTTAGCATTCAACTCCCTCTATATTAAATATATTTTCTCTCATAACTACACCTTATCTTCTTAAGTCAAAGTCTGTTTATCAATTTGTTTCTAACTCATATACCATTATACAATGGAGAGACCTAACTCTTTCTTTTAGATGGGTCCAAAAATATGCCAAGGACATTTAAAAAGATGCATACTGTATTTGTGGATGGTTGCCTACTTCTAACACATCTGTGTCAATATGGTGCATATGCCCTTTATCAGGAAATGATTAATTTAATAAAAGAGCAACAAATTGAAGCTGTGGATTTAAGGCTTACTACCCTATCTGATGTTTCTATCTGGCCTATTAAAAAAAACCTTCTAAACGGCAACAGAAAAGATCTTTCTCTTGCTAAAACTAATACACAGCTGTAGCAGTATAAAAGACCTCATCATTTGTGGGTGAGTATTCTCAGGTTTGGGATGACGGTATCTGGTTGACTGACCGCTTAGTCAGCTAGCACCCTTCTGTTGGCAGCAAAAAAGAAAAAAAAATCACACTTAAGGGATCAATGTCACCTAAAAGATGAAATGGATTTCTACACAAAGTTGTAGTCACACAATTGCATTAAGACACTGAATTTTTTTTTTTTTGTGAGTGATTGAAAATCAAGAGCTGAGCTAAGGTGGCCAGCCCCAAATGGTATCCAGTGGCTCTGTGGCACAACCTTTGGGTCACGGTTACCTCCTGGGTGATTAGGAAGATGTACACAGAGAAGGCCCAAGAGGTAAGATGCAGATGGACCAGCTAATCTCTCAGTTGATGACATTAGTGGAATACTGAGTCTCTTACAAAATTACACAAGAAGTTCTAAATGCCCAGGGCATTTCATTACTAAACTCTGAAGTAAAAATGATGAGAAAAATCTGTTCTACAAAGCCAAATGGCTCTATATATTGTAGGATCTGCACCGAACAGAATGCCCTGTCCCTATTCTGATGGCTCTGGGAATGAATCTCCCTCATTATGAGACTTACATTCACAAGTAGGTGCAGCGTCAGACTGCAACCGCCATCAAGGGCTTGCTGATGTCCTGCCTCTCTGAAGCAACCTGGTGGAAAAAGACTTGTTTTTCTAAGTAGGATACCACGCAGAAGAGTTCTTGTTGTTGCCCCGTCTTTTGTCATAAGGTGACATCTTGTATGTCCCTGCCCCCTTTCCTAGATTATTAAAGGACCATGGTTAATCAAATAACAAATCCTAATAGTCCTGTCTTTAGATCATGCATAATAAGATTTTGATCCCTGACTAGGCAGGGTTAACATCCTTTATCAGCTTGAAATATCCATTGGAGATGGACTTCTCGCTCGCAGTACTGTTAAGAATAAGGAATCAGAGTCTCAGGGGAAAGGAGGGCGTGAGGTAGGATAGAAAATATAAAGATAGGCAGAAAGGAGACAAGGAAATTCATGACATTAACATTGTACTTTCGCTGACCCTAGAGGGACAGCCCTGCAATCCCAGCACTCTGGTAGCTGGAGGCAGAAGGATCCTAAATTCATGCCCAGCCTAGGCAATTTAGTAACTTGGTGAGACCTTGTTTCAAAATTAGACCAAAAAAACTGGGGAGGTTGGTGGTGGTGGGGGGGGGCAGTGGTGCCTAGGAGTATGAGGATATAGCTCAGTGTGAAGGCCCTGGACTCAGTTCCCAATACAAATAAATAAATAAATAAATAAATAAATAAATATTGTGCTTTTAAGAAAATTTCAACTTTGGGATGTCACTGCTGGTGTTGCCTGATATCCAGGTTCAGGAACTCTCAATGTGACTAAGAATAATCAGATGGACTTTATGAAAGATTTAAACCAAGAAGAGGTTTATTGAGAAAGCAATGCTCTTGAGGAGAGGTTGAGAGGGGGGGTCTGGGGTGAGGGTCTCCAGGGCGACAGAGGGAGCCTTTTATGAAGCTTTTATTTGCTCCTCAGCTACCTGAACGGCAGTTTCTGCTGAGGAGGTTTCAGGCAATCCCCTTTGCGGGGGTGGCGGGGATGGCAGGGTGATGCCAGCTACTAATTACCTTGAGCATTTACGGGAAAGGGAGGAGGTAGGCTGGCTAGTTTGGCTACTTCTCCTTTATAGTTTCATGGAGGGGCTGGGGCCTTGGTTAGGACCTTGGCTGGGACCTTATTCTACCTCTGTTCCCACGGCAGCTGGAATACCCTGTCCTAGTCCTGCCTATCTAACCTAATCTGTTCTCCTATCCATCAGTGATTCAATAAAAGCTACCTGAAGTGATAATACTTTTTTTTTTCCTTCCAAGAAACTAGCTTCAAAGTTCCTAAGAGTCTTAAAAGATTCAATAAGCCTGTTCGTGGCCTCTTTGCCTTTCATCTGCATGTTGAACCCGAACCTTTAACCTGTACATCTGCCTTTCTTCTGCAAATTGGCCCTGATCTCTTTATAGATTCACAAATGGCACAGATTTCCACCCCCAGGAACACACAAACAACTCCAGCCCCAGGTCAGCACGTGTCTCGTCCTTGTGTGCCTGGACTCCTCTCTGATTACACACTTTCAAAATTCTGCCTAATAAATCGCCCTATGCTTCTCACCGGCGAGTCCTGCGATTCCCTTCCATGACAAGCCAAGAATTTACCGCACGGGTGAGCATGAGCTGACGTGCCCGCGTCCTCCTTGGAGGGACCTCCTCCCGTGGTCCATGGACCGCTCCAGTCTGAATCTCACCAAATAGATGTCTTGCAATGACCCGCGTCAGCAGTGTTCTGCGGGGACCGTGTTTAACTACAGGACAGGCACTAGGTGGGAGAACATGGCAGAGGCTGTTCTGGTTTCAGGGGAAGCAAACACGCAGGGGGTGAAGTTTCCTAAGCAGCAGGCGCAGGTGTACCCTTTGTTGAACCTGAGCACGACCATAGCTAACACGCGGGAGAAGCGCCCCTCGCTGAGGAGAAACGGCGAGTCCTTCGTTCAGCCGGTGGTTGGGAGCGGCGTGGTACCCCAACACCAACTCCCCAGCCTACCTGTTCTACAGCACAGCTTACTGAGGCAAAACTGCGAAAGCAGTTGAGCGATGCGATCAGTTTTGGTCTTTTCCTCTTTGTTTTGTTTGAGCAGATTTTCATAGTTCCTGGAACATGTTATAACAGTACCCCTGGAGAACATTTTTGAGCTAGGAAAGGGTCAGGGTGGTCTGTTCAGCAGAACTTTTTTTTTTTTTTAAATCAAACAGGATGTTGCGAGTTTACGGTTCATAACCTGGTACTTTTCTGAGAAACACAGTGAAATGGGAGTGGAGAAAGGCTTAAGATGGCGGCGCTCAGGCTAATGAGCTTTGAACTTTCCCCAGGCTGGCGTTTTTCTTACGTCACCTTCACAAGATGGCTCTCCACCAAAGCTGTAGACTCGTCCATTGAGAAATGCTGAACACTTCGCCGCATCCTCCCAGGTCAGCTAGGTGCAGGTTACCTCTTTACTTCTCTGTCTCGTCTCCTTCCTCCACGTCGTGGTGCTGGGCTGCGTGGCACTCTGTTCTGAACACTGAAATCTCTAGGTTGTTTTCCTCTCGCAAATCTCTACCGGTGTGATGCTGAACTTCTGTGTGGCCCCGCATCCTCTTCGCTGAGTAGCTGTTTTCTCACTCCCTTGATTCCAAATTGCATATAGGCTGTGGCCAAATGCCTGCTCCTGACACCTGCTCCTACCCCTCCATTCATCTGTCCTCTTCTTGTTTTGCTTAATTAATACCTTCAACACTCCCAGTTACCTCGTTTTATGGACGAGGAGATTGAAGTTTTTTTAAAAAGCACAGAGTTTCATAATGAGAAAATGGTACATGGTGGATTTCAATCCTAGTTGGTCCATCTCCAAAGTCTAAATCCTGTTCTCTCCAACTTGTTACCTACACACAGGGCTTGGTTATGGTAATTACACACGTGTAGTGGTTTAATTTTATCCTATTTCCTTCTACAGGATACTTTGTCTTCTATTTTAACTATCTTTTTATCCCCCCTCAGATAATTAGGTACAGAGTTCAGTCCACTGGTCTAGAACAGATACTTTGGCCCTTTGAACCTGGTGTTCCTCGCGTTGGGAGGGGATTAGGTAACCCATCTTGGACCCTCATGGTGAGAATCACAGTTTACACAGACCACCTGGCAGTGTGCCTGGCAAGTACCAGGCACACAGCACTGGACAGTGGGGTCATCATTCAGTAGCCTTTTGCTTCTCTTCCTCACCCGGGTCACCAACTTGCACTGCATCCAATGACGTGTTCGCTTTCTCCTGTGTTAGCCCCAATACCCAGAATGTACCCTGCCTTCATGCCTGGGTTGTCTTATTAGCATGTCAGTACCTCTTGTATTGAAGAGCACTGTGAAAAATCAAGGTAACATGTGAGATAGAGTCAGCCAGTCGCGAAGCAAATATTTATGGAACGTCTATTATGTGAAAGTTATAAGCAGTCAAAAAAGCAAATAATTACCGAGCTAGGCATGGGGATGTCATCACGAGGCAGAAAGTCCCAGACTGCAAAGGTCTTACACAATCCATCTTACTGTTTTTTGGAGCGGGGAGGGGAAGCAGGCTTATACCTTGGATGCACTCACAGAAACGCTGGCACTGCCTCTCCAACAGCTCTCGGTCCTGCCTCTCTGAGCTGCTCTGAAGGACTTGATATCCTACATTGAACCCAATCAGCTCCCAGTCTGTTTTTACGTACATGGACTTGCTAGAGTCAGTAGTGCCACCCACGTCTTAACCCTTGCAGATATGTGGGTCTGTGTGCAGCTGACCACAGTGACCCCCAAGACCGCAGCAGGAGCTGGAGGGCAGAGCTTCCTTTTCCTTCTAGTATCTTCCTTGTGCCAGATCTTGGGTCTCATGCTTGGTTCTATGCCAGATAACTCAGTCACTAGCGATGCGTTTGCCGAGATCACCAATCCCCTTTGTGTCGCTAGACCCAGCGCTTGCTCCTGCCTGTTCTCCGGCCTGTGTGAACAACACCTTCCCTCTCCCCGCAGCACCCACTCTGCTGGTTTGCAGTTCCCTCCTTTTGTCGAGGGAGTTGTCCATCCGACCTCTTCCTCCTCTCACTCCTCACCTACCCACCATCTTCTTCAACCCATTAAAAGTGACTCACCTTCCCAGGGCTGGGGTGAAACATGTTGGCATGCCCTTCACTTGGCTATCTCACATTCTACCTCCAACCCATTTTCATGTCTCATTAGCTGCAAAATATACCTGGAATCTGACCACTGCCAGCATCCTGGCCTGGACAGTCATCTGGTGTGTCAAGTGCTAAAGTAGCTCCGAACTGGGCTCCGTCCCTCAACCCTTGGCCGTGCTCTGTTTTTGACAGCTTCTGGGCTCGGTCTCTCCCCCTCTGTGTGTGCGTGCATGTGTGTGTTTGTGCTAAGCCCAAGACTGTGCTCCCGCCTCAACCTCCCACAGTTTTGTGATTACAGTTGTGTACCACCACCCTCAGATTTCAGGGTGAATTTTAAAAGTGTGAAGCAGGTCATCTTATTCCACTGATGGCTCTTGTGTCTCAGACAAAAGCCCACACTTTTTAAATGACTCCCAACCCCTACCTGAGTGTCCCTGACCTCTCACACCACCTACAGTCTTCCTCCCTGTGTCCTGTCTGTTCCAGCAACACCGGCCTCTGGCTCTTTCTCAGCACTGCCACACCCACCCCAACAGGCAGGGCAGTGGCATTATTTGCTCTCTATATGGCCCGGTGTTTCCCCTCTCCCATTGTGGTGGCTTCACGATTTCCTCCTTTGACTTTCTTGTTAAACTGTTGCCCACTGGGGAAAAGCTTCCTATTTAAAGCTATGACCCTTGGTCCTCGCTGCCCTTCCCTGCTTTGTGTCCCTTCTGCACTCATTGCCTCCAGATGGACCGCGTGATTGCTTGTCTCGATTTTGCTCCACGCCTACGTTTCCTAAGCTCTAGGAGGCAGGGATGTTTGGCCTTTGTGCCCATCGTTCTGTCTCAAGCACCTAAACATGGCACCTAGCCTACATGAGCAGTACAGAAGTCATCGTCAGATGCATACCTCCCTGACTTATTTCAGCATTAGCTATTGTAATTTCACCTTTTCCATTTCTAATTTCATTGATGTGGATTTTTTCTTTCCTTCTTTTGATGACTTTGGCTAGAGGTTTATCAGTCTTGTTTATCCTTTCAAAAAACCAATTCTTTGATTTATTGATCTTTTGGGTTTTTTTGTTTCAATTTTATTCATCTCCATTCTGATTCTTATTCCTTCTCCCTTTAGATTTGGTTTATTCTTGCTTCTCTAGGACTCTGAGTTGCATAATTAGATCATTTATTTGAGATTGCTCTGTTTCTTTCATATGTGCATTCATAGCCAGAAATTTCTCTCTTAGTACTGCTTTCGTTGTGTACCATGGATTTAGTATGATGTACTTCAATTTCATTTGACTTTGGGAAGTTCTTGATTTCTTTCTTGGTTTCTTCTGTGATCCATTGCTTGTTCAATGATGTATTATTTAATCTGTATGTATTTGTATAGTTTCTGTCTTTTCTTTTGCTATTGATTTTTAGTTCATCCCACCATTAACTGATTGTTTGCAGAAAATGATTCCAATTCTTTTGTATTTATTTAAGCATGTCTTATGTGCAAGGATATGATCTATTTTGGAAAAAGTCCCATGTGCTGCTGAGAAAAAGGGGTATGCTGTTGATGTTGTATAGAACACTGTAGATATCTCATAAGTCCATTTACTCTGTAGTGTGACTTAGCTCTGATGTGTCGTTGTTGATTTTTTTTGTCTGGCTGGCCTATCTTTTTGTGATAGTGCATGTGAAGTTCCCTTGTATGATTGTTTGGGGTTTATTTGGTCCTCATGTCCAGTAGCTTCTGTTTTGTGTAACTGAGTGTACCTAAATTGGGTGCATTTATATAATTGTGAGTTCTTCCTGTTGGAGTTTTCCTTTTACCCAGTATGTAGTGACCATCTTTGTTTCTTTTGATCTATTTTAGTTTAAGGTCTTCAGTGTTTGAGAATAGTGTAGCTACTCCTGCTTGTTTCTGGGCTTCAGTAGCATGGAGCGTTAGTTTTGACCCTTTTGCTTTCAGTCGTTGTGCGTCCTTGTGGGTGAAGCTTGTCTCTTCTAGGCAACAAATGGTTGGATTTTGTTTCCTGATCCGCTCTGCCAGTCTGTGTCTTATGATTGGTGAGTTAAAACTAGTAGCATTAAAAGTAATTACTGTGAGACTTTTTTACTGAATTCTGTCATTGTCCTGTTCTTCTAGTGTTGGTTCTTTGCTTTTTCTTTTTTATTACATTGTCCCTTTCGGTTTTTCCTTTCTTCTGTATTCTTTGGTGCTGCTGATTTTTCTGTCTTTCTGTGAGATTCCTTGAATTATTTTTTGCAATGCTGGCCTTGCGGTCACAAAGTTCTTTAGGATTACTAGGGTTACTCAGTTGTGAAAATTTTTTACTTCTTCCTCAGTTTTCAGGGATAATTATGCAAGATGCAAAAACCTGGGTTGACACTTGCTGTCTTTTAGAGCTTGAGAGATTTCATTCTAGGCTTTCTTGGCCCTTAAGGTCTGCATTGAGAAAAACTACAGTAATTCAAATGAGTTTGCCGTGGTGAGCTAATGTCTATCTATATCTTAATGCTTTTAATATTCTGTCTTTGTATTGAATTTCTGAGATTTGATTATGATGTATGGTGGTGATCTTCTTTTCTGGTCAAGGTTATTTGGTGTTCTGTAAGATGCTTGTGCCTGAATATTAATTTTTATTTTCCTATATCAAGAAATTTTCTGTCATTATTTCAGTGAATAAATTTTTATGCCATTTGTCCTGTCTTCTGCGCTTTCTCTCATGCCAAAAATATTGAGGTTGGTTCTCTTTGAGTCATCCATTAACTGTTGCATCCAGCTGCTTTGCTCACTTCTAGTTTTGGTGTCATGCCTGATTATGGCATTTGTTTCCTTGGCCTTGTCTTCAAGGTATGAAATTCTGTCCTCACAATGTTTGAGCCAACTTCACCTGCTTTCAAATGAAATTTTCGTATCCTGAATTTCACTTAGATTTCTTTTCAGATTTTCCACTTCTTTATCAAGGTGTTCCTTCATATCTCATTGCCTTGTTTTCCTCAGCCAACTTTTTATTTCTGTCTTCTATTTGCTCTGTATACTTTGTATTCATTAAGGCCATTATTTAGTGAATTGCTCTTTAAACCCACTGATTATTATTTGCGTTTCATTAAGAAAGTCTTGTTTGAACTGGCCATTTGCAGAAACCAACTGGTCTATTTTGTTTTTGACTTTCTTTCTTATGAATTGCGCTATTTCAGGACCCATAATATTAGCTTCCGGGTTCTCAGGTATTTCTATGTTTGTCCTGTTGCCTCGTCTTCCCATGATTCTGTTGCTCAGAGACTTCACTTTAATGGCTTAGCCAAGAAGTTTCTCGGAACATGTATGACGCTATGTAGAGGGAGTTGGCAGTGAGGAGGGATCTGATCATCTGATTGCTTCTCAGGTGTCTTGTTCACACCCATCCCCCTCAGTAAAGCCATCCAGTCTGCCCTGGATTCCCTCCCCTGAGGGAGAGCTATGTGCCTTCTGAAATGCTGCCACTCCTACTTGAGCCATTCAGGAGGCCGGTGACCTTTCTCTTCTCTCTGCAACTGTCTTCTGTGCCAATGTCTTTTGTCTCCCCATTTTTATTAGTATGCATATGCAATATACAGTGTATACATTGAGCTTGAGAATTTTGCGCACATGTGTGTAGCATCAATATTATAGTCCTTTCCCCTTCCCATTTTTGGCCTGCTGGTTCTCTTCCTTATACCTTCTGATTCCCAACATCTCACTCATTTGATTCTATTAATTACCTGTAGCCTGGGTTTCTTATGTTAGAGAAACCATGTGATATTTAACCTTATGAGTCTGACTCACTTCACTAAGCATGATGGTATCAAGTTGTGCCCATTTACCCCTAAATGACTCAAATTTATCAGTCTTTGTGGAAGAATACTACTTCATCGTGTACATATATCACATTATTTGTATCCACTGATTGTTGACGGATTTTTTGGCATCTTTCACAATTTAGCTATTGTGAGTTGTGTTGCTATAGACATGGGTCTACATGTGTCACTTTATATGCTGCTTATAACTCTTTTGGAAAGATACCCAGAAGAGGTATTGCTGAGTTGAATGGAATATTTATTTTCAGCTCTTTGAGGAATCACCATACTGCTTTCCCGTGGTTGTCCAGGTTTACAGTCCCATTAGCAATGTGGGCATCTCCTTTTTCCTTGCAATCTCTCCAGCATCTATTGCTGTTTGAGCTTGTGGTATATGCCATCCTCACTGGGGTAAGATGGTATCGTAGTGATGTTTGATTTGCATTTCTCTAATGGCTAAGGATGTTGAACATTTTTTTCATGCACTTGCAGGCCATTTGCACTTCTGCATCTGGTAACTGTCTGTTCATTTCAGTTGCCTATTTTTAAAAATTGCATCTTTGATTTTGTGGGATCTATTTTTCTTTATTCCTTGTATGTTCTAGTCATTTGCCTCTTGCCTGAGGTAGAGGTGGTAAAGTATTTTTCCCATTCTGGTGGTTCTCGCTTCACTCTGGTAGTAATTCCTTCGTCAGGTCTCTGACCCACTTTGATTTGATTTTGGTACATGGTGATAAATGTATAACCATTTTGACAATAGTAATTCTGCCTGTCCAAGAACAGGGGATGTCGTTCAATTTTCTAATGTTCTCTTCAATTTCTTCTTACAGCATAGTATAGTTTTCTTTGTAAAGGTTCTTCATGTCCTTAGTTAGGTTTTACTTCTAGGTATTTAAGTTCTTGAGCAGCTATTGAGAATGGGATTATTCTTCTCAGATCTTTCTCAATGAGTTCATTGTTAGTGTAGAAGAATGCTATTAATTTTTTGTATTTATTTTGTATCCCGCGATTTGGTTGGATTTGTTAATTAGTTCTAAGAGTCTCTTGGTGAAGTTGTTGATGTCTTCTATGTAGAGAATCACGTCATCTGCAAGTAACGGTAGTTTGACTTCTTCTTTTCCAGGATGTATTCCCTTTATTTCATTCTCTTGCCTGATTGCTCTGGCTAGAGTTTTGAGAACTATGTTGAATAGTGGTGGTGAGAGTATACAGCCTCTTCATGTTCCTAACTGAAGGGGGAATGCTTTCAATTTCTTCCCATTTACTATAATATCTGCAACGGCTTTGGCATGTATGGCTTCTATCACCCTGAGATAAGATCCTTCTATACCTATTTTTCTCAGCTTTTCTTTAACTATGAATCGATGTTAAATTTTGTCAGAGGCTTTTTCTGCATCCATTGAGATGCTCCTGTGGTTTTTGTTCTTGTTCTTGCTTTTATTTTTGGTGTATTACATTAGTTGATTTGCATATGTTGAACCATCATTACATTGCTTCCCAGGTATGAAGCCAATTTGATCATGGTGTATAATCTTTTTAATAATTTGCTGAATTTTATTTGCCAGCAACTTATTGATACTGGCAAATACTGTCATTGAAGAGATTGGTCTATAATTTTCTTTCCTGGTTAAGTATTTATCTGGTTTTGGTATCAGGGTAATGCTAGCTTCCAGAAACAAGTCTCTTTCAATTTCATGGAACAGTTTGAGAAGCATTAGTGATAGCTGTTCTCTGAAGTACTGGTAGAATTTTGCTGTAAATCCAGCTGGCCCTGGGCTTTTCTTTGTGGGTAGAGATCTTATTATTGTCTCAGTTTCCATGTTTGTTATGGGTTTATTCAGGGATTTTATGTCTCGTTGGTTCAGTTTTGGTATTTGGTATGCATGTATGTATTTTTTTCCAAATTCTCCAATTTGTTGGAGTATAATTTTTCAAAATAGTTCCTTATTCTTCTCTGAATCTCAGCAGTGTCCACTGTAATTTCACTCTTTTCACTTCAAATTGCCCTGATACAGGTTTTTTCTTTTCTTCTTTTGGTTTGGTATCTTGATAGGAATTTAGATAGAGAATTATCTATCTTATTTATTCTTTTGAAGAACCAACTTTTTGATGTGTTGATCTTTTGTATTTTTTGAGTTTCAGTTTTATTAATCTCTCTGTGATCTTTATAATTTCTTTTATTCAACTGATATAGATTGTTCTTGTTTCTCTAGGACCTTGAGATGCATCATTACATTATTTATTTAGGGTGATATGTTCTTTTAATGTGTGCATTCCTAGCTATGAATGTCCCTCTTCACACTATTTTCATATGTTCCACAGGTTATGATATAATGTGCTTTCAATGTCCTTTGACTCTAGGAAGTTTTTGATTTCTTCCCTGATTTCTTCTGTGACCTATTGTTCAGTAGCAAGTTATTTAGTATCCACATATTTGCGTGATTTCTGTTGTTTCTTTTGCTACTGTTTTCCAATTTTGTTCTGCTTTGATCTGAAAGTAAGCAAGGATTTATTTCAACTCCTTTGTGTTTTTGAAACATGCCTTGTGGCCTATAATATGGTCTATTTTAGAAAATGTTCCATGTCCTTTTCAAAAAGGGCATAAAGAGCTAGTTGAGAGAGGTAGAAATGTAGAAACTAAGAACAAAAATAGAGAGGAAAGAGGAGAAAGAAAAGCCCCACAGATCAATTGCAGAAAAAATACACGTTCAATATCCCCACAGAAAGTCATTGAAGTGAGGTAGAGGTCCAAAGAGAAGAGGAAAAATAACTAAAAGAAAAAGAAAAAAGAACCCCCCACCCCACCCCGTGTCATTTTTTATTGGCAGTTTTCACTCCCAAGGTCTTAGAGCCTGCCATCTGTGGTGGAGGATGCAAGAGTTCCTTCAGCTGTGACTCCAGAAGATAGGCCTATCCCTGTCTCCGCTCTGTGGCTGGGGTGACCCAGTGTTTGGTCAAGTCAGAGGACCAGGGGTGCTGCTGGTTGTACCTGCAAGTGACCTGTTCTTGGCAGGTCCCAGCAGCAACATGCAGCGGTGTCACTGGCAACCTTCGGTGACAAACAGTGGCACGTGGTGGGGGTCCACGGTGGCACACAGTGGCGTGTAGTGGCAGCCTGCAGAGGCGGTGGTGTGTCCCAGTGGCAGAGACGGTGCCTGGTGTGGTGGCAGCCCCTGGCGGCAGCAGCACTCAGCAAGCAGCTAAGGCCTCAGGTCTCGGAGTTCTAGCACAGTTGCCTCCAAGACTGAGTTCCTTTGGAGCTATTTTTGAAGGTTTCTTACTTTGGTGCCATCTTGACTGGAATTCCTTGAGCCAGCTTCTTCCTAGGCATTGATTAAGAGTGCCCCCCTAACCGCTGCCATGTAGCCCACCTTTGGCTTCTTTTACCCTAAACAGTTCCGACTCAGGGTCTTTTCAAACTGGCTCCTGCCTACATCACAGCCCATTACGGCTGCCCAAAGCTGTCTCTCCCAAGCTAGTCTAAGCTCCGGGAGGCCTTTTAAATGGGAAAGTTGCCGTGCATTTGCAGTTCATGCTATGTGTGGGCATGTTTCTGATCACTGGGGCTACCAGCTGCTGTCAATTCTCATGTCTCCCAGGTCTGGGCCTACCTTGGTCTGAGGCTCCTGGCTCTGGGCTCACCTTAGTCTGTGGATGCCGACAGCTCACAGTCCTTCCCAGGTGGCCTGGGGAGGCTTCCTGAGCTGGCAATTTTCTTCAGTTTCTGATGTGTCTACAGGGTTTCCAATCTTCCCTTGGCCTCCTTTCGATTCCTGAGCTCTCCTCCCTCTCCTACCTATGTTGAGCAGGCAATTTTAAACTATATCTCAACTTGTTGAATGAACCTGCCGGGAGCCATTGAACAGTTCTGTCATTCAGTTGCAATATTGCCTGGAAGTCGTTCCTGACCCCAGCTGTAGGCCACTATTGGCATTCAGGATCTTAATTGTAGCACTTTCCTGTCATTGTAAGAATTGGTCTGGGTTGAATGTCTGCTGCTTATGGTTTGGATCCTGAATATTCCCCCCAAACCTCATGTATCTGGACAGTGGAAGTTAATTGGATAATGTGAATTAGTCTGTTGATTTCGTGTACTGTTAAATGCTTAAGTTTGGTTGGAAGGGACAGATGACTAGAAACGTGACCTGGAAGGGTGTATGTATCTCCCCAGTTCTTTCCTGGCTCCAGCTCGTCTTCCTGGTCACTATGGCAAGACCAGCCGCCTTCTGCCAGGCTGTTCCACCAACTGATAATGAATTGACTAAAATCTGAGCTAAAATAAACTTTTTTCCCTTAAGTTTTGAGTGTCAGCCATTGTGTCCCAGAGACGAGAAAGTGATTAGTTAGTGATTAGACGTTGCCTCTCCTTTAGTCTTTGAGTTCTGCTAGGACTGTGCCTTATTTGTGTTTATTTTTCCCAGCCTGGCCCACAATAGGTGCCCTGTGAATATTGGAGCAAGTTGAAGCTGCTTGTGACTTATCAGTGCCATGGGTTGAAAGTGGTAGCTACACTGCCATGTAAAAACCCCACGATCCATCAACTCCTGTGTGTTGCAGAGAGCAAGTCACATGAGTATTCATTCATCTCTCTCCAAGCACAGAGTAGACACTCAGTAATGTTTTGTGGAAGAATACAATTACTTCCTTAAGAAATTGAACCAAGCCCTTAGGGCCACACAGAGAGTAGACTTTTTAATGCATGGAGCAGAGGCGTTTGAAAGGAAAACATTACCAGAATACTGGTGGAAGTGCAGACTGCTATGACCTATTGCTTCTTGGTTTAATTGATTGGAAACTTTTACTGGTATGTCCAGACTTTTGGCACGCCTGGGCCACAGTGAGGGAAGAGGAATTATCTTGAGCTGCAGTAAAATATGTAATATAGTTAACACAATCAAGTAAAACATCTCATAATGTTTCAAGAATGTTTATAAATATGCGTTGGGTCACATTCAAAGCTACCCTGGACCACATGTGGCCCATGGGCTATGGGATGGTTTTATAGTTAAACTATAGTTTTATAGTTTCATTGATGTACTTTGATCCCAGTGTACAGAACTGTATTGAAAGAATGTGCTTTTTGCCTGCAGTAATGAAGGATGCTATTGGGTTTTCAGAAAAAGTCATTATGCCTTTAGTCTATGTTTTTCTAAGGTCATTTGTTTATATTAAGAGCAAAGATCAACGAATGATATATTAGACTCTTTGTTCAATAACCTTTTGTCATCTTTCAGTGATCTTCATAATTCATTGTTCATGGAAGGACCTGTCTTTACCAGCAAAAAAATGAACAAGGTGCTGATTTATAGCCTCATGTAAATTGAACATTATACCACACAAGGAGTTTTAAAGAGAGTAAAACAAATGGAAGCCTGATGGCGCAAGGTCAGGCGAGTGTGGTGGGTGTGGCAACACATCCCATCCAAGCTCCTGTTATTTTTGATGGGTGATCAAATGTGTGTGTGGTCTCACATTGCCGTGACGGAGCCCAACGCCTTGATGACAAGCTCTAGGTGTTTCTAGATGGTGGATTCATTCAAACTGTCCAACTGCTGAAAGTATACGATCAAACGGATTGTTTGGTTCCTTGGTAGGAGCTCAAAAAACATGATACTTTTAAAAAATCTCACCACACTGAGAGCATAACTTCCTTTGGAAGAATGTCTGCTTTCAATGACTTGTGAGGTGGATCATCACATGGGGACCAATACTATTTGCTCACCACATTGCTGTAAACAATTTGCTTCTCATAACTAGTTATCAGTTGGTTCATTTAATGAGCATATTGCTGATACTTATAAGGAAACGAACTAATGCCATCTGTTGCAATATACATCCTCACTTTTCCTACAATCCATATAGCACCTCCAGGTCCAGTGAACAGTACAATAGTATGAGTCCAGACAGCTATATAAGAACTTGGGCTAAGTCAAAGACATTCCTGGGATACTGCTATTTTGTTACCTCACAGCCATAAATTTGACTTCTTATAATTTAGCTCTTCATGCTAAAAACAGAGCATTTATATTTAAGGATTAGATGCATAGATAAAATTTCAATTAGCTGAGATTTCTCATTGAATATATGCAGTTGATTGAGTTTTGCAAATATTGTTTTGTTGGTTAACTTTGTAACCGTGATTCATGTTTACTTATCCCATAAACACACCAAAGTCGCATCTATGGTTACAAATCCTGAGCTTGGTCCAGATACTGTGCTTGTTCTTTGTTAGCTGAGCCTTGTTTCTAGCAAGTGCACCTCTGATTCCCAGTGCTGGGAGAAACTTTTGCCCTATTGAGGTATTTTATGGGGCTGCTACTTGTACCAAGGTTTAGCTGAAAGATAAGAACATGGACATGTGCAGGTGCACACAGTGCTTTGCTGGAAGTGGGAAAGGCTGTTTGGGGTCCCTGCGCCTGTTTGCCCTGGGCTGCATGCACTACAGGACAGGATCCACTCAAACAAAGGCATAGGAAGTGACTGTCCCTCAGTCTCAATAATCAATCCAAACCAACCCCAAGAAGAGAGTCAAATCAGGAACCCAAACCCCAATTCTTTTTTTTTTAATTTATCAAAAGTTGTATTCTGCGCTTATAAAATATATTTTAAAGCAGAGGAACGAAAGTTGCAGCAGGAAAAATTAGTGAAAAGTACTAATCAAAGAAATGAGGATGAAACCCCAATGTTACTTGCCATGGTCTACAGCAAGATTTCACTTACTTCTTTTTTCCCCATCATTTTATTAATATACATATGCAATACATAATGTTTACAATGAACTGGAGTATTTTGGGCACATATATATCACATCAACTTTACTATCCCTTCCCATTCTTGGCCCTCCCACATTCTCATCCCCACCCCCCAACTCCCGCTATCACACCATATGGTTCTATAGAAGGCCTGTATTATGGGATTCCCAAATCAGAGAAACCATACAATGTTTAACTTATTTAATTTTCTGCATCTGAATCATTTCACTCAAATCACCACTCTTTAGCTCAGTTTCCCACCCCTCGAATGGGCTACAGTTGTCAAATCCTGATGCCTCTTCTGTGAGTCCAGCAGAGGCCTTTATTGGGATATTTGCCAAAAATTCTTTTTTCCCCTGTATTTTGCTATATCTTTATTGAGATTCTTTAACCTTTCCTCCTTCACCAGTACACTTAAGAAAAGAACTATAACAATGTAATTCATAAGGCTAGTAAATGTGAGAAAGAAAAAATTAAATTTCAAATGCCTTAGCTGAGTACTGAAAGTAAATTTTTGTACATTCGAAAGATTATCATTACATCAATCAGTTTTCCTAGTATAAACTTACATCAAAGACCAAATAAGTGAATTGCTACAACAAACGAACTTAAGTCTATATCGAATTGCTACATCAAATTAACTTAAATCTATATCACATAAGTATACTTAAAGCAACAGATATGATGGCATACTTAATTATTTCAGAATTTTTTTAACTTTCATACCTTATTTACTTGCATTTCACTAATTACTAAAATATTGCTAGATTTGGTTGATCATTTTATTTACCTATCCATCCATAAATTCATGCATGCATATTTTTAAAAGATTTTATATCAATTCCCCATGTTGAATGTAATTTTTCTGTTTTGCAAACTAATATGCTATTACAAATAATAATGATGTGGGGAAATCTCACGGATTTTATAAAATAGCTGGTACTGTTTTAGAAGTATATCAATCAAATGATTTAAATACCAATCTATTTTTTGTTATACTTTCTCTTTAGATGTTTCCTTTCCTCCGTGTTTTCTTTCTCTTTTTTTTGGTGCTGTTTATCTTTCTGCCTCTCTCAAAGAGGATAAACTTACTCTCAACATCAAAAAAGTGAATTGTAAACAGGCTTAAGACTATATCAGTTTGCTACATTAAATGAACGTAAATCTGTATCACGTAAGTATACTACATTTAAAGCAATAGATACAGTGGCATGCTTAGTTATTTAAGATTTTTTTAACTTTCATAAGTTGTTTACTCACATTTCACTAATTATTAACATTTTGCCAGATTTGGTTTATCCTTTTACTTATCTTTTCATCTTAACTTCATGCATACATATTTTTGAAGATTTTATACCAATTGCCCATGTTGACTATAGTTCTTATGTTTTCTAAATGTATATACTATTGAAAATAATAATTATGGGGGAAGATTCACAGATTTTATGAGACAGTTGGCACTGTTTTAGAAGGATGCCATCAAGTGATTTAAATACCAATTTTTTTTTTTTTTTGGTGCTGCATGCCTCTCTGCTTCTCTCAAAGATTTCTGCAAGTAATTTTTGCAATGCTGGGCTAGTAGGAATTCTTGGTCATGAAAAATTTTTACTTCTTTTTCAATTCTCAGGGATAATTTTGCTGGCTATAACAACCTGGGTTGACACTTGCTGTCTATTAAAGCTTGAAGGATCTTGCTCCAGGCTCTCCTAACCTTTAAGATTTGCCTCGAGAAATCTGCAGTAATTTGAATGGGTTTGCCTTGGAAGAATAATGGCTGCTTTTCTCCTGCTGCTTTTTATGTTCTATTTTTATGTTGCATTTCCGAGGTTTTGATTATGATACGTCGTGGCGAGTCTCATTGCTGGTTGAGGTTATTTGGTGTTCTATATAAGCTTCTTGTATCTGGAAGTTAATTTCTTTTCCTAGATTAAGGAAATTTTCTTGCACTATTGTCTTGAATAAATTCTTTATACCTTTGGTGCTGTCTTCTGCTCTTTCTCTCACACCCGTAATTCTGAGATTGGTTCTCTTTGAATCATCCATCAGCTGTTGTTTGCAGTTACTTTGCTCATTTCTAACTTTGGAGTCATGCCTAGTTATATCATTTGTTTCCTCAGCCTCATCTTCATGATCTGAAATTCTGTCTTCACAATATGTGAGGTGTTTTGTCCTGTTGTTACATATATTCTTCATGTCCTCAATTTCATCTAGATTTCTTTTTACATTTTCTACTTCTTTATTAAAATATTCCTTCAAATCTTGCATTTCCTTATTTTCCTCAGCCAACTTTTTACTTGTGGCTTCAATATGCTCAGTGAGCTTCGTCTCCACTAGGACCATCATTTGCTTAGTAACATCCTTTTTAAGCCTGCTGAACATTGCTTGCATTTCTTTGAGAATATCTGTTTGAACTGGTCGTTTGACTCACTTATTTGCTTTTTGACTTCTTTCCCTGTGGATTCCACTATTTCGGGGCCCATGACATCAGTGTCTGGGGTCTCAGACGTCTCTGTGGGTGCCCTGCTGCCCTGTCTCCTTCCCATGTTTCTGTTGTTGAGGGACTTCACTTTAGAGGCTTAGCTGAGACGTTTCTTTGAATGGCTATGATAGCGTGTTGGGGAGAGCCACAATTCTTCCTAGTTCTGTGCTAGGAGGGGGACCCACCTGACAGTCCAATGACCTCTGAGGTGTTTTGTTCATTCCTGGCCCCCTCAGCAAAGCTCTTCCACCCGTCCTGGCTTCTCTCCCCCCAGGTCAGGTCTGAGCCAATTCTTAACAACGGTTGTCCCAAAGTCTTAACAACACTAGGTGCCCGGTTCTATTGTAAGTAGTTTGGTGGAGCTTAACCCCAAAGTCAATTTTAGTTAATTAAGTAACTAATTAATTCTATCCTACCTCATTATTTTAAAAAGACATGAGATGTTTCAGAGTTTTGAATACAGTAAAAGTAAGAATATTTTTAAAAGATAGAAGCCAGTTATGACAAAGCGGGAAAACCATGTGGATAAATAGTTTAAGCATGAAATTTGGCTCTGGGGTTTTTAGCACTCCCGGCAAAAACAAGAACAGTGGACCATATAAATTTCACCATCTGATGGAGAAGTGGTGAGGGGAAGGAGGAGGAAGAGCTGGAGCAACAGCTGCAAGGAGAAGCTGCATAGGGCTTTGCTTTTTCTTAAGAAATACTTCTGTTTGGAGAAAGTCACCTGGAAAATCAGATTTTATAGATCATTGCATAAGGCACTGGAAGTAACTTGTTCAAAGAATTATTTAACTATGATTTTACAGGAGCAAAACTCATTTGGGTCTTACAAAATTGCAAAAGCATGAATCGATAGCACTTCTTTTAAGGGGAATGGTTAATGAATGCGTAATAAGGTGCCCACATCAGTGCCTGATCCCATGTCACATTTATTTAACTTTGTTCAGGGAAGAGAAGTGACTGCTCATCATGACTTGATTTCCAGAAAGATGAGTTTTATTTAGAGCCAGAACTCGTACAGGTAACACAAACAAGCCAGTTTGAGCAAGTCACCAGAAACCCAGCTCCCACTCCCCCCTCCGTTCCAGCCTTCCTTCCTATTGGTTGCTCAATACTGTATTTACCCCTGGGTGACACTGTCAAGAGAAAGCGAAATAACCTGAAGAATCTAGGCCAAGGTCAACACAGACCGCAGCATTGACTTCATGGGCTGAGAGGGAGCTTCAGCTGTTGGAAATTTCCAGCGTGCACTTATTGGCATTTCTCCTAGAGTGTTGTCCTGCAGAGACGGTGGAAGACAGCCAGAGGTGGCATCTATGGTAAAAGCTATCTCTGTCCAAAGGCAACGATCCTAGCCCTAAGCTTTCCTCCTGAATCAGTAGAAACACTGGCCAAGTTCCAATGCTTAACTTTATATGCAGAAATAACTTTTCGGGTACACTTCGGTTGGGGAGTTCCATTAATTTGTTGCCTTGCCTTCTCCCCTCTGCCCTCTCTCTTTCGCAACCCACTGTAAACGTCTGTGTTGCAGTCACCTGTGGAGGAGGGTGAACACCACAGTGACCCCTTCCACACCTGGAGGTCATTCTCAGAGGAGCTTCTGGCTTTTTTCCAGATCGGTGATGTGTTTCACAAGGTATGAAGAATGGAAATAAATGCAGATATTGCATCTCCTGCCTCTAGCCTCCCTAGTGAGACAGTTTCCTCTTGGGGACGGTTCAGCGATGGATTCTTTTCAGTGCTGTACCCTTTGGAGGAACAGGCTCTGTCCCAGGCTGCCAAGTGAATGACAAGCAGCAGTCTTGACAGTATGCAGGTTTATGGTCAACAGAATGGCATGGGCTGGCCTGGGGAGGCAGGAGGCAGGGGCTGCTCTTTACTGCCAATGCCAAATTAAGTGATGGGAAGTAAACTTCCCAAATTCCCCAGTTTGTTAAAGGGGTACCTTCTGAGGCACCCTGCACAGTTCTGAGCAAGACAGCTGCGGGGATTTCCCTGCGTGGGCAGGACGAGTGATTCACCTTCCTGGTTAATTTCCTTTTTGACGCTTGGCTAAGTCTTGACTTTGCTACACACACGCACACACACAATGCTTCTCAGAAATCACCTGTCCGAGCCACCTACAAGAATCTGGGTATCCATGCAGACATCCTCTAGGCTCACCCAGAAGTCTAGGGAAGAACATTAGTAAAAATATCGATCGTAGCAGCTCTTCGTTATGTGCTGCTTGCTGTGTCCCGGCTTCTCTTCTGAGCACTTTCTGTATGTTTACTCACTCAATGCTCAGGAAGTCAATGTGAGGTAGGTAATGTTATCTTCATCTACAGATGAAGAAATGGGAACTGAGAGATTTTAGTAATCTGCCAAAGGTCGTGTCATGGTGCAGAGGTATCTGTGAGACTTCCAATTGTGTTCTTTTTCAAGATTGTTTTGGCTACTAAAGGCCCCATGTCAATTTTATGTTAAGTTTTTCTATTTCAAAAACTGACACTGGTGATTTTGATGAGAATTGTACTGCATCTGTAGGTTGCTTAGGGCAATATTGAAATCCTAATAATATTAAATCTTCTAATGCATAAATTTAAGATGTCTTTCTATTTATTAGTATCTTTTTAAGGTTCTCTCAGCAATTCTTTCACTTCCCCCATAAAGCTTAGAAGGTTGAATTGATGGATTGAATTGAATAGATAAATTATGACAGATGTTCATTTTTCTGATGACCTGGGTCATCCTTCTTTGGACACATCTCAGTGTCCCAGTACTGTTAAAAATGTGTTTCCTGGGTGGGACACAAAGTTCTTCATGAATCTCAGCCATCTGGATGGCAAGAGTCACCACTTTTTATTTACCAGACAGTCTGCTTCTGTTCATTTGGCTTAGAGTTGTGTAAGGGTTTTTCTGGGGACAGATGTGTCTACTCTACAGTTGACTCATACTGGACTTAAGATCAGCAAATGTGCCCAATGATGTTTAAATGTGTTTATTGCCATCATTTCCATAAAATTATAAATGGGAGAGATTATTGAAAAATATGAAAAGGTTGAAAAGAAATCGATTATTACTTGTCATAGTTACTTTTTCATCACTGTCATGTAACATCTGCAACTTTAGGGAGGAAAGATTTATTTTAGCTCACAGTTTCAGAAGGTCACAGTACATTAATGGATGGGCAGCTGGGAAATGGTGGAATCACATGGTGGCCAGGCCTGGGGCCAGAGCTGAAGCCGGAAACAGAGATCTCCACAGCACGGCAGAAGACCCAAGTCTCAGAGGAAGGGAAGAACCGGCAAGTGCCCCTCCAGGTCAAGCCCCAAGCATCCCTTGCAGGCAGGCCCCACTTCCCAACAGTACACAGTGTCCGTAGGTACATGAGGATTCTGAGGAACACCCCAGATTCAAACAACAATGTTACTCTATCTGGTGTTTAGTTCTGTCTTCTGGTGTTAAATTATTTTTAAAGTTTAGATCACATATTTCATGACAGACTTTTAACACTGTATTTCATAATGAGAATACATAACATAATAGAAATGCAAATACCACTTAGGTGTGCATTTTGCCTTAATATTCTGAATGCCGTGTAGCTATTTTGCTGATGTTGAACATTTCATTGGCTGTCATAAATAATGCCATGATGAACGTCTTGGTATGTGACTCCTTTTTAACGTCTCTGAACTTGCGTTGGACATCACAATACACCACATTGTACTCTCTCCTGATACTCAACTTGTTCTTGTTTGATTTTACTTGATTCTTTCATTCTTATCAAAATCTCCGTGAGCCTCTAGTTTTTGTTCTAATTGGATTAAACATTCTGCTCAGATTTGGGCCAATATAAGTAGGCGTTATATCTTCACTTGAGCCTTTACCGAAAGTATTGACAAAGAAAAAGCCACGGATAAATCCTTCCATTGGGACTTTCGCTGTTGATACTATGTAGAGGAAGGAAACTTATTCTTTACAACCTCCACCACCCCTTCTCCCTCCTCCTATCTTCCTCGCCCATTCTCTTCCCTACCCTCTCCTGCTCCTTCATCTGGCAGCGAAGACTAAGAATAGGGAAGTAGGAGATGAACTCACAATCAACTTCTGTACTATTACATTCTTAACGTTTAGAAATCAATATTAAAAGAAGTCATATCACATATGAGTAAGTCCAACCAAAGCTGAGGTCCTGGATGATAAGGTGTCACATTTAGCTCTATGAATTGTATTTTTGTTGTGTTGTTGTTTAGGAGTCAGAGTCTTGCTGTGTTGCACAGGCTGGGCTTAAATCCTGGGCCCAAGAGAGCCTCTTGCTCCCGAGTGCCTACAGGCACATGGTAAGTACCAGTAGCTAGCTGAAAGTCAATCTTCCCCTCATCCCAACTTCTGGACTGGAGACTGAACCCAGAGTGTTTACACTGGCTACATCCCAGTTCATTTATTATTTTTGATTTTTAAGACAGAGTCTCACTAAGTAATTAGTTGCTAAATTTTCCAAGTTGGAGTCGAACTTGGAATCATCCTGCACCTGCTTCACAGAGTGCTGGGTCTGGTTTAGAGATAAGCCATTAATCAAAATGGATTTATCTTAAACAATTTTCAAATCTAGTAACATTACTCTCTGCATATTCTTTTTTTATTCATGATTGTCTTGGCCAGATGTTGGCAAACTATAATCTACAAGATAAAAGTTGCCCCCTGCCTGTCTTTGGAAGCAAAGTGTTGAGTGGAACACAGCCGTGGCCATTGGTCTATCTAATGTTCACGATTACTTTTGTGTTATGGTACAGAACTGAGTAGTTTATAACTAATATTTTGTGTTATGGTACAGAACTGAGTAGTTATAACTAATATTTTGTGTTATGGTACAGAACTGAGTAGTTGTAACTAATATTTTTTATCTGGCCCTTTATACAAAAAGTGTCCCAACCTCTAATCTGAGCTATTCTTGGTGCTTGGTGTATTGCTGTCTTTTACATTAAAAAAAATGACCCAAAGAGCAAAATAAGAGAGAAAAGATAGGAACAAAGGAGGAAGACTTCTCAGAGATGGGAAGGGGACCTGAGATGGGGGGAGAAGGAACAAGGTGGGAATGGGAAAAATGAATGTGTATCACAAAAGTATACAAATAAAGAAGGTATAAGAAGTAAAACTCTTGCTTGGATTTTAATTGTCACTGCACTGAGTCTTTAGAACAATACTAAGCTTATGATATTATGTCTTTTTATGCATGAAAATAGTATTTCTTTCCAATTATTTACATCTTTAATTTGTATCCACGTTTTATGTTTTTAGTGTAGATCTTATGCGTCTTTTAACAGACCAATGCTTAGCTCTCTAACATTGTTGATCCTATCATGTTATTTTAAAACTTCTTATTTTGAAATAATTTCTGCCAAAGAAATATTGCAACATTAACACAAAGATTTTCTTGTACATTCATTCAGATTCCTTTAATGTTATTATTTTATCACATTTGCTTTCTCATCTTGCCTGACATTCGTTATTAGTAAATGGCATTTTTAAAATCTTATTTTAAAATATTGCTAATTACACAGAAAAAATTGATGTTTCATATTGACCTTGTAGCTAGTGACTTTGCTAAATTCACTTGTTAATTCAGCAATGGATTATTTGGCTTTTCTACATGTTTACTTATGCCGTCTTAAAAAATGATGGTTTTATAGCTTTATTTCCAACTTTCTTTTATTACTTATTTTTGACTTGTTGCACTGACTAGGGCCTTAGTAAAAATATTAAATAGATGTGCTGATGATAGTAGACATTTTTATTTGTTCTCAAACTCAAAAGAAAATATCCAACATTTCCCTCCACATTGAATGCTAGCAATAAGTATTTCATTGACATTACAACAAAATACATCAGCAAACTACCTCCCAAATATCCATCAAATAAATTTGCATTGTAGTGAAAACAACCAAATTACTGTTATATTCAGCAATCAATATGGTGTGTCTCATAGATATAGCTTTAGAAAGTCAGAATCAGAGTAGCATGAGGTTCAAGAACAGACAAAGTACATCAGAAGTTGGTTTCTGAGGTAGGAGATCAGTCACGGAGGGCACTAGGAGTCCTCTGGGGATCCTGACGTGGATAATGTCTTATCTTCTGAGTGGTGGTGCAGAGGTCTATGTATATATGTGCGTAAAATTCAATGAGCAGGGCCTGGGCACATAGAGCTCGGTAGCCTGGTGCTTGCCTGACATGCACAGGGCCTGGGTTCATGACCTTGGAATGTACACAGGCATACACATGCACACACACACACACACACACACACACACACACACACACACACAACTGAGCGATATACATACAACTAATATACTTTAATAAAAATATTTAGAGTTATACTGTAGTCAAAATTTTCAAATTCTATGTGGTTCCCATAAAACTGCAGCATTCCCCTCAGCAGCAGTGGCCCGTGCCAGATGGCTCGCCTTCCTCCACTTACCTAGGGATTCTCACGAGAGATTCGTCTGACGTCTCTTCCGAAGCCCAGTCACTAGCTATCCTTATAGTGCTTCTCAAGATTTTTTTTTTTCCTCTTTGCCCAGACCCTGAATAATGATTCTAATAGCTGCTGGGGGTACCTGTCTACACAGTCTGAGTATAACTAATTCATGCTGGACATATTTTTAAAAAGAAAAAAAGGCTGATCCACAAACAGCTTATTCTTGGAGTACCTACAAGTGCCTGGATCTCGAAGATTATCTGGTAATGATCAGGCTAGAAAGCTTCCAGGGTAGGGCACTAGGCTCTTTCATCATGAGTATTCCTACCTGCCCTAATGACATCACAGACTCGGGCAAAGCTCCACCCTCACCACAATCCACGTACTTTAGTAAATTTCCTTTCTTGAGCCAATTTAAGTTTGGCGCCTGCTATTTGAAAATGAGGACATCACACAGAAAGGAAACGACCAGGTAGTAAGCACTTGCTATGTGTAATGCAAGCATGCTAGTGTTCTTTATGTCTTCCTGAGATACTTTTATGCACAAAAGATCACAGTATGTAGGCGTATCATAGACACGCATGCTTTTCTTCATTGACACGTGAGCCTTAACCAAGTGAAATAGAGGCTACTCTGCCAATTAATTCATAGATGAGGAGACTAAGGTTCTACGGAAGTAAATGCCCTGCCTGCCCTATCTGGGGGGAAATAGATTTGAATTCTGATTTTGCCTCACTGCTTAGAGAGTTCTATACTTTATGGCTTGAAGATGTCTTCTTTGATGGTGATTGGCAAGAAAATAGATGCTGAATAGTTCTGCATTCTTCTCGTCATGCCTGTGTATAAGACTGCCTAGCATCCCTTGAGCGACTATCCACGCAGCTCTAAAGCTCTTCTAGGTGCCTATTGTATGCCACCAAAAGGAAATTGATTGACATTCAAATGGCTTGGGAAGTGCTCCCCCAGCCAGAGTCAAAGGTGCATTAGCACTTTAAATGTTCTGATGTAGCCTGCAGCTAATAATCTGCTTAATTTCACATAACCCAGAGTTGCCTACATTTGCTGGACACACAAGCCCATTTTGGAGGAAGAATTATTAAAATTTTGATGAGGTACTAAGTATTCATTGGTACAGAGTTTGAAAATATTGTCATACTAGATAAGAGTGATACAGATTAGAGTCTCAGCGACTCCATCGTTCAACCCTGATGGAGTCTGTTTATCTGTTTGCCTTAAAGTCACCACCTTCCAGATACTGTAGAACTCAGGTAAGATGCAAGAAACTTACGAGCTCTCCTTCTGTGTCAAAATGGCTTATACTCCATATCTCAGCACACTTACTTCTTACTGTAACACTATGTCATGGTTTGATCTGGAATGTCCCCCAAAAGCCTCATGTATTTGAATGCTATAAAATGCCTATAGAACCATTTGCTATTAAGAGATGCGGCCTGATGGGAAGTGTGGATTACAGGCATATGGTGAATTGGGGCACGTAGTAGATTATGATCATGTGGCACATTAGTGGGAGCATGGCCTGGAATGGGCAGATCATGGGGCTTGGCTTGGAAGAGAGGGACAGGAGCTAGAAGGGTACAAGCCAGTTTTGCCCCTGCTCCCTCACTTGGCTTCCTGTCTGCCATGCTGTGGGCAGCTCTCTGGCCTCTGCTGTGTGCTTCTCCATTGCCAGCCACCCACAAATGGACTGTGACCTTCTGACATGCGAGCTAAAATAAACCTTTCCTCTTAGTTTGTGGATGTCAGGTAATCTGAATGAAAGCAACAAAAAGTAACCAAAACATACTCGGTGTGTAGATTTCCCATTGCACATGAGCATGATGAAGCTTCTCAGAGTCTCACAGTCTCTAAGGAGAAAAGCCAGGATTTGACTGCAACCATCCTGGGTCTCCTCAAGCCCTCCCACTGCCCTTCCCTGCCTCTCAGCTCTCTGTGCTCTGATGGCCACCTGAGGCCCTTTCGTGGCCATTAATTAGGTTCCAAGCTCTGGTCCCTTCCAGACTTCAGTCTTCTTGCTTCGGCCTTGGCAACTTTAGCCTATAGAGTATAGTTTCTGAAATTCTACATGGTGCTGGAGAAGCTCCTGGAAATTCAACTTCGGCATTCTACAGCACTTCCACCCAGGGTGTGGGCATGACTTCACGACTACATGTTCTTACTGCAGGCTGTAGATGGGGCAATGAAAGCAATTGGCGCAGTGAGCAGGCCTGGCCTGATGCCCAGGCATCATGCTGTACCCAGCGGAAGGTCCACTAGAGCCTGGGCTTGCTTCTTGCTTCGAGCACTTTTCAGCTCTGAACTGGCTTCTACAGAACCAGTGTCCACCTAATAGTCCTGTAGCCTCCTTCCTTCCTTCCCTCGTATCTTTTCTTCCTTCTTTCCTCCCTCAACTTTTAATTTTTAATAGATAAATTTTATGGATGGTTTAAAAAAAACAAACAGTATCATGAAGTATAAAATAAAAGTTAACTACTATTTGCAGACAGGCAGAGTGGTGCATGCCAGTGACAGCAGCTATTCAGGAGGCTGAGGTGGGAGGATTCCAAATTGGAGATTAGTCTGGGCAATTGACATGAGATCATCTCAAAATAAAATCAAAAAAGGGCTGGGTGCAGCTTGGTGCTAGAGAGCTTGCTTAGCAGATCGGATGCAAAGCCTTGGGTTCAGTGCACAGTTTTGTAAAACAACACAAAACAAAGCCACAATTACAACCTGGATTCTCTCTCATGCCAACTTCCCTTCCTCCAGCCAATCAGCGGCTAGTGTCCTTTAACTCTTTCTGAGACATTTTGATGCATAAAAGTACACAGTGTACAAATGTAGCATACATACACGTTTTTGCAAATTCTAAGATATACCTTGTTTTTAAAACTTGAAAATCTACTTTGGGTACTACATCTCAGTTCACAAAGACTGGTTCTTTGCAACATCTCTACCAATTTATTTAGCATGGTCTATATCATGAGGTCTCTTCTGGCCACATGGCATCCTCTGGGTTAGCAGGCCTTACAGGCTTACATGCATGGGTAGGTATGCATGCACCTAGGAGCCTGCACACAAACCTTCACACATCAACATCCCCAAAGTTGAGTGTCAGCTTGGATCCCTCACCATCTCAGGCAAAGCAGGAGGTTTGACGAGAATGAGGAATCCCAAGGCTGGAGGGAGGATGTTGCCTGAGCTCCTCTCTGGATGACAGAGCGTCCGTGCACAGCCTCATTTCTCACGCTGAGTGCTAGGCCCAGACTTGGATGACATTGCTCCATAATCTCCTTGCTTTTAGAGTTTGAACTGAGAAGTCTGCAGTTATCCTGATGGGCTTATCTTTGTAGGTCACCTTCTGTTTTTCTCTTACTGCTTTTAGTATTTTCTCTTTGTGCTGGGTTTCTAGAATTTTAATTACGATGTGTCATGGTGAGGATCTCTTCTGATCAAAGTTGTTTGGTGTTCTGTATGCCTGCAATAGTTCCATGTTCATTGCTTTTCTTAGATTTGGGAAATTTTCTTTGATAATTTCATTAAACATGTCCTTTTAGCCTTTTGTTTTGTCCTCAGTCTTCTCCTGGATTCCCATA
Organism: Ctenodactylus gundi; assembly: GCA_004027205.1. Classification (NCBI taxonomy): domain Eukaryota; kingdom Metazoa; phylum Chordata; class Mammalia; order Rodentia; family Ctenodactylidae; genus Ctenodactylus; species Ctenodactylus gundi. Next base: position 580,001 of record PVKB01000668.1, read on the forward strand.
ATTCTGAGGTTGTTTCTCCTTGCATCATCTATCAGCCGTTGTCATGATTTGCTTTCTTTATTTACTTTGTTCTTCATGGCCTGTATGTTGCAGCTCGGTCACTTTATTTTCTAGGTCTGACATTCTATTCTGAAGTTGTTTAAAATGGTTGCTTATTATTTCCTGTGTGTTTTTCATTTCCTGAATATCTGCATTCAATTTTTCTATATCTCTTTTGTGTTCTTCTCTAATTCCACCTTTTGCCTTCATTATCTTCTGGTATATTTCTTCTTTGGTTTCCTCTAGTTGCTTTTCAAGGCTTGATTTTTGCTTAGCTCTGTGTTGGTGTAGCTCTTCTGCTGTCCGTTTTATTTCCTGCTTTAATTCCTGTTTTAATTCCCTGAATTTCTGGGCCCAGAAGTTGCCATCATTTTTAGCATTTTCATCTTTAGTATTCCTGGTATCATCTTCTGGGGTGTCAGTTCTTTTTGTAGGAAATTTGTAACCTTGTTTCCCCATTTCTTCTTTGGTCTCCTCTAATTGCTCTTCAAGGCTTGCTTTTTGCTTAGCTAAGTGTTGGTGTAGCTCTTGCGCTGTCTGTTTTATTTCCTGCTTTGCTTCCTGCTTTAATTCACTGACTATCTGGGCCCAGAAGTTACCATCATTTTTGCCCTTTTCTTGGGTTCTGCAATTTCGGTATCCCTGGTATCATCTTCTGGGGTGTCAGATCTTTTTGTATGAGATTTGTTACCACGTTTCCCAATGGTTCTGCTACCTCTGGCTGTCTCTGGTGCGCAGGAAAGAAGATGGCTCCTGCTGACGTCACTGCCTGAGACAGCTGCTGAGCCCTGTTTCTGATCTGGGATGTTGGGGCCATTCCTAGGGGCAGTGCATGCTGCGTTTGTACTACACACACCCGTGGGTTGGTGCTTCTGAGGCTGGGGCCATCCACTGCCCAACAATTCCCACTTCTCCGGATCTGCGCTTAACTCAGGCTGAGGTTCTGGCCTCCAGAGCTTGTCTGTGGTCTGTGGGTGCCGGCAGCTAGGGGCCGCGCTGAGTCGGCTGCTTCTGTCCTCCTCTTCCGATGTGACTTCAGGATTTCTGACCCGCCCACAACCTCCTCTCCATTGTTGTTGTTTGCTCCATCTTCTCCCAGCTCCGTCCTCTCCCAGCTCCATCAGATGTTCAGGTCCCCAAGACCTTTCCTCCGTCCTCAGCTGCCTGCGGCTCCAGCCATTTGCAGCCGGCTCCGGCGGCTTCTTGGGCAGCAGGGATTATTTTTTTTTTCTCTGCTTTCGATGATCCTTCGGAATTACTAGCCTCCTGCTGGCTGCCTTTCAGTTTGGGGGGATGGTCCTCTCTTTCCTAGCTACACCAAACATGCTTTTTCTAACTAAATTCTTGACTTTTTAAGTGAGTCAGTAAGGAGACATTGTGCAGGACTGTTACTCAGCCACCATCTTGACCGGAAGTCCTAACCCTCTTTCTTGAGATAGGGTCTCACTTTGTAGTCCACGCTAGTTCTGAACTCACTCTGTAATCCTGACCGGACTCCAACTCTTGGCAATCCTTCTGCCTCAACCTCCTGAGAGCTAGGATTGAAGGCGTGTGCCACCAAGCCCAGCTTGAGATCCTGTTACTACTCCATAGACGTAAAGGCCCTTTTAATCATAAATTGAAATCTATCTAGGCTTTCTGTTTCACAGATTGAAAACCACTTGCTGTGAGGCCACGTGTCCACCTACTCTCTGTTTACCTTTACCCAGACTGGGTGATGCTTGCCTGTGAACTATACTATTGTAGAGACTGTTCACTTCTAGGACAGCTGTGACATTCCCCCTTGTGAAATTTGCAGATTGTCTGCCTGCCTATAATCCTGGAGGTGGATACGATTACACCCTGCCTGTTAGTGTTGACTATGACCCCTATCTGTCTGCTTTGTGGCTTCAATCAACTTTTATGTTAGTTTTGGGTCCACTTTCAGTGATCTTTGTAAATGATTCACTGCCTTAAGTGCTTTTTTTTTTTTTTACCATTGTGCCTTTTATTTTTCCTCAATAAATATGGGTACAGACTTCTGCTGGTGGGGAGGGTGCTGGATGGCCAACTCACCCCTTTCTTCAGGGAGTGAACCTGTGTAGTCACCTGTATATCTCTGAGTCTTTGAGACTTAGAAATTTGGTCTTTGCCCTTTGTCCCAATATACGATATGGTGATATCTCATTGTGAATTTTAATTTGCTTTTTCCTGCTATCTAATTATGATAAACAGCTTATCAAATGCTTTTTGGACAACTGACTATTCTCTTTTTTAATGTAAAATGTTTCTACTTTTTGTTAAAAGTTGATTTTTTTCTTGACTCACAGATGTTCGATACATATAGATTAGATATAAACTTTTGTTAGATATAAGTATGCCAATAATCTCTTTGAGCCTTTTCACTTTTTAAATAACATTTTTGATGAAGTTTTTAATTTTAATGAGGTTCAACTTAATGATCTTTTCTTTTATGGTGAGTGATTTTTATGTTCTGTTTAAAAAAATCTTTGCCTGCTCCAAGGTCATAAAGATATTGTCATTTAAAAAAAAAAAGCCCAAAGCTCTCTTGTTTTACCTTTTATATCTAGGTCTGTGATCCATTTTAAATTGACATTTGTGTTTGATGTTTGTGTTTCGTTATATTTCGTATGAAAATCCATTTTCTCCAGTATTATTTAAGTAAAAGACCCCCCATATTCTCCTGAATTTTTATAACAGGAGAAGTACAATTAATGGAGCTCTAGTCTTTTTGTTTTGTTTTGTTTTATTGTTGCTGGGGATTGAACTCAGAGCTTTGTGCACCCACTGAATGATGTCCCCGGCACAGGAGCTCAAGTTTACAGAAGGATTTTGGACACATGCTGTGTGTTCAAAGCTGGGGAACATCTTTAGATTGCCAACCCCAGGAGGAAAGGAAAGAAAGAGGAGTCCAGATCCCCTGGGCTAGAACAGCATAGAATGACCAACTCCAAGGTGCTGGTGCATCTGAACACAGGGCATTGGCCATTCCCATCTGTGGAATTCCCTGACTCCCAGGCGTCTCTGTGAAGGATGTAACTCTATACCAAAATTTTCAGCTGTTGCTGGAAAAATGAGTATTTCCAAGAAACTGCCTGAAAAAAAAGTGAGCCCAGCTTTGCATGTTCAGATGTTTTCATTTCTTCTCATGTTTTCCGGGCCGCTTTTCAGCCTCTGAAGGAAAACAGAGTCTAAAGCCAAGAAAGACTTAAGCCAGCTGTTACTGGTGGCAGCAGTAACTGGGGAAAGCCCTGTATATTTTGAAATTCAGATCCGTTTATTTTTACCCATGAAAAAGAAAGAGTGCCCAGTTCTGGGTCTGTAGACATCAGACTGAGGAGTAATACTTTCCAGACAGACATCTCTGTCCAGTTCTTTCCTGGACTTCACCCCAGGTCCTTTTCTCTATGTGAGTCCTGTCAGCATTCTTCTATGTGCATGGGGACAAGAAATCCACTCCTGACCACTTGAGAAATCCAAGAAATCCACTTGACACACTGCGGATGGGGCAGGAGCAATGTTTGTAGTTTCTCCCCACATGTGGAGCTTATACTTGCCTGGTAAGCACTGAGCAAGAGAGGCGGGATGGGTTAGCAATGCTGGCCTTTTGAATTGGTGCTAAAGGAGTATTTCATTCCCAGCTTATGCCTGAGCACTGCAGGTATATAGGATAGCTTCCCCAGGGATAAGGTGTCTTTGGATTACTGGGCTCTTGGAGTCCATTGTCCTGGGAAGATAATAGAGACTGCAATTAGCAAATGATTTAATCATGCATTCATCTAAAATATTTATTAGGGCAGGTGCAATCCTAGGCCAGAGCCTAGCATATAGCAATGAGCAAAGTAGACAAAAATTTCTGCTCTCGCAGGGCTTTCATTCTAGTAGGAAGAAACAGAAAATTGACAAACAAATAAGTAAATACAAAGAATGGGATGTTAAACTCCAAGAGAGATGAGCAGAACAGAGCAAGGGGCTTCCAGTCGAGATGGCAGCCAAGTAACAGAGCTGCACAGTATCTCCTCATGGACCCAATTAAAAGGTTGAGAATATAGTCAAAAAAACACCCATTCCGTGTAGCTAGGACAGGGAGGAGCACCCCGACAATTGAAAGGAGGCCAAGAGAAGATCAGAAATTCTGAAGGAACATTGGCAGCATAGGAAAAACCCAGCACCCTAGGAAACTGCCCCAGGCCAGCTGCAGATGCTGGGAGCTAAAGGCATCTGCAGACAGAGGAAAGCTGTGTGGAGCCCGAAACATCTGACTGAGCTGGGAGAGGAAGCAGTGGCCCAACAACTGACAGGAGGCCACAGGAAGGTCAGAAATCCTGGAGACATAGCAGAAGTGAAGAAAAACAGCAGCTGACTGGGCATGACCCTGAGCTGCTGGCACCCACAGACCACAGACTAAGTAAAGCCTGGAGGCCAGAACCTCAGATTGAGGTAGGTGCTGATCTGGGAGAAGTGAGAATTGTCAGCAGCTGGCAGCCCCAGCCTCTGAAAAACGAGCCTGCAGGTAGTGCATACTGCAAACACAACGTGAGCTCCCCCTAGAAAAGGCCTCCTGGAGCCCAGATCAGAAGAAAGAAGCAGTGCTCGGCAGCCATAACAAGCAATGATGTAAGCAGGAGCCATTGAAAAAAAAAGAGCCTGAGACTGAACTGATTAAAGTAAAAGAAAGCTCAGAAGAGCACACTAGGACTTTGGGAGTCACTCTTAAACAGTGCCTAGGAAGAAACCGTCTTGAGAGATAGTTGCAGAGCAGAGAAACAGGCCACCGACCTCCTGAGTGGTTCGATGTAGTGGGAATATCTCCAAGGGTAGAGAGCTCCACCTTTGGGGGAGGGAAGACAGGACAAGTGGGAGAACTTTGCTGAGGGGGTCAGGGGTGATCAAGATACTCAGAGGCCATCAGACTGTTAGGTCTGCCCTCACTGCCTACTCCCAGCATGGAACTCAGAGGAACTGCAGATCCCCTACGTACCATCATAGTTGTTCAAAGAAACCTCTCAGCTAAACCTTTAAAGTGAAGCCCCTCAATAACAGAAACATGGGAAGGAGACAGGGCAACAGGACACTCATAGAGATGCCTAAGATCTCAGAAACTGATATCATGGGCCCTGAAATAGTGGAATTCATATGGAAGGAAGTCAAAAAGCAAATACACAAGTTGAACAACCAGTTAAAACAAGATATTCTCAAAGAAATTCAAGTCTTGATCAGATGGCTTAAAGAACAACTTACTAATCAAATAGTGGTCCTAATGGAGACAAAGCTCACTGAGCATATTGAAGCCACAAATAAAAAATTGGCTGAGGTAAGTAAGGAAATGCAAAATATGAAGGAATATTTTGATAGAGAAGTGGAAAATATGAAAAGAAATCTAGATGAAATTCAGGACATAAAAATATATGTCAAAGCAGGGGAAGAGGACTTGAATATTGTGAGGACAAAATTTCAGACATCGTAGACAAGGTTGAGGAAACAAATGCTATGTATAATTAGGCACGACTCCAAAACTAGAAATGAGCAAAGTAGATATATACACCAGCTAGTTGATGATTCAAAGAGAACCAGTCTCAGAATTATGGGTGTGAGAGAAAGAGCAGAAGACAGCATTGAAGTTGTAAAAAGTTTATTCACTGTAAAAAATATATTCACTGAAATAGCGCAAAAATTTCCCTAATCTAGAAAAAGAAACTAATTTTCAAGTACAAGAAACTTATAGAACACCGAATAACCTTAACCAACAATGAGCTTCACCATGACACATCATAATTAAAACCTCACAAATAAAACATAAAGAGATGATATTAAAAGCAGCAAGAGAAAAACAGGCATTATTCTACCACCACAAGTCCATTCGAATTACTGCAGATTTCTCAAGGCAAACTTTAAAGGCTAGGGAGCCTGGAGCAAGATCTTTCAAGCTTTAAAAGACAGCAAATATCAACCCAGGTTGATGTATACAGCAAAATTATCCCAGAAAATTAAAGGACAAGTAAAAAATTTTCATGACCAAGAATCCCTTATGAAATTTGCGACGAATAGCCTAGCATTGCAGAACATACTTGAAGGAATCTTTGAGAGAGACAGAGAGACAAGCAGCACCAATAAAAAAAAAGGACTGGTATTTGAATCATTTGATTGGTATTCTTCTAAAGCAGTACCAAATGTCTCATAAAATCTGTGAATCTTCTTCCATAATAATGTTTTAACTAGTACATAAATTTGCAAAGCATAATAATTATATTCAACATAGGGAACTGGTATGAAATCTTTAAAAATATGCATGCATGAAGTTAGGGATGGATGGTGTATTAGTTTGGGTTCTTTCAGATTTACAGATTTTTATAACAAAAAGATCCTATTAGGAAGGCTTACAAATCTGAGGATAGAGACAGTCCAAGATGGCTGCTCAGCCGTGAAGTAGATCTCCCATTGGGACTGCAGGACAGCCGGTGAGATGAGAGTCTGCTGTAGATCTCAAGTGAAGACTGGAGCCCGAAGACTGGCGACTGAAGAGCAGCGACTTCAGGCAGACAGGCTCAAGTCGAGACTGGAGCGAATCTGTGCTAAAGATCTGCGGTGTATAACAAGTTGGCATTCATAGACAATTGCGAAGGTGAGAGCTTTGGCAGAGAAGCGAGCCATAACAATTCTCCCTCTTCCTTCCTTTTATACCCTTGGGGTTCCAGTTGACCCTCCCACATCTGCGTGGGTGCTCTTCCCTCACTGGCCAGCCCACAAATCACTCACCCTCTAATCCAGGCTGGTTCTCAATTCCCAATCTAGGTGTGGTTCCCAGACCCTAATCCAGGTGTGGTTCTTGATCCCCTCAAGTTGACATAATCTCTTCAACGGTCACAGATAGGTAGGTAAAATGATAAACCAAAGCTGGCAAAATGTGAGCAATTGGTTAAATGTGAGTAAATAATTTATGAAAGTTAAAAAAAAATTCTGAAATACCTAAGCATGCCACTCTATCTATGGCTTTAAGTGTAGCATATTTATGTGATGTAGATTTTAGTTCATTTAATGTAGCAATTTGATATAGACTTAAGCTCATTGAATGTAGCCATTCACTCATTTGGTCTTGGATATAAGTTTGTCCTAAGAAAACTGATTGATGCAAAGACAACCTGAAGGTCTTTTGAATGTACAAAACATTTACCTTCCAATACTCAGCTAAGGAATATTAAAATTAGCTTCTTCTTCTTTCTCACATTTTCCAGCCTTATAAATTTCATTGTTATAGTTTTTTTCTTATGTAGACTGATGGGTGAATCCACATTAAAGAATCTCAACAAAGAAATAGTAAGATAGAGAAAAAAGAACTTTTGGCAAATCATCCCAATAAAGGGCTCTGCTGGACCCAGAGAAGAAGCATCCAAATATGGCCACTGCAGGGGTGGGAAACTGAACTAATAAGTGGTGAGTTGAGTGTAAAGTGAATCAGACGCAGAAGATTAAATATACTAAATATCTCATGGTTTCTCTGATTTGGGAAACCCAGAACAGACATTCTATAGAACCAAATGAGCGTGATAGTGGTAGTAATGGGGGGTTAACATTATATATATAAATGGTGGGGGAAACAAAGAACAGAGCAAGGGGGATTGGAAAGCCTGGAGGAGGAGCAGGGCAGTGGTTGGAAGTCAGAGTACGGGGTTGACCTCTAGGAGGAAGTGACATGATAAAGGCGAGGAAGATTTGAAAGAGAAAACAAGGCATGGGATCTCTGGAGGGAAAGTTGTTCACAATGCGTCAGTCTGCAGAGGCCTTAGGGCTTGGGCTCACCCTGAGATTAGGCAAATTCTAAATCCAAAAGTTCGAAAACTTCTTTCATTCACTCATGCTTTCTCTTTTCTGTCCTTCTGCACACATTACTAACTACCTGCCATAGACCAGCTACCCTCATCCCCTGCAGTTCTCCTCATTAAGAAACAAGGACAGAGCTCCCCAAGCTCCTTAAACAGGAACAGGACATCTTCAGCAGTGTCCCTGATGTGGCAGGACAGATGGGACTTTAGTGACTGATTAAGTCTCTCTAATATTAGAACCTCAGAACGAAATTAAATTGTAATATGTTCACTCAAACTATTTTTATTTCATCCCAACCAGGCTCTGCCTCGCAACATCCTTTGATGGGCATTTTAATTAAACCATAAAGGGCCCTTTGTCTTCTGAGAAGGCAGGTTGAAACCTACATGCCCTCCCCCTGCCTCTTACCCTGACAGCTGAGGAATGTGCCTTGTTCTAAGCCAGCTCCGGACGTAGCCTGCACCTTAATCCCCTCTCCTAGGCTCACGGGTATCATCCCAGTAGAGGTGGGAAAGCGACACATGAGAGGAGTGGTGATAGCTCCTGGCACTTTGTCTAAAACAACCTGCCTCAAATCCCATGTTTGCGTGCACGTGCACAGGTGTGTGTGAATGCTGTGCTCTGGCCTCTTGCGAACACCTTGGTATCATGCTTTAGGTTTATTATTATTATTGAAACTGGGTCTCGCTCTGTAGCCCAGGCTGGTCCTGAACTCACTTTTGTAGCCCAGGCTGGCCTCAAACTTAGACAAGCCTGCCTCAGCTTCCACAGTGCAAGATTACGAGTGTGCACCATGATGCCAAGTTTACGTGGTGCCGGGGAATTGAACTCAGGGCCCTGAGCTTGCTAGGCAAGCACTTTAACCACTGAGCTAGTCCTCCAGCCCCGCTTCAGGTTTATGACTTCTCGGACATGACAGACCAGAACTATCTGTGCTGTGCTGTGAGTGTCTTACCTGGGGACTGGTCCTTTGTCCACTTGTCCATGTCTTTATTCCTTCTACAGCCACTCGTGCACTTTCATTTTCTTGTCCCATAGTCCTACTATGCAATGTTAACGCAACCAGCCTTAAATTCCTGATCTTATCCTACCAGCACACCAGCTCCTGTCTTCCCTATCTTGGTAAGGAGCACCTCGATAGCAGGCAGAAACCTGGGAGTCACCTCTGACACCTCTGTCCCGTGTCCACCCATCAGCAAATCCTACTGGTTTCATCACTAAAAGTTTCAGTCCTACATTTGCCTGTCATCACCTTGGTACCTTGGGCCAGCTGGTTAACCAATCTGTGCCTTCCTTTATAATAATAAATGCTGGAGACAGCATTATCACACTTCAGAAGATTTTTTTTTTCTTGAGGCAGGGTCTCTCTCTGTATTTCAGGCTGGTCCCGAGCTCACTTTATATAGTCCAGACTGGCCTCAGACTCATAGCTATCTTCCTGCCTCTGCCTCCTGAATGCTGAGACTGCAGGAGTATGCTATCACACAAAGTCAGCTATGGTGCTGAGATGTCAAATCCACAGCTTAGCAATAATAGATAAGCACTCCCCTCAGAAGATCGTTTTGAGGATACAAAAGTTAATAGAACAGGCCTTCAGCGTTGTTTAAGAACTAAGATCTTCATGTGAACCACAGGAGATGGTGGTCCAGGTGCATTCTCATCCTACAGCCGGACGGGAGTCTGTGGTGACCAGAAATATTATTGAGCCTTTAATGTAACATGTTTAAATATGAATGCATGAAATATGACATTAAAATATAACGGTAATGCCTCTGACCAAGAATTATTATCTAGAATATGAAACATTCTCAAAGAAAACCCTCCAAAATAAATGACTCCATTAGGAAATGGGTAACTGAAATGATAAGAAACTTCTCAGAAGAGGAAGTAAAAGGGCCAATAAATGAAAAAGTGTCCAGTATCCTTAGCTATCAGGGGACTGCAAATCAGAACAATGCCGAGGTCCAGTCTCACTCCTATGAGAATGGCTTACATTAAGAACTTAGAAAACAGCTGCTAGTGAGGCTGTCGAAAAGAAGAAATGCTTCTACATTGTTGGTGGGACTGCAGTCTTGTTTACCTGTTATGGGAAGCATTGTGGAGATGCCTTGGAAAGCTGAGAATAGAAATCCCATGTGACCCAGGTACAGCTCCACCAGGCATTTTCCCAAAAGAACACAGGTCTTCGTATCATAGAGACACACGCACATCCATGTTTATAGCAGCACAACTCATGATAACTAAATCCTGGAAACAACCTACTGCCCATCCACAGAGGAATGGAAAAAGTATGTGCAATGAAATATTATGCAACCATAAAGAAAGATAAATACAAAGCATTTGAAAGAAAACAAGACCACCTCAAATCAATAATGCCCAGTGAAATGGACCAGACACAAGAGATTGAGTATTGATTGGTGTCTCTCATATGAGGTTGCCATGAATACATGCACAGAAAGATCCTAGCATAAAGAAGAGGGAAGAAGGAGGGGTGACACAGTGCCAGGAAAGGGAAGAGACGCTGAGAATGGGATGTGTCGGGGAGGACAGGTTAAGAGGAAGGGGAAAATGTTCAAACAGGATATACACAAGCATAAATTCCCAAGGTGTATGTTATTAGCATGTTATTGAATCTGTAGTTCGTACATACTCAAGTAGAAAATTTTTCTGGGAAAAAAAGATATACAGATGGCAAATTAACACCTGAAAATATGTCCCAGAGCATTAGTCCCTAGCGAAATGCAAAACTACAATTAGGCACCACCACACACCCTGCAGAAGGGCTAAACAAACAACACCCCAACAATACCGAGTGACATGGGACCACCATGCTGGCAAACGGCTTGGCAGCTTCTCATGTACTTGCCATACGACCTAATAGCCCCAGTCCCAGGTACCTAACCTGGAGGATGAAGCTTACGTCTACACAAAAATCTGAACATGAACCTTGAGAAACTCTCCTTTTATTAATAATTGCCCCAAGCTGGGCGTGGTGGCACACACCTGTAATCCTAGTACTGGGGAGGCTGAGGCAAGAGGATTGCCATGAGTCCAAGGCCAGCCTGGGCTATATAGTGAGTTTCAGACCAGCCTGGGCTATAAAAAAAAATGGCCCCAACTGACAGTTACTCAAATACTTCAACCAAGTTTTATGCATAAAGTGGATTAACTGTCAACAATAAAACAATGAATCACCAACACCTGACAACATAGGTGACTCTCAAAGACGTTAGGTTGGGTCGGAGGAGTTAGTCTCCAATGCTACAGGCTGTGATTCCATTTATGTAACAATTTAGTAAAGACAAAAATGTAAGGATGGACAGTGTATCAGTGGTTATACCTCCAGAGGTTAGGGCTGGGGACAGGGTGTGCTACCGAGGGACATGAGATGGGGAGGTGATATTACCAGAGGGAGAAGTGAAGGAACTGTCCTGTAACACGAGTGTGGTGGTGGCTGCTTGAAGCCCACCGACCTTCCAACTCATAGAATTACACCAGAAGAAGAGTCAATGCTCGTAAAGACAAAGGCAGTTCCTGTTCAGGCCTTCACCCTCCCTGGGACCTCCAGCCCCAAGTGCAGAGCTGCGAGCTGCAACAGGCAAAGTGCATCCAGACGTTCAGCAGACCCAGGGAATGAAGGACAGGGTGGGCCCGGGGCCTCTCACTTCTGCTTTCAGCCTGGTAAGTAGGTAGTGCCATGTGACCTCCTGAGAGAGATCTGAACCCCCACCTCCCTGTGAGAAAACCCAACTTTCCATCTTCCATATGTTTGCCGCAAGATCACAAAGCTGGCTGTTTGCTAAAGGCGTTATAAAGCTCTGAACAGTTGACTGATTTTTCCAGTGGGAATTTCAGCAAAGGTCTCTCTTTCCTCAGAAGCCTCACGGATTTGTTCTCTGGGTGCTTTCCAGTGTCAAATCTTATCATGGCCTACACTCTTTTCTTTCCGCAATCCCAGAAAGTTGTTTGCTTTTAATTTATCAAGAGCCTGGAGACTTCCTCAATAAAGCAATAGCACCTGTGTTAGGCTCTGTTTGGGAGCTGATGAAACGTGAGCCCCTTCCGTCTGAGGGTTCACTGTGAAAAACATTCTAGGCAATGAGGAAGCCAGACCTGTGACCTAGAGTCATGCACCTGCAGGTGGGGACCCTAAAGACAGTACCGTTCAGTACCCTAGCTTTTTCTACCCTGCTTGGTTGGAGCATCCTACGCACCTTCTCAGCCCTGTCCAAACTTGCTGCAGCCTGCCCTCTGCACCCCATCCATGCTGGCATCTATGCATCCCTGACTAGTGCCCTATGGCTCCTGTCCTCTCTACTCTCTTTGGGGGTCAGGGTCACGGCTCCTGACCTCTCTATTCTCTTTGAACCATCAACCTCACTATTAACCAAAACTCTTCTGTCTGCTTCTACTCAAATTCCTGGAGGCAGAGTGTCCACCAAGCCACTTCTGAAGCCACTGGCTGCCCCAGGGTGACAAGCCCACCTTTTTGTCTAATCAACTGAAGAGGTCTTGTGATACCTGGAAGGGATATTGTGGTGAAGAAGAAGCAAGCTGGGATAGAGTGGATATGCTGATCCTTCTAGAAGGAAGTCCAAGCAGGAGTTAAGTATGAGAGGAGAAACAGAGCATCTGCCACTAGGCACAGAACAGGGAGCTGGAACCAAGTTTCAGTCCCAAAGCTGCTTAAAACTCTGCATGCTTTCTCCACTTCCGCTGATTCCCCGCCTGTTTCCATTTTTTTCCCTCCTTGTAAAATGAGGGGTGTATTTCCCCCTCACCTCCTCTTCATCTGGGTCTATGACATCACCTGAGCCTACACTGCAGGCTATAAGAAATGTCACCATGGTCCCCACGTCACAGAGAGGAGTCCAGCGTTTCCCCTGGCTCTACAACTGCCCTGGGCCTTGCTAAGCGGTGACAACCTTAGCCCAGGTTCTCTATAAACCAGGTGATCGGTTCTCGGCCCAACCTGAACCACAGGCAGAGCCAGAAAAACTGCTGCCTTCCTGCTCCCCGCCAGTTTGTTTGACTCTTCACTCTCTCCCGTGTGACCTTTAAACTGCCCAACTAACAAATGTTTTAGGTGCGCTAGACTCCTACTACCTTAAATCAGGGACAATAAATACAGATTATTAGCCATCTGCGTGGGGCTGATGGACTACTTTTTCCTACTGAGCCTTAAAATGCAGAACCTGAAAAAAAAAAATCCTTCTTGCTCCAAGAGTCTGAGTAACCAGCACTGGTCTAGGAAGTTGGCATGACAGATAAGGCCGTTTGTCATCCTGTCTTGGCGCCTGGATATCCCTTCTGTGAGGTTTGCACCACCCAGACGCTGCCTGTCACCCCATTACCATTCAGGGGTCTAATGAGGGGGCTTAGCGCTCCCAGATTTTCACAGATATGTTCAATGGGGTGAGGGACTCCTAAGGAAAGAGACTGGAGAAGGCCATTCCTGTCCTTGGAGCACATGCCACGTGCCAGGTGCTGTGCTCACAGCCTGCGTGGGTCCCGCTCTTGTCAGAGCTTGGGCTCAGGGACTGACAGCTGCTTCCACGTGTCCATCCACCCATTCATTGGCTTGCTGTTCATTCATTCATAAGAAGTCCATTGACCACTTCGTACCCACTAAGAAGCTGTGATGATAATAATAGCAGTAATGACAACAATAACAAAGGCACGTGTCACAAAATAGTAAGTGTTGGCCAGGATGCGAAATCATGGGAGCTCCCCCACCTGGTGGGCCGGTTACAGAGTTATGCAACCACTTTGGATAACACTCTGTAAATTTCTCAAAAAAAAAAAAAAAAAAGTTGGCTATAAAGTTTCTCTAGGACCCAGAAATTTTACTCCTAGGGGTATACCCCAAAGAATTGAAAGTGTATGTTCACAAGCAACCTCTACTCAAATGTTCACAGCAGCATCATTAATGAAGAGCTAAGAAGTAGAAACAAGCAAATGTAAGCGAAGCGTGGTACATCCATCCAAGGGAGTGCCAGCCGGTGGACAAAGAGCAGAGTCCTTAAGCATGCCCTAAAGGAGATGAACCTGGAAACAAACTAGACCCCAAGCCAGATCAAGGTCCACAGATGAATTTTCCTTTGAGTCTTGCCCCTAGTCTGGCTCACCATGACCCTTGCTCTTATCTTGATCCCACCTTTGGCCTACTGCCTCCATTACTGACAAGATACCCTTCCCCTCCTTTCTCCCATTTCCCTCCCTTTGGGAACCACGCCCTTACCTCTGATTCAAGAGAGGACAACTCCAATCTGCCAGTCTTCCTAGCCTTTTGATGCCCTCATTCACTTAGTTTCCATTGTTTTCAAGCAACCAACCCTCCGGCCCTAACTGCATCACTTCAACCAGGTTCCCAGGCCCACCCTGCCACCAATGCTGGCAGCATTGGGGAGAGGCAGAGCCAGGTGGGCGATGGCTCCCCTGTGTGTCTCCAGGACCGATCTGGGTGGATTGAGGCCAACACTCAGAGAATGGGCATAAAATAAAGGCAGGACCAGTAGGAACATGAGACGCTGCCTTCTCTCAACCTCTTGCTGTTAAAAATGTGTCCAGAGGCCTCTCTCCTTTGGGGAAGGTGGCCCACGGGAGACAGTCATGTTTCTGACACATAATTTTCAGTGCTAAATGCCTTTTTGCTTATAAAGCTAACATATGTCCACATGGAAAATACAGAGAGGAATAAAAAGGAAAATCACTATTGTTCACAATTTCACTGCTCTTTAGTATTTTGGCCATTTTCTCCTAGCTTCTCTTGTGCTTCAATTTTATGCAATAAGGATGTTTTTGTATTATTGGCTGATACTTCTCTGTCAGCATCATGAATGTTATGCCTTGCCAGAACAAATTATTAATATACTTTTAACTACATGATGTTCACCGTAAAGCCCGACCCACGTGCCTGTCTTCAGGTGTTCTTGACACTTATGAACAGTGACACACTGAACACATTTTTTGTGAACACCTTTATGCACAAAATGGCGAGGTGGTGGAGTAGAGATGCCAGGTATTGATGCTTTCTGTTTTTTGGGGGGTGCTGTCACTGGAAAGGGGTCTCTCCCAAGAGCATCAGAAGTAAGCCATGGGTATGGCATGTAGTGGAGGTAGGAGGACTCAGAAAGCTCAGGTATCCAAGAAAAAAGGGCTTAAGTGAGGAGAAGGAGGCCCAGAGGACTCCCGGTCCACCCAATAATGCACAGCCACTCAGGAAGGCCATAGAAAAGGTGCTTAGTTGAAAGAGGCATTTAGAACTTCTTAGATGAGCATACAACATCCTCAGAGGCTGAAGTTGGGGAAGAAGGTGACCCAGCACATCTTTTTTCCCCATTGGGCCTAATCCTCATGCATCCCTAGGGCAGAGAGCTTTTTTAGAACTAAGAAAGGCTGGTCAGTCCAGAGTCAGCACTGGGAAGTTGACTCAAGCCATGACACTGGAGTTGGTGAGTGACTAGCCCAGGGCTCTCCCCGCAGTTGGCATCATTTACTTGTTCTTATTTCCTGCACTCTCCTGCGGGCAGAGCCCCTGTAGCCAGTTTTGGTAGTTGGCTCACAGCTCACCCTTGGTGGCTGCCTGCCCCTGCCTTGTGTCATTTTCCATTCCCTACCAATGTCCCTTGCACCACCCAGATATACTATTCACACCTGAATTCTTGCCCCGGGAGCCGTCACAACTTAACACCAGCCCAGATGCAATTCTAGTTATTACCCTTCAGTTTTGAGGGGCAGGCATTTGTGAGGTTCCACAGAAATACAGGCAAGCAAACACGCTCTGAGGAGAGTCAATAAGAAATTGATCCCTTGAGGAAAACTCCTGGCTAGAACCCCAGTGTTAGGTGCTGGTCAGGTCAGTCTTTTGCCTACTGAATCACACACCAAGGTCTCAGCAGGGCTCAACTGCCTCCTGCATCATGGACCTGTCTACCCCAGGGTAATTGCCTGGGCATTTCCAGCAAAAGTTCCTCTGCTTCAGTCATCTCAGAGTATTCAAGGTGGTATGAATCTCAGAGATTTTGGCTCCCTGCTGCCGGAATTTGTGTGACTCATGCCCTCCAGTGGTGAACTGACAAATGACGTGGCCCGCTGGACACCCAAGGGAGTCAGTTGACCGGAGATGAAAGGCTCCCTAACACCTCCTCTTGTTAGTGCCTGCCTTTGACAAGCAAGTAGAGCGAAGCCGAGATAGGACCTGTGACCTGCCACCGTCACTCACACCAGTGCAGAGACGTGTTCTCTAGCATGCTTTCCTTTTCATCCATCGTCATAATTTTTGATACATGTGCATATATTCCCTCAAGTATTCTTCTTAAATTGAATTTTCTTTAAAACCTGAACACCATACTTCTAAAATAATCATTTTCCATTGGTGAAAAATCAGTCAATTCCCACAAACATCAAGAACTATCTCAGCTATTAAAATTAAAAAATTATTCTACCTTATACCCCGCATCCACTCTTGATGACCTTAAGTATGCTGATGATGCTTTGAGGAAACCTGTCATTTGAGTGAAAAGAGGCCCAAGTTCACCCTGAGATGGACCTTGCACTTAATATCATTGAGAGGACATCTGCTGGCTGCCTACCATGCATAAGGGCTGCCGTCAGGCGGTATCTAAGGGGAAAGATACACGAGTCACCGTCCGAAAGAGCAGTGATACGGGGGGCCATCACCGAGGTACAGGTGACGAGGAGGCCAGAACACTCATGAGATGGCCAAAGAAATTTCCTGGAAAGAGGGGAAAGGCCTAGATGAACATGAGAGAGGGTGGGGGCTCTTTGGGGCCCGAAGAAAGAGCAAGCCAAGACAGCCATTGGCCGTGCAGCATGGCCTGTTGTGAGAGTGAGGAATAAGGTATTCTCTGGCCCCAGTTTTCCCATCTGCCCAGTATCTGGCCCTTTGTAGGCATGGTCTCATTTTATCTTCAGGGAGATCCTATAAAGAAGCCCTTATGGCTCCATTTTGCAGTCAGAGAAACTGAGGCTGGGGATGGGATTAAGGGATCTGGCTGGGCTGGGACTGGGGTGCAGTCTAGTCTGGAATCTCAGCCCACCTGCACAGGGTGAGGACGGTGGGCACAGTTGCTGCAGACATTGCAGAAATGCTGTCACTCGGAAGCTGGCCCAGCATAGTCACCTGTGACCTCAGGATACCACGCCCAGCCCAAGCTGGCACTGCTCGGAAATCTTCCCAGCTGGCCCAATGGCATGTGGCATGATCTTCCCGCAAGCCCCTAACTCTTTGACCCTCTGCTTTATAAAATTCCCTTTGGGGTACCCAGTGCCAGTGATGATGATCAGGAGTTTTCTGGATGAGGGCAGAAAGTGCCTTAAGCTGAGAGAGAAAGAATCTCATTTAGGAGAACAAATTTTTACGATCTGACTCATTTAGCAGCATTGATGAAAGTGGAGCTTTTCCCCCTCCTGAGATGCCCTAGTCTGTCTTGTCTTGTCTTGTCTTGTCTTGTCTTGTCTGTCTGTCTTTCTTTCTTTCTTTCTTTCTTTCTTTCTTTCTTTCTTTCTTTCTTTCTTTCTTTCTTTCTTTCTGAGACCAGTTCTCACTCTGTCTTCTGGGCTGATTCTGAGTTCACTATGTAGCCCAGACTGGCCTCGAACTCACAGCAATCCTCCTGCCTCAGCCTCCTAAGTGCTAGAGTTACAGGCATGTGCCACCACACCCAGCTTCCTCGCCCTTGTGTTAACCTTTCTGTTCATCGTATGTCCCTGTCACGTGAAGGATTCCAGCCTCTTGAGCGTATGTCTTTGAAGACCACTTGTCCCTAGTAATGTGAACAGCCAGCCAGCATTTATTGGGCTACTGGAGTCAGCACAGCACCCTCAGGGGGAGGACCAAGGACAGTGCCCTGGCTTTGGAGCTGGGAGATTTGGATCTGTGGATTCCAGAGCCAATGGACCCCCCACCTACCTGACGACTTCTCAGGAAGCTGGGAATGCTACCATGCACAATAGTAAGTGCACAAATACTCCATTTAATCAATGTTTGAGGATTATATGTGTCACGGGGATGTGGCACCTGGTAGGTGCTAAAGGTCAGAGCTGTCCCATGCCATGCGTTTATGGGGTGTCTGTGAGGGAAGACTTCACATGATGCAGGATAAGGGGACCACCCCAAAAATATGGCCTTGTCCTTACTCCCCTAGTGTGCACAGTAGTAACGGGAAGCAAAGTCAGAGTCCATGCCTCCCTAAGTTCCACAAGGGCGGGGGGACTGCCTGTCATGCCTATTCCAGCATTCCCACAGATCCAAACCTCTCAGCTCCAACATCGGAGTACTGTTCTCCTGAGTGCCTTGTCCCTGAAGGCCATGTGGGTTCCAGTCTCTTACCTGGTTGACTCAGGCAAGTCTCTTTACCTCTCTGGGCTACAAATTCCTCCTCTGAAAATGAAAGGTGAAAGGAATTCCTTAAAGAGCTGAAGAGAAGACTCTATGGGGGCTTCTGCAAGGCTGGGGCACAAGGACTCTCTTGCCTGTACTTCTCCTCCAGCTGGTACCAGATGATGACACCAAGAAGGGAACATTCAGCCCTTGGTGAACACATCTCTTGCCTTGGTCTCAGCTTCCCACATCTCCTCCTTCCTCTAGGGTGTGTCTCCTGCAGTAAAACAGGTGCTCAAGGCAGGAGGCCATGGGATATCCGTCCTAGGTCTCTGTCCTGGGTCAAGCTTCAGCTTTGCCACCTACAAGCCAAGCGACATCAGACTGTTTGCCCAAACTGACTGTCCCTCAGTTTTCTAATTTGTAAAGATCAGATAACAATAGTACTTACTGCATGGCGTGGGTAGTAGATCAACTAGAAAGTAAATGAAGGCCCAGATCCTGACCGTATTCATTAAGAAAGTGCTCAGTACACGGTGCTTGCAATTTTTCTTGTCATTGAGAATTACTACTAGAGGAGGGGTGGGGAAGACCCAGGAAAGGCAGCGAGATGTGGTGTTTGGAGCCAGGCTGTCTTGAGGGCTTGTCCTGGTTCTGTCCTTCGGAGGACATCTGGGGCTTGGGAGAGAAGAAAAAAGAGAACTCCAGCTGGTACTCTAAGGGTTTTAGCTCTGCACAAGTGTGTGATCTTGGGCAAGTCTTTTCACTTTTCTAAGTTTCAATTTCCCCATCTACGGAATGGAGCTAGTAATAACAGCCACCTCAAAAGATTATTGTGGGAATTAAGCAGTGGAGACAATTAAGTGCCTTGCTCAATAAACCTTAGCTCTGATGGCAGTTTTGCAGAAAGTCACAAAACCCCACTGGCCAGCTGGAGCTCAACCTTCTTCACAGCCTGGACAAGGAACTGATGGAATTTACTAGGTGGATAGTCAGGTCTGGATGACCAGGATGAGAGAACAGGCTAGTTGTCATCGGTGTGGTACCCGAGACACGCTGGTAGTAGAAGAAGGAAGCATTTCTCCAGGGCAGCCTCAGCGCCTTCATCACTGCTCATGAGGGGCCATCTGTCCCCACCTGCCTTTCAAGGTGCTCTTTGATTCCTTCCCAGAAGAATCCACCTGCTGCATCCATCATCAGGTGAGGCCCGGGAATGCTGCTTGTTTGGATGAACAGCCCCAGGAGGCTGCAGGAAAGAAACTCATGACAACCTTGAGCTGGGGCCAGCTGAAGGGTCTGGGAGAAGGCGATGGCTGACCATTGCTTGTCCCAGCTCAAAAGCCATCTGCTCTGTAGCCACGGTCACTGAATCTCTATGTCATCACAAACCTTATTGGCTTTTTTCTCCCCTCCTCTTACTATTCAACAATTAAGGGACTATTGGAAGAGAGGAGATGATTATACAACATTCTGAGCATAGTGAGCCCTCTGTCTCCACAGATTCCTCATCTGTGGACTCAACCAATTGAAATATCAAAGTTTTTAAAATATGTCTGCACTGAATATGTACAGACTTTTCCTTTGTTGTTATTCCCTAAACAATATGCAATATACAATTATTTTCATAGCATTTATACTGAATTGGTGGAGCAGGGAAGGTAAAGGGTTATTCTGTAGCCCACAGCAGAGACCCAGAGGTCCTGTCTGGTGGCCTTTTGCTCCACAGCTCAAAGCACTTTCTCCTACTGCAATGCTTGTTTTTAAATCATTGTTACATTTCATCATGGGAAAACTCCAGCTCAGAGAAGAAAGTTAGCTTTTCTGAGGTCGTGGTAGGTTGGGGGTAAAGCTGACATTAGGATCTAGCACCTGGACCGGAGGAACAGCACAGGGGTTAAAGCACTTACCTTGCAAGCACAAGGCCCTAAATTGGATTCCCCAGCACCACAGAAAGCTGGATGTGGTGGTGCACACCTATACTCCCAGTGCTTGGGAGGCTGAAGCAGGCAGATTGATCTGAGTCTAAGGCTAGCCTCGGCTGCATCATTGAGTTCAGAACAAGCCCAGTCTACAGGGCGAGACCCGGTCTCAAGAAAATAAAATGAAACAAACAAAACCAATCTAGCACCTTTCAGGCTTGATTCTAGCCAAGTCCTCAAATCTCGGGGCTCAAGTGAGACAATCATTGCTAACTTGAATCCTGTCACAGCCCCCAAAGCACAGCAGTCAATGACTGTTGGGTTGGAGTATTCTGAGGTAAAGTGGCTGTCCGGAAGCCCAGGCATCACACATCACTCAGTCATCCAGCTGTCACCACCGTGGTTTTCATGCCTGTCCGGAGGGTGAAGAACCAAAGAAAGCAGTGGACACACGTGCCAAGGGGCAGGTACGCCAGGCACTTCTGGTGGTAGGGTGTTGCTCAAGGGAGTAATGATCCTTACCAAAGCAAATTACCAGCAAGATAATGATAAGATAAGCCACAGGGACACCAGCGGGGGCTGGATGTGGGAGAAGGCCTCTTCGTTCGGGAGGGGCACATCCAAAAGGGGTAGCCTGAGCACCAGCCTCTGGCCAAGGCAACTCACATCCCAAGGGTCTACTGCCTAGATACCCAAAGCCCTACTGTCATAACATTTGGAACTGAACATTGTGGCACGTGCCTGTGATCCCAGCACGCGGAGAGGCTGAGGCAGGAGGATTGCAAACTTGAATCCAGGTTGGGCTCCTTAGCCAGTGAATAAGACTCCGTCTCTAAAAACAAAACAAACAAAAACAGATCTGGGGATATAGCTTCAATCCTCGAGACCATAAAAGAGTTTGGCAAATGAAATAATGGAATAGCTACATTTTCTGAAGGAAATTCAACCAGGTATTCTGACGCTAAAGAAGTATGGTTATAGCTAAGTCTACAGACGGCAAACAATACGAGTAATGAGGCGATTGCACACATTGTTGCAGGTGTAGCCAGGCTGTGTGGGAACACCAGCAGAGATCAGAAGTAACAGTGAGACGATCTCCGATCTCCTAATCATTCCTCAAAACGCTGCCTCAGTATCCTCTCCTCTGGGCACTTGCCCTGTGTAACGCAGATCCAGCTACTTCAGCCCTGTGTCGCCCCCTTGGCTGCAGACATACCTCTGTACTAGAATGATCCCTTTCCTTTTCTGGCTTTGCGCTCCCTGAGGCGAGGACTCAAAGTCTCCCCCTACTGTTGTCGCCCCAGACTCGGCTGTCTGAAACCTGAAAGGCTGTGATATGTTGAAACTCATTCCAGTCTTTCCTATTTTTCCAGATATTCTGGAGAGAAAAAAAAACATGCATATGTTTATGATTCATAATTTGTTTACCTCAACAAACTTAATACACTGTAATAATGAATTTAATTTGGGAAACGAGTGGATGGCAGCTGGGCTGTGTTAGGATGGTGAGATTCGCAGCAATTTTTCCCTTCTATTTCTCAACATTCCCCATTTTACTTTGATAATGGAAAACTCCATATGATTTGGAATGCCCTATTTGAAGTGGTGTAGGATATGCCATTGAAAGAAATTATAATTTCCCGTATAAGAAATTATAATTCCCATTAAGAAGAAAGAAATCTCCCCAATATATTATAGAATAGAATTCCACCCGCCACCTGCCCAATCTCCCCGACACCCAAGAGGCCCCTCTGCCCCCAAGGCCTTTCTTCCCCGCTTTCCAAAATCCTCAAACTGAATGTCTCAGGGGCCTGTCTGGAGTGCTGGCCTCATTTGGCAGCCTCAGCCTTCAGAAAACCCAGCCTTTTCTAACATGTTCTGTGTGGTCACCATCTCCCTGCTTCCTAGACTCTTGCTGGAAACTGGAAGTGAAAGGATGGAACGTAACAGAAAGTAACCGAGAGCTCCTTGCTAAGGAAAGAAATTCCTGGATGCTGAAAGCAAGGGAATGTGGCTTGGCCAAATCAAGGTCACGCCCTTGATGATCCCTGTGGAGAGACCATCCTGCTGCCACCTTAAACCTGGGACCAGGAAGAGGTGGATTTCCTGAGATGCCCCATGCAGAGTGATGCAATATGGGGTCACAGGCCAGGAGTCCCTGTCATAAATTGGCTAGCTGCTTATACACCCAGGTGGGGACACTCCCTTTGGAAACAAATAAAAACGCTTTATGCAAAAACTTCTTTCTAGATGGCACAGAGTAGGTATAAATACCTCCTGGCAGCTGCTGTGATCATAACTCTGCAGTGAGTTGAAGACTGAGGTTTCGGCCTCAGCGGTCTCATCACTGATTTCAAACTTTCCGGCCACCTTAGTGAGGGGATTGGGCACTCACTCGTGGTTCTACAGACCTGAAGTGCCCAAGGCCAAGGCTGGACCTCTGTTGCTCATTTTCCCCTGGCAGAGCCCTATAGCCAGCTCTGGTGTGAGTTGCCGTCACCTCTGAGAAAGCTGCTGTTCTGGGTTTTTCTTCTTCCTGAAGACAGAAAGTACCTTCTGCCTACAGATAGAAGCTGACGAGAGGTCTAGGTAAGGAACTACTCAGTGGTGACATTTGCCTGTCGTGCCTGAGATCCTGGGTCCCAACCTCAGCACCCTAAAACACAGCAAGACAACAAAACCCCATGACATTTGGCTATTTGGACTGGGCATCTCACTCAGATTTTTTTTTCTGCAGATATTTGCTTTATTCTGAAAACCTTAGAATAAGGACTATCTGTGAAGAATTTATATTGTATATAGGTTATTGTATCCAATTCTTTTTTCTCTTTTTTTGAGACAGGGTCTTGCTTAGCCCCCACTGGTTCTGAACTCGTCGTACAGCCTAGATTGGCCTCAAACTCAGGGCAACCCTACTGCCTCAGCCTGCTGAGTGTTGAGATTACAGACACACACCACTGTGACCAGCTCATGTGGTGCTGGGGAATTGAATCTAGGGCCTTGTCCTAGGTAGGCTGCTATTCCTGCAGCCCCTTATTCAATTCTTATAACGTGTAATTTTTCATCTCAAAATTCTCATGAGGTAGATATTTTTTCTCCCATTAAAACAAGGAAATAAGTGCCCGTTAAAGTACTTGGTCCAGGTCTAGCAACTAATGGAGCTGAGGCTGGAGCCCAGATAGGCAGGCTTGAGGCTTGGACGTGGGCCTCGCCCGTGCTGATGGCCAGCGATGGCTTGCCCTGGGAGAAGCTGTGCTGGAGAAGCTCAGGCCAGGCCTGAAGCTGAAATTCAGGTCTCCACCCCTCCTCTTTTCCAAGGAGGTGATGATTTCAAATACAGAAAGTTGAATGCATTTTTTTCACATCCTAGGAAACTTATTTCCCTCTTGGCTAGCAAAAGAAGAAGCAGGTGATACTGTTGCCTTAGAATAGATGGCAATTGCCAAACCTTGGAGGTGGCTAGCACTTGAGCACTTCCCTAGAAACAGGTATGCTATGACTGTAGCTAATTACAGCTGCTGGCTCCTGCCATGCAGGGTCAGGTAAGGACGCCCATGTGTGATGTGTTATAGCCACTGTCCAGCTTCTGCCCACCTTACCATGGTTGGGCCTCTCCCAGGTCATTTAAGCCAGCAGGTCCACTAAGGAGGCTCCTGGGCCATCAAGTCTGTCATTGACTATTGGGGCTCCTTCTGATTATGCGGCTTTGTAAGATTGAAGTCTGTGTTTGCAAGTTCCCAGACCCATCCCCAGACAGGAGCCACTAGGCAAGGCACCATGGAGCAGGGCGCGGGACGCTGCTCAGCCTGTCCTGCTATTCAGTGAGCTGGCCACCACGGGGAAGTCCTGATTCTGTCACCCGCCTTGCCTCACAGTCTTGTGCCACTTCCGCAGCCCCACGGTGATCAACATCTGAGTTCAAATCCACATAAGAGATCTGCTTTGCAAAGCCACAGTGATGGCCTGTCCCTGGAAGTTTCTGCTCAGGGCCAAATCCCACCAGTACGACCTGACAGAGGAAAAGGACATCAACAACAACGTGGCAAAAGCTGTCCACACCACCTCCAGGTAGGCTTTCCCTGTGTCCTCTCCTGCTGGCCTCCTCTTGGCTCCCATCCCCTCGTGTCCCGGCCTCAGGAGTCTTTCTTGGCTCTTGGCCTCATCCCTGAGGTTGGACCTCAGATCCGCTTCTTGGGGGGGGGGGGCCTGTGGGAGCTCAATGCAGCCACTATTGACAAGGCACCTCCCTGTGCCCGACACTGTGTGAAGAAGGAGAGGATGGAGCACAGGGCTGACCCTGAGGGAGCCTGAAGTCTGAAGGAAGAGTATGTGAGGGTGGGAGGACCCACACCTGGAGGTCAGAACTGGGAGGCATCCTGATGGATGTCTGAGCTGATTCACCAGGGTGTGGGCCTCACCACTTGCCATATACATATACATACATATTTATGTATGTATGTATATATTTGGGTTTTTTTGAAGTGAGGTCTTGCTCTGTAGTCCAGGCTGGTCCTGAACTCACTATGTAGTCCATGCTGGCCTCAAACTCACAGCAATCCTCCTGCCTCAGCCTCCCAGGTGCTGGGATTTCTGGATTTTATGGTGCTGGGGAGTTAAATCCTGGGCTTTGAGCTTGTTAGCAAGCCTTCTAACCTCCGCGCTATTCCTCCAGCCCTTTGTTAAATACTTTGACGGTTATCAGAATGTTAGACAAATGATAACCAAGCCCTGTGCTGGCTGTGCCATAGAAGCTGGCCCCGTGACATCACTCACCAGTTGAGTGACTTAGGGCAGCTGAGCTTCTCTGAGCCTCAGCTGGGCTCATTGGCAGCATAAGGTCCCACCTCTCAGTGTGTTAGAGATACACAGGGTGTGTGGGAAGCAGGGGAAATGGATCTGCACGCAGCGGGTGCTGGGTGAGCAGTAAGATTTGGTGTTGTTTATCGAACTAGGACCATGAGGGGGACTCTGCATGCACTGCTTTCGGGGCCCTACCTTGCGAATGACTCCAGGTTTGCATACGCCTCCCCTGCCCCATGCCTGGGCCTTAGAAACAGGCCAGGTAGAGCACAGAACTGAGATTAGTAAGCTAACTGGTCAGTGGACAGGGTTCTGAGCACGAGAGGAGCGCAGCGCCTTGGCCTGGGGGTGAGCCTTGCTCCTTTTGAAAGAGAAGTCAATCTTCAGTGACATGACATGCAGAACCAAACCAGGGCCCCAGTCTGTCCAGGGCCACCATATAGTCATGCAGCCCCCAAGGAGTCTTTTCCGGGGACTATAGTAGACAGGGCATCCCACGGAGGTGGGCCGCTCGCCAGCCCTGTGGGCTTAGTCCCAGGCAGCAAAAGCAGCCCAGTCAAGAGCCACAGGTTTGGGGAGAAGCAAGTGATTTTTGCCCCTTCGTAGTGCTGTGGCCTTGGCAAGTCCCCCAGCCTCTGAGGATTGTCTGTCCTGTCACCTGAGGGGCCGGGTAGTAATGCTACTTCCTGGAATGGTGATAAGGATTTGAAGAGATTTCACACGTAAACTCCTAACACAGTGCTGGGCACGGAGCAAGTGCTGCAGAAATGTGTCAGCGGCAGCGGCCCACATCGTGCTGTCATTGGCAGCTGGGATGGGCTGGCACGAAGTGTAGCCGAGTGCCCTGTCAGGGCATCATGGAAAGTAGTGGGCTGTGCAGAGCTGCAAGCGTGCGTGGGCGTGGAGAGACACTGGCGTGGCAGTGCGGGAAGGGGGCCAGGAGCAAGAGGCACCCAACCCACAGCTTCCCAGATCCTGCACACACACCTTCCTCCCCTGGCCTTCTCCTCCCAGAAGCCTCCCAGCACGCCCCAGCCCTCAGCCCTTATCCTTCCCTCTGACAGCACTGCTACTTAATGCTGAGAACTCGCTGTGTCTTTGAATCACTCAGAAGGCCCCAGCTCGGAGCCCAGGCTGAGGCAAATCCCCGAGCCGCAGTGTGCTGTGAGGCCCACCAGCCAATTTGACCATCTATTTTTCTCGATCTCTTCTTTATTCTGGGGTGGGCCGGAGGAAAGACTCAAATCAGACATCAGAGGCAATAGAGAAATGGGCATGCATTAATT
Organism: Ctenodactylus gundi; assembly: GCA_004027205.1. Taxonomy (NCBI): domain Eukaryota; kingdom Metazoa; phylum Chordata; class Mammalia; order Rodentia; family Ctenodactylidae; genus Ctenodactylus; species Ctenodactylus gundi. Next base: position 606,211 of record PVKB01000668.1, read on the forward strand.
CATTTTACCCTCCCGACAATTCATGAGGAAGGAGCCTCTACTAGCTTTTATTTAAGAGATGAGGACACTGGAGCCCAGAATGTTGAAGTCATCTTTAGGATCTGATGGATAACAAAGGAAAGGGCCAGGATTAAAGGGCAGTCTGGCTTGTGGCCGCTACATTGGACTGCCCCATTTTGGAGCCTGGGCACGTTCTATCCCATGCACAATCACACGCCTAGGCTTACTTGCTCAGCACTGCACAGAGAATTAAGATGTCAAGAAAGCCCTTCTGTTTACCAGTGAATTGTCTGAGTCTCTCATTAATTGCATATCCCACTGCTAAAAGTAATAAATCACATTTATAGGGTTCTTAGCCCAGTGTCGATAAGGAGGCAGGGGCTGCGATTGTCCTCATTGTACAAGGTTGAATGGCCTTATTCAAGGTCAGGATCTAGGCAGTGGTAGAGCTACGGTTTAAACCAAGTCCAAAATCTACTCTCTACGAGGTCTCTCTGAAAGCCTACTAGGTGCTGGACAAGCAGGACAGAGAAAGAAGACCCAGCTCTTGCTGACAGGGAGGAAATGCGGACAATGACGTCTTCCTGTCTGATTTTGGGAAGAGTTCAGGAAGATGTTAAAGATCTTTATAAATCGTGTCAGGGGTGGGACTGGACAGAGAGGTGTGCAGGAGGCTGTGGGTGACTGTGGGGGCACTGGCTCAGTGACAGCCGACCTCCTCTGGAGACACCTCAGGGGACTGGCCCTGTGGCAATGGAGGGGCAGGTGGGCCATAGCGTTCTGGAGAAGGTGGCCCAGCTGGACTGCGTCCATTAGCGGGGGACCGTGCGGAGAGGATGTTGCTGAAGAGGAAGCCTCTCCCAAAGGGGATTTTAGCCTGAAAGCCATGGGAGCCAACTAACTTTATTTTTAAAGTCATTTGCAAATCTACTCAGGTCTGATAAGACCATATGCCCATTCTCTGATGAGTCTATAACTTGTGCGAATGAATGATTCCAAACTTAGAGCCACATATGCCTGTGTGGCGTGTTTAGAAACAAAGCAAGAGGTGAGACCATCTAGCTAAAGACGTGGAATTCAGAGCAAAGTTGAGCCCAGCATTGCTGCCTGGGTTGCCGGAGGGCTTGGGCGACTTAAGCTCTTCTGGAGCTTAAGTTTGGAATTTAACGTGCTAAAATACAGCCAGGAGGGTCCCCTGAAGGCTGCAGTGGCTCCAAGTACTGTTACTCTTAGTCACCTTGGCCAGCACACAAGGAGCAATTTACAAACAGAGCCTTAGGCCTCCCAGGTCGCAAAGACCCGAGGCCATGGGGCTGATGGGACATTCCCATATTTTCCACCAGAAGGCCCCCAGCCTTGTACTTTATTTAGTCTCCGTTCTGGAATCGCAAAGAATGTGCACAGAAGAAATAATACGATCATATGCCCTGGAGTCAGCTCTGGGGGAGGGGAAGAGGGGACAGGCGACAGTTCATCCGTGTCCTGGCAAAGACCCTTAACTTCCTGAGTTCCAGTTTTCTAAATGAAGTGGGCATGCCGACACAGAATTGCTTTTCAGACTGGAATTAATAAGGGCCCGAGGAAGTAGCACACAGGGAGGTTCGCTGTGTAGACGGTAAAGCGCTGCTCGACGGGACTTCTTGTGAGGATTCGTGTTATTGAGTAGGGAATAAACAAACCGAGGCCAAACATCCTGCCCCCGCCTCTCTCAGCCCAGGGACAGTCTGGTGGCGTCCAGACTTCCTTGCGGAGACCCCTCGCCTCCACCCCACCGGCCGGGATCACAGGGGCGGCCTCGGAGGGCAGTCCCGAGTCGCAAGGCCATCCCGGCCACGCGGCCCGCCCCGCCTGGGGGCGGGGGCTCAGGGTCCGGTACGAAAGGGGCGGCCCAGGTGGCTCTGGAAGCGCCAGGGCGCGTCGGGGCCATGCGCGAGGGGGTGAGCGCCGCGTGCGAGGCCGCCCGGCCGCGCCTCTGCCGATTCCTGCGCAGGATCCTCCGGCAGAAGCCCGCGCACCGGCCCTGCCCAGCCAGGTACGGCGCCGGGGGAGGCGGGCGACCGCGATCGCGGGTGGGGACCGTGCCGCCTGCGCCGCCAGGGAGGGAGGGAGGGAGGGAGGGAGGGAGGGTGGCGTGCTCCCTCCGGGGCCCCACGCGCCGGCGCCCAGCGCTCGCATCTCAGGAGCCACCCACAACCCGGAGGAGCCCCACGCCCCCAGACATCCGCGCTTCCACGCTTGGGAGCTTTTCTGATTTTTCAACCGTGGGACTCTTAAGCTCTTTAGATCCCAGCCGGGATTCAGTTTACCCATAAAGTCCACTTCCAAGAGTGACACCCCGCCGCCCACATCCCTGGTGTAAGGAGAGGGGGCCTGGGGAGGACGCGAGCCTTAGGTGAATGGGGGACCTCGGCTCAGCCTGGCCAGCTGCAGACTACAGCTCAGTCCCCCGCCCCTCCCGCCCCGGGGTCCCGGCGGCAGACTCGTCCTGTCCCGCCGCTTTCGTTACCCTTGGGAATTTAATTTTATTTCGTTTTGTTCTGTGCGAGGACAAACTGTCTTGGGCCACATATAAAAGACACATAAAATAGTTTGTTTATATTATAAAAATTTTTACATTTTTTCATTATAACATTTAAATAATCAAGGGGGAGGGGAAGAAAAGGCGAGCTGCGGCTTGGAAACACCTGCTGGGGCTTCAGGGTGGCTCTGGGGTCTGTGCAACCCCTCCCAGCGCGGCCTTCCTTGGCTGGTACAGATGGGTACGGCTGTGGGTTCTGTCTAACTGCATGAACATTTGTCCACTTGGGACACAGGAGACAGTAACTTGGAGGCCAATCTCCAAAGCTTTCGTGTGCTCGCCTGGTATTTGGCCAGGGGATCTCTCAGCAGCCAGCCCAAAAAATCTGCTGAAGGGTGAGAAGGCAAGGCAAAGCTTTGGCTCTTCATTTTCCGTTTTGTTTTTTTTTAAATCCCAGGTATGAAAGGAATCCGTAGCCCTTGTAAAAAGTTGGAAGACACACAAAAAAAAAAGTATTAAGAAAAAAAGGGCCGTGTTCTTGTCGCTCCATGCTAGTCACTAGCCTAGCCACTGCCCCCCGCCCCACGGTTGGCACCAGACCACATGCACACTTCGAGGCATTGAAACTAGACATAATCAAAACGTCCAGCCTCGGGGGAGGCGGTAAAGCTAATTAGGACTCGTTTGCATAATGAATTTCCAGATGTCACTGTTTTCCACCATTATTGTCTGTATTGGGGTACGTTAGTGATGCACACCAAGAACGTTCAACTTGGGGGAGTCGGTGCGCGCACATGTCGCATTAGTCCTTCCCCGTGCCCATCCTGGCTTCCTGCTCTTCCCATCTCCGGGTCCCCGCCCCGCCCATCACGCCTTACCTATTTGTTTTGCTCTCTTTTCGTTACTTAGATTTTGAGTTTCTCATGGAAGAGAAGCCATGTCAGAGTTAACCTTCTGTGTACGATTTACTTCGCTGAGCATGGTGGTCCCAAGGTGACCCACTTCCCTAGATGACTCAAGTTTACCCCTCTTTACAGCACAGGTGTACCCCATAGCGTGTATATACCACATTTTAAAAACCATTCGTCTGCCGATGAGCCTACAGGCTGCTTCCAAGATTTTTCGCTATTTTTGGTTGTCCTGCTGTAAAACATGGGTGCATGTGCATTATTGTAATACGATGCCTTTAATTCTTTCAGAAAGATACCCAGCTGAGTCAAGTGGAATTTTTATTTTCATATTTTTGGAGGAATCCCTATATTGATTTCCATATTGATCACACTACGTTACAGTCCTAATAACAATGTAGAAGGGTTCCTTTTGCTCCACAACTTCACCAGCATTTGTTGTGGGAGTGTTTCTTTTGAGTTTTTTGTTTGTTTGTTTTGCTTTTTTGAGGTAGATTCTGACTATGTACTCCAGGCTAGTCCTGAACTCACTATGTTCAAAGTGACCTTGGACTCACAGCAATCCACCTGCTTCATCCTCTTGAGTGCTGGGATTACAGACATGTACCTCCATGCCTGGCTAATCTTTATGTGGTACTGGGAGGTCGAACCTAGGGCCTTGTGCACCCTAGGCAAGCAAGCCCTTTAACCACTGCGCTGTGCCCTCATCCCTTTTGGGTTCTTGACAATAGCCACTATTGCTAGAGGAAGATGGAATCTGTGTTGTTTTGATTTGTATTTCTATAACAGCCAAAAGCATTAAACAGTTTGTTTTTCATGTAGTTATTGACCATTTGTGGATTTTATTTTGAGACATGTCTATTATTTCAATTTCTCATTTTTTATTGTTTTATTTAATTTTGGGGGTTCTAATATTTTTGAGTTCTTTGTATATTCTAGATATTAGTCTTTCTCCCACCTTTTTATTAATATACATATGCAATACATAATGTTTACAATGAACTTGAGTATTTTGTGCACATATATATCACATCAAACTTTATAATCCCTTCCCATTTTTGGCATTCCCACACACTCCCCCCCACGCCCCTCCCCCAACTCCTGCTATCACACCATGTGGTTCTATAGAAGGACTGTATTCTGGGTTTCCCAAATCAGAGAAACCATAGGATACTTAACATATTTAATCTCCTCCATCTAAATCATTTCACTCAAATCACCACTCTTTAGCTCAGCTTCCCACCCCTAGAATGGGCTGCAGTGGCCAAATTTTGATGCCTCTTCTCTGAGTCCAGCAGAGGCCTTTATTGGGATATTTGCCAAAAGTTCTTTTCTTCTCCTTCTTCTTCTTCTTCTTCTTCTAAACTTTGCTTTATCTTTGTTGAGATTCTTGGACCTGGCCTCACCCACCAGTTCACATAAAAAAAAAACTATAACAATGAAATATATAAGGCTAGTAAATGTGAGAAAGAAAAAGAAAAGTTAAAATTCAAATGCCTTAGCTGAGTACTGAAATGTAAATATTTGTACATTCAAAAGGTTATCATTATATCAATCAGTTTTCTTAGGATAAACTTACATCAAATAAGTGAACTTAGACCAAATAAGTGAATTGCTACAATAAACGAACTTAAGTCTTAGATATTAGCCTAATAAATAGTAGTTGTCAAAAAAATTCTTTATGTTCTGTAAATTGTTTCTTCATTCTGTTGGTTGTTTCTTTTGCTGTGCAGAAGTTTTTTTTTAACTTGGTATAATCTCATTTGTTGATTCTTGATGGGATTTCTTGTATAACTGATGTTCTATTCGGGAGGTCCTTACCTATGCCAATATATTCAAAGCTTTTACCATTCAGCCTTCCAATAGATTGTGTTTCTATTTTAATGTCTAAGTCTTTGATTTAGTACAAGATGAAAGACATGGGTCTAGATTCATTCTTCTGCATGGAAATAACAAATTTTTCCCAGCACCATTTGTTAAAGAGACAGTGTTGACACCTTTTTTAAAGAAATGATGCTTTTTAATATTTGGAGTAAATGGTTATATGAAGTGTGTGAAGACATTGTTTCTCAATTTAATTATTACTGTTGATCGAAAGCTTCTGAAATATAACCTAAAGCTTTTGAAGTTGTCCAGCTCTCTTTCCAAAAGTGGGAGGATGCCAGAACGGGAACTGGGTGACGACTGATAGCCGGTGAGCGAGGGAGCAGTGAAATGCTGCCTCCTTGAGAGCCCCAGGCTCTCAACCATATTTTCAATTTAAGGGGTTCCACAATGACCACTCAGCCATGGCTTATCGGTTCCATATATTCAGTTTATTCTATATATATATTTTTCCTGGTAAGGTACAATAATCCAGACCAGAACAGTGTGTTAAAGAAAAAGATATTCAATGATATATATTAAATTCAACCAGGCAGACTTTATTCTGGATTGTCATGCTACATATAGGGACCACTGCAGCAGGTCTCCGAGGGGACAAGTGCATTTGGGCTCAGTTCAGAACGGGAGAGTATGAGCTGATGGTCAGGGAGCAGAGCCGGCCTCAGTAGATGGGAAATTTCTAAGACGAAACATCAGGGGCGCAGGAGTTTCTGGCTCTACTGACCTAACGAGATTCTTGCTGAGGACAGACCAGAGTGGTCAGTCATCCCTGGGGAATGGTGGAAAGTGAGGACGCTGCTTGGATATCAGAGATGATAAGATCCCTTGATGGGGGCTGGGGTGATTGCTAAACCACAGACAGGCCTGGGATAAGGTTCAGGAGCCTGACCAAAGTTTGGTTAGGCAGGGAATCTTCGCCGAATGAGAAGAGATGACTACATGGAGCACTCTTTAGGAGACTACTTAGTCACTTAATTCAGATATAAGTTTCTTGTGACACATCCGGAGGGCCCCCTTACCTGTGGGGCGTAATTCTGAGACCCTCCCAGCATGTGCCTGAAACTGAGTATTGAATCTTGTACACGCTTCATAATGATGAAATTTAGTTTATAAGTTAGACAAGGTGAGAAGTTAACAATTAATGATACAATAGAACCGTGATAACACTGTGTTGTCGTGAAAGGTACATGTATGTAGATTGTGGCACCCCGCTAGCATCTGTGGTCGGACATCCTTCACCAACTCCTCCAGCACTGCTGGAAGCTCTGGAAGCTCCCTCGCCAGCAGGTGCAGCCCCTCCAACAACTCTTACATTTTTCAGCAAAAATAGATTTCCGAACCTGCATAACCACCTCTTGCTTGCATTGCATGGCTGGTGCCACTTGTCTCGGGGGAACTTTTGCTGATGACTTACTTTGTGTAGATTCCATGCTTTCCAGCGCAATGCGTGGCCATCAGTAAGAACCTGCTTTCTGTTCGTGTCTCCCTGACCCTTCCAACAAATTTTATGCCTTTTCCATCTTAGCCAAATGCTTGTCACACATCATGAACATAACTTCAATTGTCCCTCCTGTTGCAATTTCTCTTCACAGTTTCACAGATAGAAGACCGGTCGTTGCCATAGATTGTAGCAACCAGAACATACTTTTTTCCTTTCCTTATTAAATCTAGAACTTTCCCCTCTTCGTTGTAAGGGGATGCTTTGCCGCTTCTCTTTGGCAGATCCGAACTACCTGCATCACTGTTCTTTCACTTTGGGATCACTGGCAAGTAAAATAAAAGTCCTTGCACACAAGCACCATGATAACGTTGTGACAGTGGATCTGATAACCAAGATGGCGGCTACTAAGTGACTAGTGGGCCACTGGTGACCTCACCATGCAACTCAGAATGGTGTACAATTTACCACTTTTGAATTGTTTATTTCTGAAATTTTTTATTTAATATTTTCAGGCCTCAGTAGACCTTGGGTAACAGCAACTATCGAAAGCAAATCCTCAGATAAGGGGAAACCACTGTGGGCATATTCTTTTAAAGGAATACCATCTCACTTAGTTATAAATCACCTAATACTACTGTACAAGTCCATAGAGGACTTGACATCTCAGATTTACTTTGGAATACAAGCGGCAGCTAGGAAGATGCGGTTGAAATAAGACAAATGGTGGGTTGATAAGTGGTAAGTTGGGTTGAATCTGAGTGAAGGGCCCATGCAGGTTCATTATATGATTCTCACAACTTTTGTGTGTATTTCTCACTTTTTTCTGATTAAAATGTAGAGTAAATAAACCCAGATGAAATTGTTTTAAATAAGAAAAATTAAGTCACTATAAACTAGCAAAAGGTGGAGGTGTTTGCTGCTGGCCCAGGAGGGCACAGTTAAGGGAGGCACTCTCGGCTCCCCAGCTCTTCCCTGTAACACGCTGGCACTTGACCTTTGAAAAGGGACATTTCCTTGGGGCTTCTGTGCATTGGTGTCTGGGCCAGCAGCTTTGGCTCAGCTCCCCTCAGATCTTTTGGTTTTGCGTGTGGAAGAAAGAAGAGGAAGAAAGAGGATGGCAATAGTGTGAGATTGTCTGACCAACCTTCCCTCCTTGCTTGGAAACCATGAGAGTTCATTCCTGCCCTCTGGATCCTGAGCAGCTGGCAGAGAGCACTCCAGGGTCCCATCTTCACAGACCCTTTCTCACGACAGCTGGTTATCTTCACAGCTCAGTGAAGCAGGATGGTCCTACCAGTCCCAGCCCCAGCAAGCACCAGAATGGACCCTCCCAGTTCCTCAAGGAGACAGAGAAGGTGAGTGGGCCACGCAGGTGTGCGAAGCCCTTCCATCCTAGCCTAGGCCATTGTGGGCTGCAAGGCCCATTGGAGGGCACAAGAGGTCAGTATCTGGGCAGAGAGCAGAGGACTCCAGGTGGTGCACAGGTGGGAGCAAAGAAAGAAGTTCTGTGGTAGTCGGGACCGGTGGCCTTCAAAGAGTCCCGGCAACTCTGGGTGGTGGGTGGTTTGGGATCATCCATGGAGCCAGGCGTGAGATGTACTGAAATAATTGTAGACTCAGAAGGTTTGGGCCGTGGATCTCACTGTCCTAATTTCCTTTCCATCTCAAGAGTTCCAGAGATGTGGACAGGGAAAAGGTGGGGACGTGGATTTCATGTTCTTAGCTGCAGTGGTACATTTCTCCCTGTCCTGATTTCCATCCTTGTGGTATTGGCTATGACAGGCTCCCTCACGTAGAAGCCCAGTCCCTCCCGTTGCAATTTCCCTGAACAAGCATTGGGCAGGGCCTCAGTGAGAACAGAAGCCTGGCTGGCAGCCCAGGCACCTGCAGCCTTCATCAGGCCTTTGCCCAGGTGCCAAGGCAGCTGGGAAGGGAGGAGGGACGGGGACTGACACCCTGCCCTGTATGCCCACCCCCGGCTCCTCACCCTGTCCGGGCTGGAGCAGGACCCAGAGACTGGGAGAGACCTGTGAGCTCTGGGCTTGCAAGCATTTGGGACAACCTAGTTTTTCTCTCTCTTAGAAGTCTCCAGAACCCCAAAGCAAGCCACTTGTGCCCCCATCAACCTGCCCACAGCATGTGAAGATCAGAAACTGGGGCAGTGGAATGACTTTACAGGACACGCTCCACCACAAGGCCAAGGCGGTGAGAAGCCCACTGCTCTGAGGACAGCCACTTTGGTCCCAAGCTGGTGAAGCCATGGGGGCTCCTTGTGAACTCAACAGATATTCCCTTGGGCAAACCAAACTGTCATCTTGGGCAAAGGGGGACACGAACAAAGATTTGCCTCCTCATGAATTATAGTAGAAAGAGTATAGTGCTGCCTTCCTATTGACTAGCTCAATGGACAGTGGATTTTCCCGGCAATCAGAGAAGTGATTATAAAAACAAGCTAATATTTTTCTTAGACAAATGTCAACAGAGTGTAAGGGAGAATTTTTTGACAGAATTGCCAAAAGCTAGACTGAACTAAATGAAGAGGTAGTGAGCTCCCTGTCACTGGAAGGACTTAAGGGCTATTTGATAAGGAGATTATAGAAGGCTTCTATTATATATATATTTTTTAATTTCGAAGTTGGGAATTGAGTCCAAGACCTCTTGCATGCTAGGCAAGCACTCTGTTACCAAGCTACACAGCCAGCTTTTGGGATATTTATTTTGATCTTAGAATGCATAGTATGCTATGAAGTGAAACATAATTGAAAATTCCCGGGTCACAAAGGTACACCGCCCAGAAATTGTCCCAGTGGACAGTGGGGCATTCTTCCTTCTAGGCTCTTTGTGTGTGCCCGCACATGTGCGTGTGTGCGTACACGCGTGCACGAGCCATACTGCGGCTTTGGAATTTGTATCTTCTCACTTCAGTTCATATCACCTTTGGGCTGAAAGCAGAATCCTGTTTCCACAGGAGCTAAAATGGGCCTCTTTAAATAAGAGCACAGAAGAGGTCTTCCCAGAGACCAAGTGGAGACTTTGCTGTGGATCTGGGACTTGGGGGGTGGGGAGCAGGATACCAGCTGTCGGCGCCGCCCAGTGGCCAGCAGAGGAGAGCACCCAGTAGGGGAGAAGGTGCCGGTGTGGGGGCGGTGCAGCTAGAGGGATGGGAGGCCGCCAGGTGAGCCGGCCCCTGGGCTGCCACCCCCACCCCTCACCCCCACCACCTGCTTTTTCTTTTTTTGCCAGGATTCTCCTTGCAAGTCCAAATGTTGCCAGGGGTCCATCATGAACCCCAAAAGTTTTACCAGAGGACCCAGGGACAAGCCTGTTCCTCCAGATGAGCTTCTACCTCAAGCTATCGAGTTCATCAACCAGTATTACGACTCCTTCAAAGAGTAAGGCTTGCGTCCTGCAGGGTCACTGTGTCCCCTCCCTGGGCTTCCCCGCCTCCAGCCCTCTGTCCCTAGATGCCTTTCCTTCCGAGGGTCATCAGGGGTCCAGGTTTGAGCACAGTTTTCCAAAATAAGGGACCCTGAAGCAGACTCTCATGATTGAGGGATAAATAGTAAAGGCAATAGTAGTTGAAAGTGTGGGTTGGGGTATAACTGAGTCCGAACTCTGGCTCCACCATTCGCCCCTGCTGAATCTTTGGGAAACCCCTTTACTTCCTGAGCCTCAACATCCTCACCTGTAAAATGGGAATAATAGACTGGTTCTTAGGATTCTGAGGATTCTGTAAGTTCAGAACGGTATCCGAGTACAAAGTGGTCTTGATCATTATGGGATGCCTGAGGCAGAAAGGCCCTTACAGACCAGCTAGCCAAGCTCCTAGCCTTGCAGGTGTGAGCGTGGGAGCCCAGCCACTGCCGTCACCAAATCCCTGCAAGAATCCTGTCTTGAAGAGGGCAGGCAGCGACTTTTGTGTGGAACCTGGTGGGGGTCTCCATTTGTGGGGTCCTCCGTTCCTGGGTGCTCACATTTTCTTCATGCACAAGGAGGCTTCCGTGAGGGCAGGGCTAGGAGTCCTTCCTCCAGTTGACAAGGGTCTTGTGAGGTGGGGAAGGGGCCCGGATCTCTGTTCATCAGAAACCCCAGCGACTCTAATCACTAATCTAAGCTGAGCTGGATTGAGAGTCGCCAAGGGGCTGCCGCTCTGGGATCAAGGTAGCTGGAGGTTCTCCGGCGGCACTGGGGGACTGCAGAGATCACAGCCCTTCCTCTCTGAGCTCAGTTGTTAATCAATGAGCCTGCTGGGGTCTGGGGATTTTCTCTATGGACTCACTGAGCCACCGTACTTTCTCACTTATTTGGCACTGGGGACTCGCTGGGCGCCAGGCACATGCAGGGTCTCCAGTGGTCTCAGGTGCCAGGAGTCTTTGCTCTCCGCCTCAGTCTACTCGCACCCAGATTTTTGGCCTGGTGGGTTCTGGCTTTTCTAGACTTAGACACCCTGGCCGGTGTCTGGAAGGCAGCTGGGTGGGTGTTAGGAATTCAAGGGAGGATACGGGGCTGTGCTCGGTGTCATCCAAACTGTTTGCTTTTCATAAAAGTCCCATTTAGCAGTCAAATGTGTACCTTGTCCCCCACCTCCAAGAGTCCTAGAATGATGGCTGGCAGCCCATCCCCACCATGGCACTGCAGCCAGAGGTATGGCCTGGTGAGCAGGTGCCCTCGTACTTGGTAAACAAAGAACTGTTGTGTGCTTAAAGTACCTTGCTGAAGTCACATTCAAATCTGTTCACACTGACGATAGCCACTTCTTTTCTTTCTTTCTTTCTTTTTTTTTTTTTTTTTTTGGTCAGAGCAAATAATCATAGTCTCATTTTTAGTCGTTCAGATACACAATTATAGGTAAGTGGTAAAATACATAACTCTCGGGGAACTGGGTACACACGTGAAAGATAACCCTTCTGACTACTCACGCGTGTCGCCGTGGTTGTTGCTGTGTTCCTGCCCAGGTGCAGAGCGGGGAGTGCTGCTAGCAGCTTTATTTAGGGAGGGGGGTGCTGATCTCCCCCCCGCGGTTCCTTGTGGCAGGGATGTCCTTGAGGATAAATACCAGTGTTTTGTCTTGTTCTTCTTTCTCTAATCAAGGAGGAGTTGTCAAGACACTCTGCACACCCTGAAAGGCCATTTTGTTCTGAGCGGTTGGCTGTCCTTAGTCAGAAGTTCATTCCTTAAATAGTTGTGTTTATTGCCATTCCCGGTAGCCGTGCTGGTTGGAAATCTCAAGGTTGCAGGGGGGGGGGTTTGTGTGTGTGTGTGTGTAAGCCTTTCTGACTAAGTCCTTCCTTCTGGGCTGTTTTTGAAGCATGCTTAGAATTATCAGAAGGGCTGGGGATGTGGTGCAGTGGTTCTAGCACTTGCCCAGCACCACATTGAGATTGGTTAAGCTTGGTGGCACTTACCTGTAATCCCAGCTCTCGGGAGGCTGAGGCAAGAGGATTGCCCTAAATTTGAAGCCAGCCTGGGCTATAGAGTGAGTTCAGGACCAGCCTGGACTACAGAGTAACAGCCTGTATCAAAAAGTGTGTGTGTGGAGGTGGGGAATCACTGGGTACAGCCCCTTCCTGGGTGGGCCTGGAATCCTGCCAGCTCACCCTTACCCAGAACCGGTTGTTTCTGGGCCTGCCTGGAGGCCTGAGAAAGAGCTTTGGCGCTTGCAGTCCACCGGGACGGAAGGCAGAAGGGCCACCAGAGGCAGCGAAAAGCCTGGGCGTGGCAGAGGGGCAACATGGATCTGAGTCTTGATGTCACACTTTGGCACACTAGTGTTCCTGAGCCTGGCACTTTTCTCCCAAGAGCCTCACAACCCCTGACTCTAAAAGAAAGAGCCCCGTGTGGCAGTACATGCCTGTAATCCCAGCTCTTAGGATGCTGGGGCAGGAGATTACCTGAATTCAAGGCCAGCCTGGGCTACATACACAGTGAGTTCAGAACCAACCTGAACAATAGCGCCACACTCTGTCTAAACAAAACAAAACAAAACAAAACCACCATCAAAGCCTGGCATGGTGATGGACACCTATAGTCCCAGCTAGTCTGGAGACGGAGGCAGGGAATTGTCTTGAGGCTGAGACCAGCCTAGGTAACCTCATCATGAAAAACTTTTAAACCTTTCTTCGCAGACAGCAATGTCACCTCCGCAAATTGCTTTGCTTTGTGCCTGGCTCACATAAGTCTCGGTACACAGTACCTGCTGCGTGCCAGGCTATGACAGGTGGACAGGCATTCCCCTGACCAGAGAGGCAGCACACTGGGGCGGCTTGACGAGACACTGCTCCCCTGAGTCTTGTAAATGTCTGAGAAGGGTCACACCCCCTTGCTAAGTGAATAATTAAAGTATCAATATCTGAAAATAGCAAAGGTTCCGACCACCTCAGCACAGGCTCCGTAATTTGCAGATTCAATGAAAGGATAGAAATGTAGACTCTGTTCAGTCATGACTAAGAACTTCAAGATGGTGACAATAGCGCATTAAGCGCTGGCCCTCTAAGCCCAGCATGGGGCCTGTGAACTCCATCCCAAGGGGATGGTCACCAGGGAAGGGCAGCTTGCCCTCCTAGTATCCGGCTTCAGTTCCTGTTTCTGTGGATTGAATTAATCTCCTTGTAAGACCGTCTCATTGTTGACCTTCCTGCTGTCTTCCTGTCCCCCAGTGCAAAAATAGTGGAACATCTGGCCAGGGTGGAAGCTGTAACAAAGGAGATAGAAACAACAGGAACCTACCAGCTGACGGGGGATGAGCTCATCTTCGCCACCAAGCTCGCCTGGCGCAACGCCCCTCGCTGCATCGGGCGAATCCAGTGGTCTAACCTGCAGGTGAGAGAGCACAGCTGGAGGAGGCTGAGCCCTAAGTGGTTGGCCTTGAAGTGACTGAGCAGAGCTGTGCCAAGGCCCTGAGTTCCCAAGACCCGCTAGGAGTCCGGGGGTCCCTCTCTAGAACTCCAAAATCCGGTTTCCACACCAGGGCCTCCAGCTGATCCCTCTGTTTCGTGTTATACTTGGGAGACCAGGTACCATTATAAAACCAAATACCGGCCTCATTCTTCTGCACAGGTGCACGTTTACCTCGAATGGTGCAATTCTTGGCTCCTGGAGAAACTTTATTTGTGCCGGCCTTCCAGGCGTTGTCTTGCTGGAGGGTTCCTGGTGTTGGATCCTGTCTGTCAAAAGTGCTTGGACAGGGAAATGGTTGAGAGGTCAGAGAAGCCAGCTCCGGCTGTGTGACGCACTGACGTGTGCTCACCTTGCGAGGGAGCCAGGCGGGGGCTGCGGGAGTCTCCTCTCCTGCCACTTGAAATTTGTGTTTTCGTGGGGTTTTGCCTCAGCTCGGGTATTCTGGCTGAGGCTGCCTGTGCTCCCTGACAGAGCAGGAGGAGGGCGGAGGGAGTAGCTATGACATGGGATTGTCCAGGCCAGAAGGACTGTGTGCCTCTCTGCGTTTGTCAGAGTGCTGGTGTGCAGCCAGCCTGCTCTCCCCAGGGCCCTTTGGTTGGCCTCAAAGGCTCTGCCACATGGTCCTTAATGGCACGACCTGCTTGTGTGGGTTGCGTGTGTGCAGGTTTTCGATGCCCGGAGCTGTAAGACAGCCCAGGAGATGTTCGAGCACATCTGCAGGCACCTCCGTTACTCTACCAACAACGGCAACATCAGGTGGGTGTGTGCCTGTGCCAGGCGGTGGTGGGCCCACCCTGCACCCCAGTCTTAGCCTCAAGATGCTCACAAGTCTAGGGGAGGTGTCGTTGGGCCCAGGAGAAACCAGGGACAGGGAAAGGAGAATGATGCAGGCTTCTTTGGGAACCTCAAATGGTGAGCGTAGCTCCATAAGGGTGGCCTCTGTTTGTGGTCCATTTCCAGTTTCCTTTTGATTTGAACCCAAATAGAAATGACAGATTTAAGAAGTAATTTGGGGGCTAGAGGAATAGCACAGTAGTTAAGTGTTTGCACAGCAAGCACAAGGCCCTAGGTTCAAGTCCGCAGCACTCTATAAGCTAGGTGTGGAGGCACATGCCTGTAATCCCAGCACTCAAATGGCTGAAGCAGAAGGATTGCTGTGAATTCAGGACCAGCCTGGGCTACAGAGTGAGACCCTGCCTCAAAAAAAAAAAAAAAAGAAAGAAAGAAAGAAAGAAAAAGAAAGAAAGAAAGAAGTAACTTCATCATGGTTCAGGGTTAGGGCTGCACATGAGACATTGGTTTTCTAGAAGATGGCTCTGCTGTGTGTTTCTTAGAGATAAAAGGATCACTGTGCATTGGTGTGTCTCCCCCCTCTACACACACACACACACACACACACACACACACACACACACACACACTGCATACACTGTAGACTAGCAGGATGGAACAGTTCATTCTCTAATTGATTTGATTTTCTGTTCAGCACTCAGTGCCTACCTAATGGGAGCTCAACCAGGACTAGGCTGGGGTGAGGGAGGAAGGGATGCCGAGGTAACTGATACCCTTCACGCGGGTCTGACCTGCTACTGGACAAGCATCCAGCTAGTCGATTGCAGGGATAGAAACACAGAGCCGTGTGTGCAGGGTGGGAGGGTGTGCACGGAGGGCGCCCCTGGGCAGGCCTTGGCAGGAGAGCAGGAGCTGGCAGGAAGGAGAGGAGTCGCTCAGGTTGGGGGGGGGGAGGCTGCAGGGCAAGAGGAGTAGAGTGGGGGTGGCTGGGAGCCCCACCAGTTCCAGGTGGCACTCAGTGCTGTCCCTGCCCCGGCAGGTCGACCATCACCGTGTTCCCCCAGCGGACCGATGGCAAACACGACTTCCGAGTCTGGAACTCTCAGCTCATCCGGTATGCTGGCTACCAAATGGCAGACGGCACCATCCGGGGGGACCCTGTCAGCGTGGAGTTTACTCAGGTAGCCTGTGGGGCACGCAGCCGGGTGGCGGGTACCAGGCGGAGCCCGGAGGAGGCGGGGTGCCCGGGCAGGCAGACTCACCAGGCCTGCGTGTCCCCCTGACCGCAGCTGTGCATGGACCTGGGCTGGAAGCCCCGATACGGCCGCTTCGACGTGCTGCCCCTGGTGCTGCAGGCTGACGGCCGTGACCCCGAAATCTTTGAGATCCCACCAGACCTTGTGCTTGAGGTTCCCATGGAGCATCCCAAGTAAGCGCAGAGGGCGGGGTACAGATCTGCACGCCCCTCCCTGTGCCGCAGGGACTTCCAGAAAGACTCTGAGACTCTCAGTCCGAGCAGCTCAGGCCCCTTTTGCCCTGCTGCCAATGGCCTAGCGCTCCTTCTCCTGACTGTGGGGAAGTATAGGGCGAGAGTAGCCAAGAGCTCAGCTGCGTCAGCCCCTGATCCTCATGCTTCTCATAATTGCGAAAATGCCTCCACATCTGGCAGGCCTTGGGCTGGGCGTTTCTTCATGTTCCTGGAATATCCTGAATTCAGTCCTGCCTCAGGGCCTTTGCATTTGCTGTTCCCTCTCTATGACATATCCTTTCCTCAGAATTTTGCAAGACTTTTTTCCTCTCATCAAATGGTATTTCCTGGAAATTACCCTCTCAGAGAAGACTCTCCTGACCACCGGATCTAGAGTAGGCGTGCTCACCCTCAGGCTACCACTTCTTATTTTCTAACTGGTTTGTTTAACCTCTTTAAGATGCTAGGCTGTGAATTCCTGAAGAACAGGGATCTCGGGTTTCCTGTTCACTAAGATGTCCCTAGCCCTGAGCAGGGTACCTACTGTGTATTTGTCAGCTTTCCTGCCCCTGGACACAATACCTAAGACTCACAATGAGAGGAGGAAGGGTTTAATGGTCACCTTTTCAGTCTGGAATCAGCTGGCTTCAAGGCAGAACCATGGAGAGAGGAGCCAGGCTGTTCTCTCTGTTCGTGATGTCCAGGAAGCAGGGGGAGGGCTCGGCGCCTGAGCAGTGGGCGAGGGGCCACGTGTGGTACCCCAGGCCACGCCCCGTGGCACACAGACACTCCTCACTCATCGCCTAGGCATTTCTGTTGCGATCAAAGTGGCATATGGAGACTAACGGTGCTAGGCCCTGATACACGGAGGTGCTCAGTTACAGATACTTGTGGGATAAATGAACATGCAAATGAGGGATGCCATCATCTTCCTAATAATTCCCCAAACTTGTTACTTCCTCTGCTTGAAGATGTGGCTGCTGAGCCTCAGAGAGATTAAAAGCACCCCGGGGTCAGACCGCAGTCAGGGGTGAGGCAGAATTGGAAGGAATCCCACCTTTTTGCCCCTGGAGTCCTTACCCACAGTGTGACGTGAGATGCTCAGCATTTAGCACGTGGCCTGGGGTGTGCTTGATGATCGGTACATGTTTGCGCGGATGAATGAGTGAACTAGTGTGCAGGTTAACGAATGACACCTGTGTGCGCAGCTCTGTCCTGGCGGAGTGACCTTACGATCTGCTCCTGAAAGGAATTTCATGGTTGACTCTTTCTGAAGCTTTTTCTTTGGGGGGAGTAGGGTGAGTGGAGGACCCCCTGCCAACTGGCCCGCTCTTCTGCCAGGTACGAGTGGTTCCAGGAGCTGCAGCTGAAGTGGTATGCCCTGCCTGCAGTGGCCAACATGCTGCTTGAGGTGGGCGGCCTGGAGTTCCCAGGATGTCCCTTCAATGGCTGGTACATGGGCACCGAGATCGGCGTCCGGGACTTCTGCGACACTCGTCGCTACAATATCCTAGAGGTAGCGAGGGCTGCTACCTGGGCTGGGGAGTGGCGGGGTCCTGCTGGTGCGTCCCCAGGACAGCCTTACCTGTTGTGCTGCCCTGCAGGAAGTGGGCCGGCGGATGGGTCTGGAGACACACAAGCTGGCCTCCCTGTGGAAGGACCGGGCTGTCACGGAGATCAATGTTGCTGTGCTCCACAGTTTCCAGGTCTGTCGGGGTGTTCCGCGGGTCTGTAGATATTTTGGTGAGAAAATCTCCTAGTCCAGCTGCTCGTCTGGTGTTTGATGTGCCTTTTATAGCAATGGCTGTACATGCACGGAGCACCCATTTGGTGCCAGGGAAATGCTCGGGGCTGAGACGCAAGGGTAAAGAAATCTCCAACCACAGGCAGCTGCTCACCTCCCATGGTCCACCAGCCGCTGCACCTGCCCCCGACTCCTGTCCTCTTTCAGCTGCTCGTGGCCTTTATTCTTGGAAATTGCCCTCTTCTCTGCATCCCCAGCATCACCCTGTGTGTCAGACCATTCCCATCAGTGGGCACACGGGCCGTACTAGCTCTCACCTGGAAGAAGGCTCAAGTGGACAGCTAGCCCAACAGCCCTTCCCGGTCCCCAGGCCTCCTTCAGGCTCTGCTTCTCTCTGCAGCAAAACTATTGAACAGACTCAGTGTACTTCTTCCTCCCGTCCTCCCAGTGTGATTTGTGTCTCCTATGACCCAGTTGTGCTGAAATTCTTGCCAGATTTTCAAACACTCCAGGGGGGTTCCCACCTCAAGGTCTTTGAACTCACTTTTCCCTGTACCCAGAATCTTCATCCCACTAGTCATCCCATGGCCAGCTCCTTCCGTTCTTACAGGTCTCAGTTGTCACCTCATAAAAAGGCCCTCCCTAGCCACGTCGTGTAGCCAACATCCTTAACCCACCGCTGTCCTGTCTCTCCATGTTATTCCTCTGTTTTTCTTCAGAATACTTCATAGCACTGTTTCTGGGTTTGTATAGTCATCTACTTCTGTCTCAGATGTTTTGTTTTCCCTGTTAGACGGCCAGCCCCTGGGCTCCCCGGCGCGGGGACGTTGCCTATCACACTTAGGGCGGCCCCTCTGGTCAGCCCTGGATGATTGTGTGTCCATACCACACGGGCACACAAGTGGAGGTCACAGTGCGCAGCGCTTGTGCCCTCGCACAGCCATTGGCCCCTGCGTGGGTCGACGCCCTCTGGTCCGGCTGCTTTCCTCCTCACGTAGTCCCTGACCTTCCACTGCCTTTGAGAGGAAGGCCTGAGAAGGTACTAATTTAGAAGTCAGGCTGTCTCCACAGACCAGACCACAGGCCATGGAGTCATTCATTCATTCATCAGCTTTATCGAACCCGTGTCATGTGCCAGGCACTGGGCTGGGCCCAGAATGTGAATGGGGAACAGAACACTTATGATCACACAGTGTTTCCCGTGGCTGAGTCACCACACAGGCAGACCAGCCTCTGGCCATGGTGTTTCTGAGCTACAAGAGTAGGAGGGGCCTCCTGGGGCTGGTGCAGCTCAGGAAGGGCTGGAGGTGGCCGGTGCATCCTGACGCCTGGGGACTCTCAGCGCCAGCCCTGTGCTGGCCAGATGTGACTGTGTCCCAGAAAATCTGCGAAGCCTCAGCCAGCTCCTGCCAATGCACTGTGAGAGTCTCCAGGACTTTCTGGTCACCCTTCTCCAGGGCAACCTTCAAAAGACGTGGCTTTGTTCCCTCATTTGTAAAATAATAGCAGTGTCTCCCTCCCTGGATTGTCATAGGGATTAAATGACAGACAAGTTAGCAATCCAGAGGCTGAAGCAGAAAGAATGTGAGTTCTTGGCTAGTCTTGTGCTACACGGTGAGGCCCTGTCTGAGAGAAGAAAAGAAAGAAGGAAAGAAGGAAGAAGGAAGGAAGGAAAAAGAAAGAAAGAAGGAAAGAAAGAAAGAAAGAAAGAAAGAAAGAAAGAAAGAAAAGAAAAAAAGAAAGAAGACATGTGCCCAGGGTTTAGCTGCACTGCCTGTCCCATAGTGAGCACTCAGTGAACATCAGTTTCATTGCTTTTATTATTATTACCATAGATATCATAATGGGTTCAGTAGATTTTTGACTTACACTATTTTCCACTTGAGAAAATTATCATAACTCCATTGTAAGTTGAGAAGCATCTGCTTTTAAAATTTTGAAAGATGTGGCAGGACTTAAGGTCCCAGTACTAGCTGACCTCTCCTACTCTGACTCCTGTAACTCCCCCCCAGCCAACTTGTGCCCCTCTCTCAAGACTTTCCCTCTCCCAGAAGCTGTTCCTGCTCCCCTGACCCCCACTCCTAGGCCTCTGTCAAAATTAAGTCTTCCTCCTGCTCTTTCTAAGCTGTACCTGCTGGTCTTTGTCATGGCCCTACCAGGCCACGTGACAACGGCCAACCAGAGCTGGGCAACAATCGAATGCAGAGAAGGGGCCACTTTTCCTCCCCATCCCGCCAGCAGCTTACACAAGGCCTGGCAGATGGAAATAACTAGCTAACATTTGTTGAAAACTCACAATGCTTTGCTTATACCAACTTACTGTATCCTCTGAACAATCTCACAAGGTAGAACTGTGGTCAACCCCATTTTCCAGACGAGGAAGCTGAGGCTTAACAAGGCTAAGGAGCTCGTGGCTCAAGATCACGGGGCCAGTGAGAGGTCCGAGGTTGGCCTACTGTGTTGAACAAGCATCTCTGATGGAGTGGGGTGTGGCAGACACTGGGGGATGTGGCTGCTCTTGTGTCATCCATCCTGGGTTGGTTCAGACCCCGAGGTCTGATTTCTCCTCCCGACACCACAGTGACCCCGATGCCTCAGCTCTCTCCAGCTGAGGTGTCTCGTCCTTCTTAGCTGAAAAGGTGCGACCCCGAGGATGTGGCTCCTTGAACTTGCCACCCACACATGGCTCGGGTGGCATTACCTGTGAAAGGTGCGGGCATCTGAGTTAGCCACATCTAGAACTCTTCGCTGGGAGTGTTGGGAAACTGGATGTTGCCCTCAGCGGAGGGTCAAGGGGAAGTCGCCACGTGGTCTGGTGATAGTGCCTTGGGCCCTTTGAAGGCTCTGCCTTCCAGGAGTATTAATTTCCAGCAGATGAGGAGCCGGGAGCAGTCACGTTCCCATCTGCCGGCTGCTCTGCAGGGTGCACCTCTGCGGCCAGCTGGCCCGCCCCGCTGCCGCACCCTGGGTCAGCCCCTCTTGCCTCCCTATGCTGCAGAAGCAGAACGTGACCATCATGGACCACCACTCGGCGGTGGAGTCCTTCATGAAGCACATGCAGAGCGAGCATCGGGCCCGCGGGGGCTGCCCGGCTGACTGGATCTGGCTGGTCCCCCCCATGTCGGGGGGCATCACCCCTGTGTTCCACCAGGAGATGCTCAACTACATCCTGTCCCCGTTCTACTACTACCAGGTGAGGGAGGGCTCTTCTCATCCTCTGGGGCCCTGGTATGGAGGGTGCTCGTGCATGCGTGTGTGCGCACACACACCAGGGCCACCCCTACGCAGGCAGAAAGGAGAGGGCTGGGGACGCAGGGGCTTACTGTAAGGCTTCTTAGGCTCCACCTGGATTCTAAGTGGCTTCCATCCATTTGCACAGAGAGGAAATGCCTTTTCGTTGTGCCTCTGTGGCCTGTTGTCTGAGGCCCTCGGGCCCTCAGGGTGATACCACGTCCCGGGAGGCAAACAGTCACGCAGAATCATGGCTGAGTAATGGTGAGAGCAGCGCCTGCTGGTTCTGTCACTTCCCAGTCGCGTGATCGTGGGCCGGTGGTGTTACCTCAATGAGCCCTGACTTTCTCATCCCTAAAAGGGACAGACGTTGGGCTGGAGGAATGGCTCAGCGCTTAAAGCGCTTGAGCAAGCGCTAAGCCAAGCGCTAAGTACCCGAGTTCGATTCCCCAGCACCACATAAGCTGGGCGTGGTGGCGCACGCCTGTAATCCCAGCACTCGGGAGGCTGAGACAGGAGAATTGCCGTGAGTCCAAGGCCAGCCTGGGCTCTGAAGTGAATTCAGGACCAGCCTGGACCACAGAGCGAGACCCTGTCTCAAAAAAAAATTAAATAAATAAATAAATAAATAAATAAATAAAAGGGACAGACCTTAACTATAGTTGGAGGCCATGCATGTGGGCTACATGAGCTGGCGTGTGTAACTGCGGGCCCAGTGCCTGCTCAGAGCGTGCTCAGGAGCTGTGAGCTTTGAAACAAGTTCACATTCTATCAAAGAGGACTTGTCCTGGGTTCGAAAAGTGCCTGCCTACCCCCCAGGCAGGAAGTCAGCAGCTGGGACCCTGCTGGGCCCAGGACACTTGATGCCCGTTGTAGTGGCTCCTTCTCGGAGGTATCCCAGGTCAGAGTACACATTATGTCATCTGCCTACTGACGGGACCCTCATAGCAGCAGGGAAGCAGGGCTCCCTCCTTCCAGGGGGTTTAAAGACAGCTGGAAGTCAGCGCCACCTTGCCACACAGGCTCCGTGCCCTCTCCCGCGGAGCCCCAGGACGGTGGACACAGCGTGTCTCCCTTCCTTGCTGCAGGTGGAGCCCTGGAAGACCCACATCTGGCAGGATGAGAAGCGGAGACCCAGGAAACGAGAGATCCCCTTCAAAGTCCTGGGGAAGTAAGTGAGCACCCAGACTGTCCGTGCTGTGGCTCTCAAGGAAAATATTCTTTGTGGAGTTCGGCTCCCAGAGTTCCAGGCACCAATCCTAAGGGCCACCTGTGGCTGCTGTCCCACCTGTCTCTCTCCTTCCTTAGAAACAGAGGCTGGGGAGAGCACAGGGGCCACGGCAGGGTGGACAGCTGTTGAGAACTGCAGGTGGCTTTCTTACTCTCCCTTCCCACTTTGGGTGGTGTTTCCCTCCTCTTACTGGGCCCTTGTCTTCTGGAAGTTGACTTAGCACACAGCATCTGTCTGTCTGTCTGTCTGCACAGAGCTGTGTTGTTTGCCTCTATGCTGATGCGCAAGACTATGGCGTCACGAGTCAGAGTCACCATCCTCTATGCGACTGAGACAGGAAAGTCAGAAGCACTGGCCCAGGACCTCGGGACCTTGTTCAGCTGTGCCTTCAACCCCAAGGTGCCAGTCAGCCAGCGGGAGTCTGGGGAGGTGGTGGAGGGGCCTGGTCAGGAGCCGAGGGCTGATGTCCACCTCGGTGTCCCCCCTCGCCCCCACCCAGGTTCTCTGCATGGATGACTACAGGCTGAGCAGCCTGAAGGAGGAGCAGCTCCTGCTGGTGGTAACCAGCACATTTGGGAATGGAGACTCCCCCAGCAATGGCGAGGTGGGTGGCCCAGGAGGACCCAGGAGAGTGGCAGGAGGGTTCAGCACGACTGAAAGAGGGCTGTGGGGAGACCACGCTCAGATCTCTGTGGCTCTTCCACACGCCGCCTTCCTTATGACACACTTAATATATCTCTGTGAATTGACTTGCTTTTTTAAATAAAAGAAATTCATATTTAAAAGACACTTGTGGGGCTGGGGGCATAGCTCAGTGGTTACAGCACTCGCTTAGCAAACATAAGACCCAGATTTGATCCTCCAGCACAACATAAGCTGGGCCGTGGTGAAACATGCTTATAATATCAGCACTCAGGAGACTGAGGCAGGAGGATTTCTGTGAGTCTGAGGGCAGCCTGAGCTACTTAATGGGCTCAGGACTACTCTGGACCCCAGAGGTAAACTCTCTCTCAAAAAACCTTGTATTGCTCTCACACGGGGAAGGCCAGCATAAAGCAAATTCAGTGAAATTTAAATGAAGCTATGGGGCGTCTTTGCCTAACCCAGGCCTGCTCAATCTTGTTTTTCTAAAAAGGTCACCATGCAAGCATGAGAGAAGTGTTAAGGCCCTCTTGGTACCAACTTGAGGTTCCCTCTCTTGTGCCTAAAGGGATGGAAATGTAGTTGAGAAGCAAATAACTGATAAATAAATGACAAGAGAGTAGTTTCCCACAATGTGAATGTGAAAGTTCTTGCTGCTAGGTCATGTGCCACCTAAGAATACCTTGGGTACCTGGAAGATCAGGACTCTTCTAGAGACTGTGAAACCAGTTGCCCTTGCTCCTACCAGGGAACCCTTGAGGACGCCTTGCTGAAAAACAAGCCCGCTCTGCCAGAGCTGGGTGGCGGGGCTGGTCTGCTCCCACTGTCCCAGGGCAGGGACCCCACAGTTGCTAAGGTCCCCCCGCATGTGTCCTCCGAGTCCTGGCCACATGTAAACCAGCCTTCACTGCAGGTCTGAAGCGTCTTCTGCTGGGTGTGGCTAGTGGTAAATAAGTCACCAGGAGAAAAAAGGAAGTGGTGTGTTTAGGAGTCCTGGCCTGAGAACTCTGCGGCTCCCTCTTTTTCTAGACCCTGAAGAAATCCCTCTTCGTGTTGAAAAAGCTCACCAACACCTTCAGGTAACTGCACACACACAGAGGCACACCCGCTGACCCCGCTGCTGGGGCCAAGGTGGGAACTGGGACGGAACTGGGTGTACAGACGTGGTCTTCTCAGAGATACCAGGCACAGGGAGTCCTGGGCTGAGGTTTGTTCTCCAGAAGTGTTGAGGGTTGAGCCACAGAAGCCAAGTTCCTCTCACAGGCCTTCCAGTAAAGCATGTGCTGGTCACGGGGCTTAGTGTTGAACTAATTCCAGGGTGCGGGTGGGAGGGGTGTGGCCCACCTGGCAGCGTACAGTGAGGCTGGCCTTGCAGGCTCTTGTTCTGGGGGCGGGGGCTGCTTGTGCGTGACAGGGTCTCTGCATCTGCAACCTGTCTGGCAGGTATGCCGTGTTCGGCCTTGGCTCCAGCATGTACCCTCGGTTCTGTGCCTTTGCTCATGACATCGACCAGAAGTTGTCCCAGCTGGGGGCCTCTCAGCTCACCTCTGTAGGGGAAGGGGACGAGCTCAGCGGGCAGGAGGAAGCCTTCCGCAGCTGGGCTGTGCAAACCTTCAAGGTCAGTTCCTGGATGGAGTAGCCCATGGCACAGAATGACGCAGTGCCTTCATTTCCAGGATGCCTGTGCCAGGCATTCTGGGGCATGGCCTCTGCCTGGGCCTGTAGCTGTGGGCCTGAGGGCCCTGAGCAAGGCTGCTCTCCCCAGCTCCAAACTCGGAATGTGTTTTGTTGAGTGGAAGAAGGACTGAAAAACCTCCCTGTCCTTGGGAGCTTCTGGCTTAAGATCTTTTTCCTACTGATAACCTGTTAACCGCCGAGACTCATTTGCCTGCCAGCTGTGGAGAGCTGGAGACAGGAACCCCACGGCTGAGCTGTCTGGATTACTGTAGGCCTTTAATGTCTGGGGCTTGACCCTGCTAAGTTAGCAAACAGCACTGTAGTTTAGAATTTCTTTTGCTCAGAACCCTGAGTCAGATGGACGTGGTTCCCAGGCCACTTTTGTGTGATTTCATATCAGGAAGGGGGAGCAGCCACGCCCCCTTGTCATGTGGGCGAGAGGATCAAATACGATGTCAGTTTTCATATTTGTAGTGACTGTGCTCCAAGCCCAGGCATGGCTCCCGTCAGATGCGTGCTTAGACCTTCTGTGGAGCACCCGGTTCCGTGTCTACCCGTAGTGAGGGCCTGAGAATTGTCAGCCCAGCAGGGGGTGATGAAGATGAGGCCCGTTAACACTCGCCTGCTGCATTCTCCAGGCCGCCTGCGAGACGTTTGGTGTCCGAGGCAAACACCACATCCAGATTCCCAAGCTCTATACCTCCAACGAGACCTGGGAGCCGCACCGCTATAGGCTGGTTCAGGACTCACAGCCCTTTGATCTCAACAAAGGTAGTGGTTTCTCTGCTTGTCCCTCCTGCCTTCCTGGGTCAGGGTCTGGGAGCTCTGAGCCTATGGTTGAAGAGAGCAACCAGGTCCCTCTGAGCAGAGGTGGCAGGCTGGGGCTACAGGCATCTGT